>CM060319.1:59151233-59158733 GCA_030674155.1 Stramonita haemastoma | reverse complement strand
CAATACTCAAACTCTCATCATGGCGGAACCTCGGAACTCTAGCCGAGAAATGGGGGGAAACAAAACCCCAGTGATCCAGTGGTGATGCAATCATTCCGATAAACGAAGATCCGGGTTCCAGTCTTACCCAAAGCACCCCCTCCCTCTCCCCCTCCCTTTTCATCTACAGATCACAGAGAGTGCTGTAAGGAGTAATCTCTCCACGAAACAAAATACTAAAGAGTCCTGTGTGTAATATGCATTCAATGTTACTGGCACAGTTATACTTGGAAAAAAAACTCACAGGAAAAGAAGTATACATCTAGGTAGAAAAAAAGGATTGCCTTGTATGGTGTAATGTACCCTCCCCTGGAGGAGTGGCCGAATTTCAAGCAGACAATTTGCCCTGAACAGAAACAGAATACAACAGCGTGAAGAAGGTACGTTGCAGTATGATGCAATTAAATGCAACACACTACAGTACAGAGCAATACAACACAACTCAATACACTACAACACGAAACAACAAAAAAATATAGTACAGCTTACTCACAGTATGGGCTTGACCTATCCAAGCTTTTAACATAAAATCTTATCATTCACAAAGCGAAAGTAAGACTTCTGTAGAAAGAAAAAAAAGATATTTTGTTTTTACAGAAGTGTTACTTTCGCTTTCTCTGAATCAAGCTTTTATAATTTTACCTCTTTGTGTCCTTTGCTTTCCTTTTTTATATTATTATTCTTAGAGTCTTCTGTGTTTACTCTTCCCATCAAAACTGTTCCTTACACAAGAATTCAAAGAGTGCCTTGTTTTCTTCAATCTAATGTCTACTCAACTTTAGTGATATTGCACAAAATTATAGGAGGAAGAGAAGCAGAAGTGCAAGGAATGAAAATGAAAATTAATATAAGTGTACAAACTGTGTGTGCACTTTTAACTAGTACAATTCGAGAATAGAATACATCGTGTACGACACTAGCAGATAAGAATAAAATGAATGTACATGAACAAAATGCACCTGTAAAAAGTATCCTAGTGGGCTGTACAGACACACTGTCGATGGTCAACCTTAAGTCATTAAACAGTTTGAAGTGTATGCTAGGAGAAAAACAAGGTTTAAAAAAGAATCTACAACTGAGCACTCAAGTATGATGTAGTGTATCTTGCAAAATTCTATGATGAAAGAGTTAGTTTCCACACACACACACACACACACACACACACACACACACACACACACACACACACACACACACACACACACACACACACACACACACACACATCACAACACCACACACACACACACACAACACACACACACACACACAACTATCCTCGAAATAAAAGAATGAAATAAATATAAAACCCATTGCAACTATTCTTTCTAAAAGGTTTTTTTAAAATTATATAATCATTATTTTGTTTATACTTAAGCCGCTTCTCTGTCCAGATGTATCTCCGATGCTTACCACTGACTGCACAACAGGGTCTACCTCTGCTATCCTCTCCCTAGTTCCCCAGTTCCTAGGTTTTTCCTTCCCCCCCCTCCCCCCCTCTAGATACCAGAATTTCCCAGTCCCAATAGATCAGATACACCAACCCAAAACTGTTCCCAGTAGAATTAAACGATTGCAAGGAACCTTAACCAAGAAAAAAAACGAACAACAAAAATGTTTTTCCCCAGCCTATATTAACTATGTTCGTAGACATTTGATATCTTTTGACGTCAATAGTATTGTGCATGTGCTGAAGTTGTATTAGACAATGGTAAGAACTTACTACAAGGCTAGCTCGTTGATTGGTTCGTTACCGCTCGACGTTCCGGACATTTCCGTTGTTTCGGGTGTATCTGGTTGTTTTCGGGTGTATCCGGTCTACCTACGCAACTTCAGGCGAAAATAGGCGATTGTTGTAAAAGTAGGTCAGTAGTGGGCACAGTTGTTTTTTTTCCTAACAGTGGCAAGCCTTTTTATTGCGAAAATTTAAATCCTCTTTTTGTGTATCACTGTTTTGCATCCGTCTTTTTAATATTTCTTTTTTTTTTTTAAAAAAGGGTAACGACATACCCTTCTGAGATCTGGAATATCGTTTGTGTGTGTGTGTGTGTGTGTGTGTGTGTGTGTGTGTGTGTGTGTGTGTTGTGTGTGTGTGTGTGTGTGTGTGTGTGTGTGTGTGTGTGTGTGTGTGTGTGTGCGTGCGTGGGTGTGTGTGTGTGTGTGTGTTTGTTTTTTTGTGTGTGTTTCTTGCATGTATGTTTGTATCTCATACCACTCCCCCTCCCATCCCACGACCTTTTCAACGTTTTTTTTCTTCCCCTCGGGCGCTTCAACACACCTTTGGGTAGGGATTTTTTCTTTTTTTGCGTTATAAACCATTCATTCATTCATTCATTCATTCATTCATTCATTCATTCATTCATTCAACTTAATGTCATACATAGTGTCTGGCGTTTTGAACATATGAACATATCAATAGGATACGTTTTGGAATTTGAGGTGTAGCGCCTCATGGATACTCATGTGATCAGTGGTCTAGAGGTAACGCGCCTGTCTAGAAAGCGAAAAGTCCGGGTCGAAGGGTACGGTGGTTTGAATCCCGTTTGGTCCCATAACTATTCCCCCATCTATTAGATCATAAGTGGTGGTCTGGGTGCTAGTCTTTCGGATGAGACGATAAACCGAGGTCCCGTGTGTTACATATCATTTAGCGCACGTAAAAGAACCCACGGCAACAAGAGGATTTTCCCTGGCAAAATTCTGTAGAAAAAAGCCACTGATAGGGAGAAACAAATACAATTTCAGACAGAAAAAGAAAAAAAAAATGGGTAGGCGCTGCACTTGTGGCGTCGCGCTCTCCTCGGGGAGAGCAACCCGAATTTCACGCAGAGAAATCTGCTGTGACATATAGTGGTATAAATAAATGGGAATGTGATAGCTATATTGAAACCAGACATCTGTGGCACGAAGCTACTACAATAGGGAGGCCTATATCATGGTACATTACGCCTACAAAGAAAAGCTCTGAAGGAAGGAAACCATACACTTCTGTGCTGGTACCACTCCATCTTTAGGCTGTTTCTACCGCTGGTGTTACTGTTTCCTCATCACGACTGCTGTTTTTTTGCAGATGCTTGGTATCGGTGATGGTGACAGTTATACTAAAAATGATGAGGATATTGTTGAAGAAGATGATGATGATGATGATGTTGAGGATGATGATGATAATAATGATGGCGAAAAAGATGATGGTGACGATGTTGATGATGACGACGATGTTGATGATAATAATGATGATGGTGGTAATACAATACCCCCCCCACCACACACACACCACCACCACCACCAGCAAATACTGATCTGCAATTTTTACCATCGTCCCCTCCACTCCCCCCTCCCCCCTCCACGCAACTGGTACATCAGTCATCGTTCAGGGACCAGACAAAAAGCGACAGGCCCCATCAATCTAGTCTAGAACCAAAGCACAGAAGCTGAAACAAGCCAAGACATGTATGTACGTATGGATGTATGTATGTAAAAAAAAAAAAAAAAAGGAGAAAGAAAGTGTGGTAGACAAGGGGGTGGGGGGGGGGGGGGGAGGTAGTATGAGTCAGCGGTTGGCCCCATTATCCCGTGAACCTCCCTGTGCGTCGCGGCCTGATGTGCAACCTTGTCACTGTCTACTGACACTGGTATGCTTCTCTTTTTTGTGGTATGTTTCTTTGTCTGCTTAGTCCTTGTTCTCTTCTGTAGTGTTGTCTTGACGTTTAGTTCATAACCGATATTGTGTAGATTTCCTTTTGTCTCCTCCCCTTTTTTTTTGGTGGAGTATGTTTTGTTTGATGTTTGATTTCGTAAGATAACTTTGGTTTGGGTTTTTAAAAAAAAAAATTCTTTTTTCCCCTATTCACCTCATTTGTTTGCTTCCCCCCTTTTAAAAATTCTTTTTTTTATATACTAACAGCAACCATAATGATAATTGTAGTAATGATACTACTACTACTACTTCTACTACTACTACTACTACTACTACTACTACTACTACTACTACTACTACTACTACTACTACTACTACTACTACTACTACTACTACTATAGCTTATAATGATAACGATAATAACAACAATAATAATGCTGCTGCTGCTGCTGATGATGTTGATAAAAATAACACCAATAATAATGATAATAATAGTAATATTAACAATAACAAATGCCGCCGCGGTAGTCGAGTGGTTAGGGCGTTGGACTCGTAATCTAAAGGTTGCGGGTTCGATCCCAGCTGTCGGCTATGGCGTTGTGCCCTTGGAAAAGGCACTTTACGGCTATTTTCTCACCCCACCCAGGTGTAAAAGGGGTACCAACCTTGTGTTGGGGGGTTAACCCTGCGATAGACTGGCGTCCTATCCAGGGGGGAGTCTATGACTCTCAGTCGCTTAGCGCCACAGAAACCGGGATAAGCACCGGCTTGATGAGCCTTAGGCTCGGGACAGACTTTAACTTAACTAACATAACAATATAGAATAAGAAACTTTTCTTCTGCATCACTTAAATGTCCTTTACTACAAGGCAATTTGTTAAAGTTAAAGTCTGTCCCGACCTAAGGCTCAACAGGCCGGTGCTTTATCCCGGTTTCTGTGGCGTTTAAGCGACTAAGAGTCATAGACTCTCCCCCTGGATAGGACGCCAGTCTATCGCAGGGTTAACCCCCAACACAAGGTTGGTGCCCCTTTTACACCTGGTGGGGTGAGAAAATAGCCGTAAAGTGCCTTTTCCAAGGGCACAAACGCCATAGCGAATGCTGGGATCGAAACCACAACCTTTAGATTACGAGTCCAACTCCCTAACCACTAGACTTACAGCGGCGGCTACAAGGCAATTTGAACACACACATATTCATACTAAAAACTAAAGAGGGAACTGGCATTAGATGATTCTTGCAGCTTATGATCGTTCTAAAGGCATTAAGCCCTATTTTGTGAATTAAAAAAAAATCTTTACAAGCCATATGGTATGTCTCATCCCTAAAGCGATGTCAATTTATTGATGTAAGCTAAGTGCCAATACCTATCTTAGAACGCTGCCATGCTTAAAAATGTTATTTTACGATGATTTTCAACCACAACAAGCTCTTAGCATCTTAACACTTGACCTCTCCTTTAAAAAAAGATAGCATCCTCTGAAGTGGGAGCATAGCTGCCTATAATCTGGTGAAGTCATTGAAAACGGTCACACAGGCAAACTTCTCATCCAGCGTGTACTTTCAGTCTCGTGGTGTTTTCCAGGTGTGATGAGGGAGTCAGAGTACATGTTCTGGTTGATCCCCGGCCTGTTAAGCTGAGGAACACACAACAACAACAACAACAACGACAACAACTTACTATCACATTTCATCAGTCAGAAATGGAAATGTTTGTTTCAGCAACCACATTAAGTCAAAGAATCATGCCACATTTTCAACCATAGGGAGATACCAGGAGGCCTGTCAGCATCAATGGGTATCTCCTTCTGGAAATACTGTGCAAGGAATTCCCTCTTTTCTATCCCTCTCTTTGTTTCTTGCCTTGTTTCTTTTCTTCACGTCACATTCTTCTTGTCTATTTGTCTGTCTTCCTGGTCTCTTCTCTTCCCATTTTTTCCCAGTTGGACTTCAAACATAACAATTCTCTCCCACACCAAAGTCCAATGCGCTGGGGCTGACTAGTAGGGAGCTTAATGAACAGCCATGCAGTGTAGTTTTCGCCTCTATGATAGACAGCAATAGTTGCTGTCTGAGTTTTTGACCACGACGAAAAAGATATCGCATTTTCATAGATAGAAAGCACAATACTATGCTTAATCATAAGTCTTTGAGCGGCAGACATAGGTACAAGAGATATGTATTTTTCGCTAGTGGGGTATTTTTGCGTTCCAAGTATTCGGACACAAAAAAATATTCCAAAGTATTCGAACAAAACAAGACAATCAAAGTACTTGGACATAACAATGCTTTCGATTTTGTGAGAACAGACCCATACCCCCCCCCCCCCCCCAACTCTTTGAACAGATTTGAAAGAATTTTGGTAAAGGTAAACGTGCTCCATTAACCTATGTAGTCAATGGGAAGCAGGTGTCAGAGACCCAAGCCTCTGTAGGGGCCAGCCTATTGAGGGCAGCGCCCATCTCCTCTCTCTCACTGCTGTACTCCCCCCCCCCCCAACACACCCAAAAGAGGGCAGGTACCTATATACAGCTGGGGGGATCTACGGGACTGTGCTGAAGCCAAGGCGCACAAACGGTAACCCGTCCACTTGGCAACCACGCTCAATGTTGCTTAACCTTAGCTTGGGGAAAGCGAGTACACCCGATTATATTTACTCCCTGTGTCAGGCGTGCTTAAGACGTAAACAGAAACTGTTAGAGGCACTATGTATCACGCACATCGGTATTGTTTTCCTGTTTGGGAAAATAAACTATGGCATAAGCGGGAAACAAGCTGACCTTTGGAAAACACACACACACACACACACACACACACACACACACACACACACACACACACACACACACACACACACACACACACACACACACACCCTTACTCGACTGAAACAATAGAAATATTACTAAGCAAACTTCCATCCATAACGTGCAGCGTACATTAAGTTCTTGCTTTCTTATGACAAGAATCTGCAAAGACACATTGCGCGTGCTCCCAAGAAGATCAGAGTCGATGGGTGTATACTTATACCTTCTTTTCTTTTCTTTTTTTTTCATCATCCCCCCATCCCCTTCCTCCCCAACCAATTTTTCTCCCCTAATCCTCGGGCAAACAGCCCCTCGACGTGCAATTTATGGGATGCAGACAACCCAAAGCAGCAGTAGTTTCGACAGAAATAGATACCACCTTTATCGCAGTGGTGGTCTTGAAGGGATTTATAAAGCAGCAATCTGTGGCGTCAGGGGAGGTAATTGTCTTCGTGAACATCACTCTTCTGAAGATCAGAAAGACTGGATCAGCCTCGTGACAAACAGCAGGTTCCCAAACCTATCGTGCCATCGGCGAGGTCTGCCAGTGCGTGTTTGAAGGGTTTATTTCAGGAGAGAAATAGCATTTAACATGGATGATAAACCGATTAGCCTGTGAGCGATTTCCTTGGAGACACGCTCTTGGAGACCTAGACCGCAGACAGTGTAAACTGCTTTTACGCTGATTCTGCACAAAGATTCTCTTTTTTTGTCTCTCTCATCAGATTATCTTCTAGACTTTTCATGAGCTGTTGCCTTCATGTGTACTAGAATTTATGTGAGGATATTTTCGTGTGGAGCTATTTAGAGCCTATTGTTCAGGTCCCCGTTCAAGGTTAGTTCATGTAAGGCATGATCCATTGGTCACATGGCCCATCAAACACAGACATAGTTAGGGTTCAAATCCCAGGGATTCACAGGCTAGCGAGAGGTCACAGTCACGCCTTAATACAGACTTTAATTCCTTAGAAAATGAATGTTAATTTGGCTTCTTGCCCGTCATTTAGATTTGAGATT
>CM060319.1:59143733-59146233 GCA_030674155.1 Stramonita haemastoma | reverse complement strand
GCTGATGTTTGTTGTTAGTTCCCTTTATCTAGGAGATTAAGGAAGAGAAGACATAAAGCATGTGTATGAGGGAGGAAAGGAGAGAGAGAGAGAGAGAGAGAGAGAGAGAGAGAGAGAGAGAGAGAGAGAGAGAGAGAGAGATCTGGAGGTGGAATGATTTATTCACATAAGGCCATTGGCCCAAACATGAAGGGTAGGGTAGCTGAACCACCGAGTGTTTTAGGCAAAGTAAAGGTGTTTCCATAACCTATACAGTCATTGGAGAGCTAGCAAGAGGTCAGAGACCTCAGCTTCTTTGGGGGCCAGCATTTTGAGTGTGGCACCCATATTCTTACTGTTTTAGTATGTAACAATGTTCAACAAGCCAACAAAAACCAAAAACAACAACAAGGGTAACAGCAATTAAACATGAAAACAATGTTGATTGGTTAAAGAAATGATCAGTTACCAATAATTAACCTAAGATGTCAATTACCTTAAAGCCTCACACAAATGTAGGAAAAGAGGCAGACCACCAACGCCCTACATTGTCAACATCACAGGGATCAGTGATCTGGGAGGGCTACAAGAGATTGTAGAAATCAGCAGATGCAGAGGCAAATGGAAAACCTAGATGCCAAGAGTAAGGGAGTCACTCATGTGATCATAAAAGATATTCTCTTTATTCACTACATGCTGCTGCCAAGATTCGAACCCATGACTTCATGGACCCACGAGGAGGACAGCCAAGTACTCTGTCTGCTCAACTGTTGTTTACATAAACACAGAAACAGGAAATGGTGGGTAGACATTATTTCTGACCTTAAAAATACTTTTGTAAATGCTGAGGATTTTTTCTCTCTTTTTTCTGTTCCACTCTACATCCTTTCCCTCCCTCTCACAACATCCCCCAAACACTGGTCATGTGTTGCACAGATAAGGAATTGCATTACTGTGGATGGACTTTATAGACAAAGCAACATTTCCTTTTCTTTATTTCTCTGTCTGTTTCCAGTTCTCTGGTCAGCATGTCTTTCAATGCAGGTTTATCCAGACAAGAAAAAGGCCAAAGAATCAAGATGTTAGATTTATGCTTCAGTAATAATCATTGTCTCAAGGCTAAAATGTGGAGGCAGTGCCTGCCATTGCCCATGTAGCTGCAATGATCCTTCTTGAATTTCCCCAGTGTGATATCTGCTCAGTCTCCTGCACAAACATCAATCTTCCACGTCAGCCTACACCCAGTGTCTGTTCTCTGTCTTCAAAGGCCGGGCCACCAGCCTTTTGCCAGTGGAGGCTATGAATATTCAATCTGCAAGGGCTGGGGCAGCGAGATTTCTTGTTCATTTGCATTCCGGTGGGAGTCTGCCAAGTATAACTGTGGGGGTGGAATGTGAAATGAGCCAGGAGCAGTCCTTGGGTTCTGGCATTTGTTATGAGGAGGTCAAGCTTTCAGCAAAGATTTGCTGGCGTTTGACCTGAGGATGGCAGATATTCCACCTCCACTCACTCCGGAAACAAAGCGTCCTTGACGATGCCAGTGGCCTGTGTACATTGCCTTTGGGGTTTCTGTGGGGCGAAAGTAAAAAGATTATTTATTTTCATAACTGCTTTTTTTTTTTTTTTTTTTTTTAGTTGTGAAGGATATTTCTCTTCATTTCCAAGGAGATTAAGGCTGAGGGGGGCATGTAGCTGTGTGTGTGTGTGTGTGTGTGTGTGTGTGTGTGTGTGTGTGTGTGTGTGTGTGTGTGTGTGTGTGTGTGTGTATGTGTGTGTGTGTGTGTGTGTGTGCCTGTGCGTGCACATGCTCACATGCAGGTGTGTGTGTATGTATGTATGTGCGCGCTTGTGCACCCATGTGTGTGTTATCTTATTTATCTATGTATTGTTTTTATTTGCAGGATAATGGAATAAGCATTCATGTGCTTTTTTTTTTTTTTACATCCAGTCCCCATGTGTGCTGTTTTGTAAATTTTGTCATCCATTCCCACCAGTACACAATAGCCTACTCTTCTGAAAAGGGGAACAGATTTTAACATGCACTCAAGATGTTTTGCATGCATTCACAGGGACCTGGGTTTGTAGTCTGGTCTGAAGGACTCTCGTGGGTACTGAAGTAGCCACTAATTTTAGCCCCAGAGGAAAAATCCTCTTGAACAAGATTCCAACTGGGGTCAGCAGATCACGAGTGCATCACTCTGACCACCAGGCTATCCCATCCCCCTGTGCACGTGGTGTGTGTGTGTGTGTGTGTGTGTGTGTGTGTGTGTGTGTGTGTGTGTGTGTGTGTGTGTGTGTGTGTGTGTAGCGGGCACAGGCATGTGCACGTGGGCATTTGGGTGCTTAAAATGACAATGTCACCTGTTAGGTGTTGAAATGGTTACTGGAGTCTTTTGTTGATTGTCTGTCGAATGTACTGTGAGACATATTGATGACTGTATGGCTTACTTGTGTGAGAGACTGTGACCACTGACAAAATGTAGCCAAGACAAAAATCTAAAGACTGGTTTTGTATCATAAA
>CM060319.1:59133733-59138733 GCA_030674155.1 Stramonita haemastoma | reverse complement strand
AGAGAGAGAGAGACAGAGAGAGAGACAGAGAGTAAAAACTCCATCTCCTTTGCTCTGGGAATCAGCATAGCGTGAATAGCTGGTGTGGGGTGGGTCAGTTTTTTCCTGGTGTTATATATATATATATATATATATATATATATATATATATATATATATATATATATATATAATATATATATATATATATAAATAAAAAATATATATATATAATGTGTGTGTCTGTGTGTAAAAAGGTAAAAGGTAAAGGTGTCCCATAACCTAGGTGGTCGTAGGGGAGCGAGGCGTCTGAGACCTCAACTTCTCTAGGGGCCATATGTTGAGGGCAGAGCCCATCTCCTCTCCCTCGCTGTTTTACCATCCCTGACCCTAAAGAGGGCAGGTACCATTTACATGCTGGGTGAACTTGGGGGGGGGGGGGGGGGGGCTGTGCTGAAGCCAAGGTGGGCAAAGGGTCACCCATCCTATTGGTAACCACACTCCACACTGCTTAACTTGACCAGGGAAAAGCCAGCCTCTGACCACTGAGCTATCCCGCCCCCACATATATACACACATATATATGCATTATATATATATATATATATATATATTATATATATATATATAATATATATATATATATATTTTATCTAATATATATATTATTTTATCTAAAAAATGTATATTTATTTTATCTTTAGGCTGTGTACACATACAGACTGATTTTGAATCACAGCACAGCAATAAAACAACATCGCTTATCTTCTCGCCGGATAGAGTACAGAGTTCTTGAACCACTGATGCAGTGAACTGTTGGACGTAGCAAAAAAAAACACACAAAAAACCAGCCAATGGAATAATGTGTTATCTCAGCGGCCCACGCCATACACCCTCTATAAGTCTCTCTCATTGGATTATTTCTTTCGGTGTGATGACATCATACTTCCGCCCACCATTTTCTTTGGCTTATTTGTTCAAAATAACACTAGGCTGCAGGGACAATTCTTTCTTTATTGTATATTTTTGTGTGTCTTGTTCGTTCGTGTCTTCCTTCCTTTATTTATTGAAATGAATTCCTGATTAGTTTATTATTCCTCCCTGTTAATCAGTTGTCTTTATCATTTGTTTGGCTGTTGTTTTTTTATGAGAGGCTTTTTTTTGTTCTGTTACGTTCTCTTTGTTTCTTAATTCTCTTTATCCTTGTTTCAATTTGTAGTAATTTTGGCTGTTTAAGAATTTGCATGTTTCTTTTCTTCTTTTCCTTGCATTCTTTTTCTTTTCTGTTCTTTTGTTTTCTCTCTTAATTTTCATTTTTGCTGTATTTTTTAAAAATACATTTCTCGTGTCAATATCATTAAACCCTGATTTACCTGTACCTTTGCAGTTTTATAATAAATGCATACATTATATTCGTAGATTTGTTCACATTGTCACATACGAGCTCTCTCTCTCTATCGCACACACACCACACACACACACACACACACACACACACACACACAACACACACACACACACACACACACACCACACACACACACACACACACACACACCTTGTGGGAACAGGATAGCTTAATGGTCAGAACATTGCGCTCGCAATTTGACGACCCTAGTTCGATTCCCGTTGGGGGGGATTTTTCCCATGGAGTCAACATCAGTGCCGACTCCACTCTCCCCAGAAGTCCTTCAGATGAGACTATAAACCGAGGCCCGTGTGCGATCGCACGTAGAATATCTTGTCCACACGATAAATCCTGTTCCGCTTTTCGTAAGAGTAGGCCATTGTGTGCCGGTGGGAACAGATGACAAGATTTACAAAACTGCATACACATGGGGACTGGAAGTAAAAAAGCACATGAGTGCTTATTCCATTATCTTCGACATATAAGAATAAGTAAAATAAATGAATAAACAACACACAACAGCACCCCCCCCACTCTCTCTCTCTCACACACACACTCAGAGACGACGAGAGAGAGAGATGAGAGAGAGGAGAGAGAGAGAGAGAGAGAGAGAGAGAGAGAGGAGAAGAAGAGAGACAGACAGACAGACAGACAGACAGACAGACAGCAGAGACAGACAGACAACAGACACAGACAGACAGACAGACAGACAGACAGGCAGAGACGCAACAGAGAAAAGACCTATCACACAACAAAACACTAATCGCACAAACAATACCTAAACATCGATACGCCCTCTTTCATTGACAATACATCCCTCTTCTCCTTACTCTCTCTCTCTCTCTCTCCTCCTCCTCTTCTCTCTCCTCTCTCTCTCTCTCTCTCTCTCTCTCTCTCTCTCTCTCTCTCTCTCTCTCTGTATCTGTGTCTGTCTGTCTGTCTGTCTCTTTGTCTCTTTCCTCATCTCTGTATGTGTCTGTCTCTCTCTGTGTCTGTCTGTCTGTCTGTCTGTCTCTTTGTCTCTTTCTCTCTCTCTCTGTATGTGTCTGTCTCTCTCTGTGTCTGTCTGTCTGTCTGTCTGTCTCTTTGTCTCTCTCTCTCTGTATGTGTCTGTCTCTCTCTGTGTATGCTGTCTGTCTGTCTGTCTGTCTGTCTGTCTGTCTGTCTGTCTGTCTGTCTGTCTGTCTGTCTGTCTGTCTGTCTGTCTGTCTCTCTCTCTCTCTCTCTCTCTCTCTCTCTCTCTCTCTCTCTCTCTCCTCTCTCCTCTCTCTCTCCTCCCTCCCTCCCTGCCTCTCTCCCCCCCCTCTCTTCTCTCTCTCTCACCCCTCTCTTTTTCTGCCCCCTTCTCTTTCTCTCTCTTTTCTTCGGGATGTATTGATTTTGAATTACACTACGCAGTTAGTTGGCAGCAGTACCTGCTGTTTTCTGATAAGCAATTCGGAGGCAGAGCAGTGCTGTGGAAAGAAATATGATGTGGGAGGTAGGGAACATCCGACACAATAGCTTGCTGTTTCAGCCCCCCACACACTTACCAAAAAAATAAACACAAAAACCAAACAAAAAAAGCCCCACAAAACCAAACAAAAAAAGCCCACAAAAAAAACACATTTGTTTGCTTGGAAGGTGAGAGGCATATTTTGTGTTGTTGTTGTTGTTGTTCACCTCTCATATACAATAAGGAAGTAACAGAGCTCTCTGTCTCTGTTTGTTTGTTTGTTTTGTTTGTTCTGTCTGTCTGTCTGTCTGTCTGTCTCTTATGACATTACCTTAATATTGTATCTCTGTCTATTTCTTACCTGTTGTTTGATACTTGGTATGGTTTCTTGCTCTTGGTAATTGGATCATGATAATTGTTCTTGTTTAGTTGAGGCTATCTTTTTATCTTGATGTTATCCCTGAAAAGGGCGGGGACTGGATGTAAAAAAGCACATGAGTGCTTATCTATTATCCTCGAATAAAAGAATTTTGCCTTGCCTTGCCTTGCCTTGCCTTGCCTTGCCTTGTCTTGCCTCTCTCTCTCTCTCTCTCTCTCTCTCTCTCTCTCTCTCTCTCTCTCTCTCTCTCTCTCTCTCTCTCTCTCTCTCTCTCTCTCTCTCTCTCTCTCTCTCTCTTTTCTACCTGAGCTATATTCCCGATCAGGGCAAGGGCCGAATGAAAAAACAAACACGATGCAATACTTTACTCTGTAACTCTTGAAAAATAAAAGATATTCATTCATTCTCTGATTGGATAGCCTGGTGGTTGGTTAAGAGCGGTGCGCATCAACTCGCGATCTGACGACCTGGGTTCGAGGCCAGGTTTAAGCCACCACCGAGACACCCGTTCAAAGGAAACTGTCACCTGGAGTTAACATTAGTGCCGACTCTATCTCCCCCCCCCCCTCCCAAAAGTACTGTGTGCGAATGCACGCAGAACATTCTCTGCACACGTTAAACCTGTTCCGCCTTTGGGATGAGTAGGCCATTGTAAGCCGGAAAGTACGAAGGACAAAATTGTACAAAGCTGTATGCACGATGAGACTAGGTGAAAAAATACACGACTGCTTATTTCATTATCCTAGTTCCCCCATGGAAATAATTTACATGGGGGAACTAGGATAATGAAATAAGCACTCGTGTATTTTTTAACACAATTTTTGTGTACCGGAGTATATGTCCACATTATGTTAATAGACATCTGAAGTATAAAATGACACACTGACGTTTTCTATTTTGGATGTTCATGACTTGACTACCGAAAGGAGTTGATAAAGCAAATGCACAACATATTCACATGATGTTATAGACGTGACGGTAACTGCTTGTGTTTATACACATAGTTTTGCCATGAATGAAAAAAGTTCATTTCATTCATGCATACGCAGGCGGAAGATCATTGGTACATAATAATAATAATAATTATTATCAAGACAGAAACAGAATATAAAAAAAAGAAAGTAAAAAAGGGGGAGTTCAAGCACCGAATCATAGGAAGTGCCATACTGACTTAATAGGCTGTGAGACACAGAGAGTGAGGAAGCGAACGAGAAAGCGGAAACTCCGCCCCGACAATGATTTGAGCCGATCACCTTGCCTATGACCCCCTGTCACAACCTTCGACACCCTTCTCTCCCCCCCACCCCCGCCCTCACAAACCTCTCTCTCTCTCTCACACACACACACATACATACATACACATGTAGAGCTAGCTACGTTTTGGGGGTTCGCCCGGAAACGCGACCGGGAGACAGAGAGAGGGCAAAGCACACCTACAGCTAACAACTTCCGCACACACCATCTATTTCGAGAAGCCTTGGGTCTTTTTTGTGCTGATTAAGGGCCTTTGTCCCTCATCGCCCATATACCAAAATATCTTTTCCCATGGCACTGATACTTTTCTTTGTTCTTTTTTTCCTTCCCCTCTCTCTCTTCTCCTCTTCTGTCATTCTCTTCTAGATTTTTCGTGTTTTTTTTTTCTTTTTTCTTCTTCTTCTCTAATGTCGATCACTTTTTTCCCCTCAGTCTGTATTGCTTATCAGAACACAAGATCATGGGCGTTCTGTCTGCTTAGAGGGATGGTAAAAAAAAAAAGGGCGACATTCTTTTGATGTTCTTGGTTTCTCATGTAGTGGTCA
>CM060319.1:59108733-59128733 GCA_030674155.1 Stramonita haemastoma | reverse complement strand
ACACGATGTTGAAACAGAACATTGTTATAATGTGCTTACCATACAGGGATGGGATAGCCTGGTGGTCAGAGCGCATTGTTGGGATGCGCTGGCGATCTTGAGGCCTGGGTTCAAGCCCAGGTTCGAACCACTACCAAGCACCCATTCAAGGAGATTTTTCCTCCGGAGTTAACATTTGTGCCGACTTTACTCCCCCCAATTCCTTTCTATGAGACTATAAACCGACATCTCGCATATGAAGCAGAATATCTTGCGCACATGTTAAAACCTGTTCTTCTTTTATGAAGAGTAGGTCATTGCGTAACGGTAGAACATATGATAAAATTTACAGAACCACATGCACCCCTTGGGGACTGAATGTAGAAAAAGCACAAGAGTGCGTATTCGGGCTATTTTCGAAAAAAAAAGAATGAACAGAAAAATACATGATAAATTAAACAAATAATAGATAAGCAAATAATTAATAAACAACATAAAGAGAAATTAAGTGAAGCAGACCCAGAGGCTCATCATCAGATTTAGAACTTCAGGTCTGCAGATATAGTTCCTACTTTAATCTCCCTGAAGCTTCTAAAATAACATATTGTTTATGTTGAAACTTTTGTTAAACAACAAAAACAGTGAAGCTCTGGAGTAAATAACTATGCTTTGAAAGCTGAATTTAATTGCTACAAAATTACACAGTGTTGTATGCAAAGAGGAAAAATTGCTTCATGGACATCTTAGTCTGAAGATGAACAGGATTCGGGAATAGCTGACAACAGTGGAATCAATTTAGTTGTTATCCCTGCTCCGCCATGCCTAACCTTGTTTAGTGTAGCTGTAGAACTGGACAAACCCTGACAAAAACAGTCTTGTTACACAGCTCACTGACCATAGATTGCTACCTCATTTTACAATTAATAATGGCAGGAAAGTGTGATCATACCATTACAAATCAGACAACCCCCTTCAATCAATAATTATGAACTGATAGGATTTTAAAAAAATCTAGACAGTTCTTTTGAATCTCCAGAGTTATGTTTGTGTGGGTGTTAAACTGACATAATTACAAACCGATTGTTTACCACTGTGTGTGTACCTACTGCAAACAAAGACCAACTTGTTGGATTAAATTTGTCAGAAGATGAACAGGATTGAAAGCAACAGCCAAACAGGAAATAAGAATCACTGTCAGCAGTTCTGTCCCTGGTTAAAGGCTCAGCTCTCTCTGCAGCATTTGAGAAAACTGAATACTGGATATCTGCCATCAACCAAAGGTAAGCCCAGTAGATGAAACAGACGCTGAATGCATGAGGCAAAGTTGACACATCCTGATACGGTCAGCTGAAAAGTGAGAAGCTCTTCCCTTTTTAGAGGCATACCACCATGTTTGTGAGTTGGCTTGTTTGTTCATTTTGCAGTTTTTCAACTAGGTGGTGGTTTTTGTTTTCGTTGATGACAAGTTTGTTTTACCTTTCGTTTTGCGTCCTGTCTGAGGGGACAGTGGGATGGGGATGAGCAGATTACATCTTATGCTACAACAAAATGGCGTTGATTAAAAAAAAACAACAAAGAGACAAGAACTTTCTTTTTCTTCGTGAGACTGAATATGGCACTGAAATCATGACTCAGTGCAAGGAAAAGTAGGCAACTCGACAGAAGGGTTGCCATTTTTGGTGACACTGAATAGCTTGACATGCGTTGGTGGAAACGCGATCATTACTGGTAAATAGTCGCTCATTCAGAACTCTATCTCTTCCCCCTTTACCACACTTGGAAGTGATTGTGGCACTGCAGTGCTATTTTTCCAGACAGTAACTCATGGGTAATCGGAATCTTACAGAGCCCAGCCCTCACCACTTTAACAGCACAACACATCGTTCCATGAAAAAGAATCAGAGTCATAACGGAACAAAAAGGATTGATTCTGCCGCCCTCACACTTTTGTCAATGTTACATTTACTTTCGCCGTTGACCAAGCCTGACGATCACTTGAACGATTTGTGACTAAAAAAAAAAAAAAAGCATCACTTTATCAGCTATCTAACTTTTCGCCAAGGAAGTCAACATCATGCTAAAAGGACATCACAGAAATGTTGATCCCTTTTGAGGTTTGACTACAGACAAGATGTAGGTAGACGCTTGTCAGTCACTTATAGTCAATCATTGAATTGTATGTCTTTTTTATTGAGAGAAAAAAAACAGTTTCTGTGCAAGGGACATGTGGGAGGTTGACAGATTAAGAAGACTACAGAGCTGTTGCAATAGTTCATGTTTTTGATGCATTGGTAAGGAACAAGGACTGTTTGTTCAAAGGCTTTTTTGTAATGACAAAAAAGGTTTCTAAAAGCAGATTTTTAAAGTCTCTCTCTCTTCACATACACACACACACGCACGCGCGCACACACACACCACACACACACACTTTTTTCTTTTGCATCAAACCTTGTGGTCAAAAAAATAGAAGCAGGAGAAAAGAAAGAGAAAGAGAGAACCACCCCCACCCCCCAAAAAAAAAAAGACACACAGACAGACCAGATACTGATAAGGCTGGAAAGAAAAGGAAATTGAGCAACAGGCTTGTGTGTTGTGTGTGTGTGTGTGTGTGTGTGTGTGTGTGTGTGCGTGCGTGTGTGTACGTGCGTGGTGCATGCGTGTGTGTGGTGTGTGATGTGTGTGTGTGTGTGTGTGTGTGTGTGTGTGTGTGTGAGAGGAGAGAGAGAGAGAGAGAGAGAGAGAGAGAGAGAGAGAGAGAGAGAGAGAATGAATGCCCCCACGGTCCATGGGACTACGGGACAGGTGAAGGTGAAGGTGAAATAATTACGAATAATTACGAAATCTAATTATTATTCATGGGAGGAAACAGACAGACGGAGGGGAAAAGAGGTAAGAGGGAATTTTTCATGCTTATATTATATATTTGAAAACTTTAGATAAACAGCCAGGGAGAATGTACACTTTCTTGTTGTTTTTCTGAATTCTTTCCCCTTTCTTATTGCGCCTTTCTCCTTCTACACCCCACGGGTACACTTTCTCCAAACAAGCCGAATAACTCTGCAAGGCGTTACTTCCCCTAGCAGCAGTCTGGCCATGGAGGAGCCGTTTCTGGTGTTCCCTAGGTAACATCTCATTTCATCAAAATTCAACTCCTACGCCGATTTCATGGCTTAACTCGGTGCAAGGACCCCGACAAAGGGAACAGGAAATTTCTGATTTCTTTGCATGGCTGAAAATAGCATCAGCACCACCCTAAGCCGCCATGGAAAGAAGCAAAACGCCTTGCGTGGTTCGCCATTTTCTTCACAGTGAAGCGCTCAGCTTGCGCCAGTAAAAGTGCTGATAATCTGCTTGGTGTTGTAGCGTGATGATATTTGTGGCTTTATGGCGTGGCATATTGCCACCCACACAAAATTCTAACAATGGTGCAAGCATAAATTATATCGGCCCTCCTTGGACAAAAACTTGGCCCGTTGTTTGAATATTCCAGGTTGAATAATTCCAGTGTTTCATTGTTAGCAGTATGCTGAACATTTTGAAGCAGACCCTTGGGGGATGGGTGGAGGGGGGGGAAATTTATGATCTTTCATCTTTAGAACCCGAGTATAATGCCATTTAGGTGCATCAATCAAAAACGATAAGTGATGTGGAGATTTTGATAAAGGAAGAAAAACAAGAATCAAGGACGTGGTGGAGAAAACAGTATCCTCGAAGTCGGAAAGCGGCTACCTAAGTGATGGAGGAAATCAACGGTTGCATCGCAAAAAAACCTCACCATTGGCGAATCTTCAGAGCTTTAGCCAAGGAACGAAAAAAAGGAGAAGTAAATAACATAGGTCTGGTATCATCAGGTTATGCATATACAGTGAAAATGTTTCACAAAGAAAACGATGTATATATCTAATGGTCATAATATTCAGAAGAGCAAAAAGATTAGTCACACGACAGGAAGCAATAAACCATAATGAAACTTTTCTTCATATTCAAAACAAACATTATGGCTGATAAGGTTTAAAACCCCATTTTGAATGCACCATGGAGTGTTTTGTTTGTGTGCCTGTGTTTTTAAAGGCGATGACGTCTCAGAAAATCGTCAAAACAATTTGTTTTTCCCTTCCAGCGCCATGGGGCAATGGTTAGTACGTTGGATCACTGGCTGGAAGGTTCCGAGTTCGGATCCCATGAGTTACAGGGTTTTCATATCCTGTCCGGCTCCTACGCAGGTTGACTTTGCTATGGGCTCATGGAGAAGACAGGGATCACACAGTCGAACTCCATCCACTTTGACGCCATTTCGAAAGTGTTGCTCAAACCACTGACCAACACTGCAAGATTCCGTAGCTTTCAGGCCCGGTTGCCGCTGGGATATAGTCGTGATAGGAAGTGTGAGTACAACTCTGTCAAGTAGTCTGAAAGCACAGCCGTCTGGTTTCCTTGTCTTAGTCCCTCCCCCCACTTCCCCACGAAATACACCCTATCATATTTATAAAACACCTTACCTCCCACGCTCATTTACTGTTACGATTTAGGCAGAAAGAAAGCCAGTCAAATGGCAGGAAGTGTTTATTTTCTATGTGAGGCTGCATGCAGATTTAAAGATTGTCCGACTAGGGAAAGTAGCGACATTAATGTCTAGACTGCTGAAGTGGGTTTGCACTTCGTCACCTTGTTGGCGAAATCGTGATCGTTTACCGACAAATTACTGCCATAACAGCATGATAACATTGCACGTGTACAAATAAAGAAACAAGTCTAACAATATAGGTGATACCACCCCCGCATATTTTTTCCCCTCTTCCATTTTTTTTTTTTAATACTTGACCAAGCTTAACTGATGGCTGGAGTGATTTCAGATCTAACGTGGAAACACTCACTGATCGACCAGCCATCTTTGTTGCCAGGAAGTCAGCATCAGGCGACAGGACATCACAGAACGGTTCATCGCTTTTGAAGTTTGACTGAACAAAAGCTGCTAAGGTCGTTCATGGCCTAATCATGGATCATGGGACAGTTAGTATTGGTGATTTTATTTTTTAAACAGAGAAAATATAGTCTTTATGTTTAGGGGATGCGTGGGTGGTTAAATGAAGTTATTAAGCATAGAGTTGAAAAGTAAAAAGTTGAGTGTATTGATGCAGGAAAAGGGTGTTTGTTGTTAAGTGTTTTAAACACCAACATTTTGAAAATCAGACACAAACACTTGTCCAGAGAGAGATTTGATTTAATTTGATTTGATTTATTCTTTTATATCGAGGATAATGTGATAAGCACTCTTGCGCTTTTTTACATCCAGTCCCCGTGTGTATGCATTTTGTAAATGTCATCTGTTCCCACCGGCACACGATGGTTTACTCTTACGAAAAGCGGAACAGGATTTAACGTGTGCGCAGTGTTCTTTGGGTCGCACACGGCTCGGTTTAAGTCTCATCCGAGGCTGAGGTAAGAGTACGAAGGAGAGAGAGAGAGAGAGAGAGAGAGAGAGAGAGAGAGAGAGAGAGAGAGAGAGAGGAAGCAGAATGTGAGGCACAGTGAAGCACCTCATGCTCAGCTGAAAAATCCCTGTCAAGCGTCTCTGCTGCCTCCAAGTTTCGCATGGGCCCTACCCCATATATCCACAGGGAAATTCTTCACATCAAGGACAATGGATGCTATACCTTTTCCATCAGGGGCTGCCAAGAATCGAACCTTCAACCAGTGACATCAGGTCCACGCCGAATTGCGAATTGCCTTATCCACTTTGATGTATGTGGTGATGCAGTATTATGTTACCAATGTTCTCGTTTCACTATATGAAAACACATGTTAAAGTGTTTTATCCTAAACTTGAAAATAAAGATAATGCATACGACTTGCTTTTAATGAAAAAAATTGCACTTCAGAGGTCATTGTCTTTAACAGAATTGCAAATTAAAGGGTGTTGTCTTTAATAAAAATGCATTGTAAGGGGTGTTTTTTTAATAGAATACATGCTTAAGGGTGTTGTCTTTAAATAAATATGCATATCAATTAAAGGATGTTGTCTTTAATAAAAATGCATGTCAAAGAGTGTTGTCTTTAATAGAAATGCATGTCAAAGGTCGTGTTTATTAGAAATGCATGTCAAAGGTGTTGCTTTAATAGAAATGCATATCAAAGGCCATTGTCTTTAATAGAAATACATGTCAAAGCGTGTTGTCTTTAATAGAAATGTATGTCAAAGCGTGTTGTCTGCATAGAAATGCATGTCAAAGAGTGTTGTCTTTAATAGAAATGCTGTCAATACATGTCAAAGCGTGTGTCTTTAATGGAAATGCATGTCAAGCGTGTTGTCTTTAATAGAAATGCATGTCAAAGAGTGTGTCTTTAATAGAAATGCATGTCAAAGAGTGTCGTCTTTAATAGAAATGCATGTCAAAGAGTTGTCTTTAATAGAAATGTATGTCAAAGGCTATTGTCTTTAATACAAATGCATATCAAAGGCCACAATGTCTTTAATAGAAATGCGTGTCAAAGAGTGTTGTCTTCAATAGAAATGCATGCCAAAAAGTACTGTCTTTAATAGAAATGCATGTCAAAAGTCGTTGTCTTTAATAGAAATGCACGTCATGGTGTTATCTTTAATAAAAGTGCACATTAAAGGGCGTCATCTTATTGAAAATAATACACATCAAAGAGCGTCATCATTATTGAAAATGATCCCATCTTAAATGGAGTTCTCTTTCAATAACAAAAAAATAATTAAAAGACATTGTCTGTAGTAAAAGCCGATATCCAAGATGTTGTCTTCAGTAAAAGTGCATATTAAAGACACTTATCTTTCATTAAAAAAGAATGCATATTTGTGACTGTTAGATGTGTATGAACAAGTTGGATCTAAGGGCTTTGATTTGTTTTCGCAAAATACAGCGTTACATAAATTCCAAGTGTGATGATAATGATGATAATGATGATGATGATGATGATGATGATGATGATGATGATATGATGATTATAAAGGGTGTGGTGCTCAGTAAAAAAAAATCCATATCAAAGGGTGTTGTCTTGATGATAAAAAAGCAGACTACAAGGCGCTGTCCTTAATGAGAAAAATGCACATCAAAGAGTGTTGACTTTTCAATAAAAGTGCATATATATATTTTTTTAGGGCGTTGTATTTTTTAAAAAGTGAAATGAATGCATGTTAAATGGGAATACTTTGTATCTCTGGCACATGCCTATTAGATCTATCTCTCTATGTGCCAAACGTTGTCCTTACTGAAGTAAAAAAAAAAAACAAAAAAAAAAGAAAAAAAAAGAAAAAGAAAAAAGAAAACCCATTCACATCCAAAAGGCGTTTTCCTTAATGAAAAGAACAGCATATCAAAGGGCAGCACATTGTGTCCTCTGATACAGACATGCCCACACTCTCTATGTGCCAAAGAAAACACCCCTCTTTTCTGTTCAAGCCAGTGATCACAATAAGGCCGCAGCATGAAGCCTGACGCTGAGATTGAAACTGTTGAGGGCTGCCTTCAATGACAATCTCTAATCCTGGGCCGCCAGCCAGGGTTTTATAGATGCATCCACACCGCTTACCAACAATACAGTCTTGCTGGTGGGCGGTCTGCTTAGGATGAATGGGGCAAAGCTTATGAATGAAATGATGGCAAAGCAGGCCATTCATTCACTCTTCCAGCTCACATGCTAAACGGAAATATTACCGAGTCCTGTTTTTTTTGTTTTTTTTTTTGGTTGCTAAAAGGCTCAAGAGAGAGAGAGAGAGAAGAGAGAGAGAGAGAGGGCTCAGAGAGAGAGAGAGAGAGAGAGAGGGGGGGGGGGGGGCTCAGAGAGAGAGAGAGGAGAGAGGGGGGGGGGGGGGGGGGGGGCTCAGGAGAGAGAGAGAGAGAGAGGAGAGAGAGAGGAGAGCGCACTGTTACTGTTAATGTTATTTTTTTTCGTTCTCGGATTGTCTCCCCTTCCCTAAACTATCTCCCTTCTTGGCCCCCCCCTCCCCCCCCCCTCTTTTATCCCTAGTCCCTACTCCACCAAAAAAAGTCGCACGTTTTCAAAACAAGTTGAACAGCTCATAAAGGAGAACAGGATTATTTTCGGTACCTCCATCCCCTCCTAACCTCAGACGGCTGGCTCTTTATGTTGCCAACACACATCTTCTTATTACCATGAAAATAGAACTCCTACGCTAATTTCGTGCTTTAATCCCCGCACAAGGATGTTGACAAAGAAACAGGAAGTTTCCCTTTTCTTTGTGAGGCTGGAAATAGCATCAAAATCATCCATCTCGCTAGGGGGAAAAAGCAGTGAAATCGACGCCTGGATCGCCATGTTTTCACACCACATTACCAGACCTGCGTCAGTGCCAAAAAAAAAAAAGAAGTGATCTTTCAATTATGTGGCAGACAGACTGTTGCTGTTTTAGCATAATACATTTGCGCATAGATTAAGAGACACCTTAATGATGTTTACAATCTCCTTCACGCAGGGTTCTGTCTGTTACATGTAGCAAGCCTACAAACTCTCTGATGTCTGATTTATGACGGAGATCCTTACCGATTTTTAGGACCGAAACCAGTGTTTTGGTCAGGTGTAAGTGCTGATTGGAACATAAACAGTTTAGCAGAGTCAACGAGGGGTCTGTCGCCGGTTGCTTCTTATTTCGGAATTTGTTGCAAACAAGCTGCCACTTTTGTAATAGGAGCGATACCATTGATCGATTGATTTTTAAAAAGAATATTTATCACAAACAATGTTTTATCACTCAACTGCTGACAGATTGGTAGGTCATTAGTTCTCCAAACAACTGGTCTTTTCACGCGAACAAGCACATATGATTGGTTTGTCAGATTTCTTATGACAAAACATGTTTTATTGCTCGAACAACCAGTGATCGCTTGCTTTGTCAACGCTTTCTCACAAGAAACAATTTTTATCACTCAAGCAACCATTGAGAGACTTCGTTTTCAATATTTTTAACGGCAAAAAAGCTTTTACCACTCGAGTAACCATTGAGAGACTGTGTTGTTACTTTTTCCTCACAACAAAAATGTGTTAGCACTCAAGCAACTACAGACAGATTGCTATGTCAATATTTCGTACACACGGAGACGAATGCTTCGCGAATATTATATTGTCAAAATGAATGTGGTTTGGATTGCCACCCAAGATTGAAATAAGAAATTGTATTTGTAGATAATTGCTCTCTGGCTCGTTTCTGCTATTCTGTGAAATCACTCAGGAAACCGTTATGAAGTGTGCGTTCATATATATATATATATATATATATATATATATATATATATATATATATATATATATATATATATATATATATATATATAAAACTTTATGACATTTGCCAATTTATCATTTTCAGAGAGGTGGATGCAAATAAATCAGTAAATCAATCAAAAAGGACAACCCCAAAACACACAACAACCTCCCCACCCCACCCCCAAAACCTGGTCTAAAACGAAATAATGGTAAAAACAAATTGACTCTCGACTATTCTAGGCCACTGAAATAGTACGATCTTTTTTTTTTTTTTTTAGTTTATAGATAAGACCAACAAAAAAAAAAATCGCAGTATCAGTGCATGTGTATATAACACGAACCGTATCAAGTAGAGACACAAGTCTACCCCTGCACGACTGGACATGCTCTTTCATTAAGGGTAATCACAACACTAACACCGCAACGTGCTGACATTTAAAAAGAGACAGACTGCAGGGCTAGTCTGGGTCCGATTAGCACTGCTCTTGACGGTGACCTTTCACGCTTTTACCCCCAGACAGTATTTTCTTTTTACAGCCGCCATCCAGACTGGGTGCCAGTGATAGCTGAAGTCTGCTTGTGGGTGGTGGCCTTCGGGTGAATGGGGGAAAAGTTGTGAATGAAATAATGGCTGGCTGGGGCTGCTTTCAGGGGGCTTTCAAGCTTACTGTATGATCCCCCATAAGCCAGTATCCCTGTTCTCTGATAGTCTTACACAAGGGCAGGGGTGGGTGGGGTGGGGGGTGGGGGTGGAGAAGAGAGAGAGAGGGGGAGGGGGGGAGAGAGAGAGAGAGAGAGAGAGAGAGAGAGAGAAGAGAGAGGGAGAGAGAGAGAGAGAGGGAGAGAGAGAGAGAGAGAGAGGGAGAGAGAGAGAGAGAGGAGAGAGAGAGAGAGAGAGAGAGAGAGAGAGAGAGAGAGAGAGAGAGAGAGGAGAGAGAGAGAGAGAGAGAGAGAGAGAGAGGAGAGAGAGAGAGAGAGAGAGAGAGAGAGAGAGAGAGAGAGAGAGGGAGAGAGAGGAGAGAGGAGGAAGAAGAGAGAGACGGAGAAGAGAGAGAGAGAGAGAGCACTACGGTTTGTTCAAGAGGAGAGAAACAAAAACACTGTCAACTTGCTTGGTTTGGTTTTTGTTTACTTGTTTGTTTTGATTTAGGGGAAACAAGTTTTTGTTTTGTTCTCACAGGAAATACTACAACAATGTAAAAAAAAAAAGGCAAAAACACAAACTACAGCTTTAAAACTGTGAAATTGTTGTTGTGATTTTATCTATGTCACAGAGGAGATTTCTGATTTAGGGACTACCAAACGTGTGAAGACAAACGGCTTTATACTTCTTTCTTTCTTTCTTTCTTTATTGATCTTTTATATCAATGATAAAAGAATAAGCAATCATGTGCTTTTTTGCATCCATTCCCCGTGTGTATGCAGTTTAGTAAATCTTGTCATCTGTTCCTATTGGCACACAATGGCCTACTCTTACAAAAAGCGTGTGGGCAAGATGGTCTGCATGCGTTGGCACATGGGGCCTCGGTTTATAGTCTCATCCGAAGGATTTTTGGGGAGAGCGGAGTCAGCATTGATGTAAACTCCAGGGAAAAAAACCCCCTTGAACGGAAATCGAACCGGGTCGTCAAATTGCGACGGCAATGTTCTGACAACTAGGCTATCGCGTGCGTGCATGTGTGTGCACGCACGTGTGTTGTCTCTCGTTCTGCACAGCCTCGCCAATATATGCATTAATGACATAAAAGTGACATGAGAAATGATCTTCATTTTCTGTGATGATGTTGATAAATGAGACAGTACATTCATTGAACAGAGCACACTTATAACCATTTCTTCTATAACCTTCCCCATCTGTCTCTCACACACACACGCACGCACGCGTGCGCGTGCGCGCACACACACACTACACACATGCACGCACCTGTCTACACACGCACGCGCACACACACACACACTGTCTACACACACTGTCTACACACCACACACCTGTCTACACACACCATACACACACACACACACACACCTGTCTTTCATGGCAAAGCCAGTTGTCCTAACCCTTCAAGTGTGTGTGTGGTATTTATTGCAAGACCCAAGAACAGGCAGACGACACGTAACGTGAGGACAAGTCATTCATCATAGTCAGGCAATCACCCTAGTTCCTGCTAGTGCTATGGTTCTCTTCACAATTCACACCTTCAACAAAGAAAGACATGATACCCAGTCAGGGAAATGTATCCTGTATCAAACAGCTATGGGATCGATAGCCTAGGAGGTAATGCACCTTGCCTAGAAAGCGAAAAGTCCGGGTAGGAGTGTGCGGTGGTTCGAATCCCGTTTGGGCCCCAAACTCCCCCCCCCCATCCATTTGACCATGAGTGGTGGTCTGGGCGCTAGTCTTTTGGATGAGACATAACACGAGGTCCCGTGTGTTACACATCATTATTTAGCACACGAAAAAGAACCCACGGCAACAAGGGGGTTATCCCTGGCAAAATTCTGTAGAAGAAAGCCACTCTGATAGGGAAACAGAATTTAATACAGTTGCAGACAGGAAAAAAAGATAATGGGTAGGCGCTGCATTTGTGGCGACGCGCTGTACCCGGGGAGAGCAGCCCGAATTTCACGCAGAGAAATCTGCTGTGTCATAAAGTGGTATAAATTAAAAATAAAAAAAATACTGACTTGAAGAAACAGCTGTTGCAAACTCAAAGGCGGAAGCAGGGAGGAATCAAAAGCAAAACACAGCACTGTTTTGTACACAAAAATGCCCTCCACTTGGTGGCTTACTTCTCCTTGGGGATAAACCTGAAATTAACCAACTCATGATGTGTATGGGGACATACAACTTTTTCAAAGTAGGGCGACTGCCATGCTGAGCCCTTGAACACAGCACATTCATTGATTTTGGTGTTAATTTGTCATCTTGCAAACCCTTTGATAACAATCTTAGGATTCAAAATGATGCAAGGTCACATGGTCTCACAACTGTTAATCATAACAGCTTTGAGCAATCAAGATAAGAACATTAAAAAAACAAGCATAAAACAAAAGCTTACACACTAGGCAAGCAGAAGTCTACTAATTGAAGAGAAAACAACAAATACCTTTATCAAAAATCATTGTAAAGGTAAAGATAAAGGTGTCCCATAACCTATGTGGTCGTAGGGGAGCAAGGTGTCAGAGACCTCAGCTTCTCTAGAGGCCAGCATGTTGAGGGCAGCGCCCATCTCCTCTCCCTCGCTGCTTTACCCTTCCTGACCCTAAAGAGGGCAGGTACCCATTTACAGCTGGTGAACTGGGGGAACTGTACTGTAGCCAAGGCATGGAAACTCCAATTTGGCAACCAGACTCCACGCTGCTTAACCTTGGCTGAGAGAAAGCAAGCCCTCTGACCACTGAGCTATCCCGTCTGCAAAAACCATTGTGCTGACCAGCAAATCAAAGCAATAGTCCTGGTAAGCCCAAGAGTCTTTGTGGTTATGGTTGCTATCAATCTTTATCACGTAAGGAAGGAACAAGCAAAGGAGGTGCCACAGGCGATTATTTGCAGTGTCAGTAATAATTTGTCAATGTGACCATCTGCAGGTGAAAAGCCATCTTTGAGGTGATGTTGCAGACAAATGGGCGGAAGGGAGGAATTTCCATAAATCCTCTGGAGATTGAGTTTGATGGACAGTTGTGACACGACCTGTGTGACACTTCCGGCAGTGAATGAATGGCTACAGTTGTACAGCTGTAACATCGAGCTTGTGCTGTCAAGAACTTGTAGGATCTTTTTTCGTTAAGGTGCATGTCAAATTTGCTGAATTTCATTTTCTCGTTTCATGTTACTCTCACTCTCAGACATTGGTGTTAGACTATTCTTTGCCTGGCCTCCTTGTCTTCTGAAATTTGCTGTTGCTGCCACAGTTGTTGTTGTTGTTTTGTTGTTGTTGTTGTTGTTGTGTTGTTGTTGTTGTTGTTTGTTGTTTAGTTTTTGTATTTCTTTTATATTTGCTTTGCTTTTGCCTTTAATTTTTGGAAGGAATAATTGTTGTTGTCATTATTGTTGTTATTGTTGTTGTTGTTGTTGTTGTTGTTGTTTTTTCGTCTTCTTCTTCTTCTTCTTCTCTTCTTCTTCTTCTCTTCTTCTTCTTCTTCTTCTTCTTCTTCTTCTTCTTTCTTCTTCTTCTTCTTCTTCTTCTTCTTCTTCTCCTCTTCCACTGACTAGTTTGTTTATGATATATTTGCCTGTATCTTTATCTATCTACTATCTATCTATCTAATCTATCTACTCTATCTATCTATCTATCTATCTATCTATCTATCTATCTATCTATCTATCTATATCTATCTATCTATCTATCTATCTATCTATCTATCTATCTATCTATCTGTCTTCTGTCTGTCTGTCTGTCTGTCTGTCTGTCTGTCTGTTTGTCTATTTTTTTTCTATTTACCTACCTACCATTCTCAGGGTTTTTTTTCTCCATCTGCCTTCTTTCCCATCTTTCTGAAAGAGATGATGATGATGAGATGATATGATGATGATGATGATGATGATGATGATGATGATGATGATAGATTATGTGATGTTGATGATGCTGACAATGAAGACAATGACAAAGGTGATCAAAATGCACATTTCTTGCTTGCACACATTGGTAACAAATTCTTTCTAAAATTGTGCAAACCTGTCACAAGTCAGGAGCTAATCTTTCAGAGCAAAACAAAGTTAATCCTAGCTGATACTCCTGTGAGTACAAAGGGGCTCGAATGTAAGGGAAAAAAAAAACCTGTATAATTCAAGCATCTTTTCTATTCATGGAGTGTGGCCAACACTTTTGACTGACTCAGACAAAGAAAAACTGAAAGTTCAGTGAGAGAGAAAAGCAGGACAGGTGGGTGTGTGAAAGACAATGATTTAAGCATGGTTATTAACCTGGATGTGTGGGTGGCAGGTAGGAGAAAGTAGGGGTGAGTGCTGGTGGGGGAGGGGGGGAGGGGGCAAGGAGCAGAGAGGCCAGACAGGTTGAGGCAGAAGGGTGCGGTAAGTTGTATAAAAGCTCTCTTACTGCAAAGGACAGACAGGTAGACAGATAGACAGATAGATATGGCATTGAGGTTGGTTTGTGTGAGTCAGTAGACTGACATGAAATGTGAGATCTCTCTCTCACTCTCTCTCTCTCTCACCCTTCTCTCTCTCCACCCTCTCTCTCTCACTCTGTGTCTCTCTTTCTCTCCCCTATCTATCTATCTATCTATCTATTCTATCTATCTATCTATCTATCCCCTATCTATCTATCTATCTATCTATCTTCTATCTATCTATCTATCTATCTATCTATCTATCTATCTATCTATCTATCCTATCCATCCATCCATCCATCATCCATCCATCCATCCATCATCTTGCCACCAGTTTAAATCCTGTTCCGCTTTTCGTAAAGAGTAGGCCATCGTGTGCGGTAGGAACAGATGACATTTCCAAAACTGCATACCCACAGGGACTGGATGTAAAAAAGCACATGAGTGCTTATTCCATTATCTTCGATATAAAAGAATAAAAAAAGAACCCCCCCCCCTTTCTCTCTGTGCACACTAACCTGTCTTTCTGCCTATCTGTCACTTTCATTGGGTTTCTCATTTGTTCCTTGTATTTTCTATGTTATTTTCTTTCTGTTACTTCCCTTCCATATCTGCCTGCCTGTTTGCTCATTTGTTTGTGTCTTTTGTCTGTTTGTTTTGTGAGGATTGTTTTTGTTTTTGTTTATAGTTTAGGTATAGAAGCAATGTCCCTTTTCATCCTCATGGTCGCAAGCATTGTCATCACTGACATTGTCATCATCATTTACCACTATCATCATTTTGAGGGAGACGGGGAAGTAGGCAGATGGAAAATCAACATGAGAAGGAGACAGATGGGAACAGAGACAGAGAGGTAGATACATAAACAGATATACAAACAAGAAGAGGAAAGGACAGGAAAAGACATGCAATCCACACATAATCAAACACACAGACAAGAAGAAGAGCAAGAAGAACAAAAAGAAGAAGAAGTAGAAAAAGAAGAAGAAGAACAACAACACCAACACCACACCAGCAGAAAATAACCATCCAACCAAAAGCAAAACCAAAGCAAATTTCAAAGAAAACACCAGAAAAGCTGAAAATAGAAAGCAAACATTAATGTTCTAAAGACCATGGGACCAGGTGCAGGAAAAACATCAGAGCATTGTTTAAGAATAGAAAGACCAAGAAGCAGTGAAATGAAATTCAGCAACATTTCAAAATGCTCTTTAAGGGAAAAGATCCTACAAGTTCTTGACAGCAAAATCTCCATGTTACAGCTTGTACAACTGTAGCCATTCATTCACTGCCGGAAGTGTCACACAGGTCGTGTCACAACTGTCCATCAAACAGCAATCTCAGAGGATTTATGGAAATTCTTCTCTTCCGCCCATTTGTCTGCAACATCACCTCAAAGATGGCTTTTCACGTGCAGATGGTCACATTGACAAATTATTGCTGACACTGCAAATGATCACCTGTCTCACTTCCTGTTCTCTTCCTTGCTTACGTGATGAAGATGGATAGTAACCATAACCACACAGTCACTCTTAGTTTTTGCTTTGATTTGATGATAGCCACCAATCTCTTTGACAAGGCCATGTGTGATTTTCATTTCAATGAACATATCTAGTTGCTACTTTTGGTGCTTAGTTGTTTTACACTTGGCTTATCAGCATTCTGATGTTCATTCAACAAAGCTCTTGAGTCATTTCTTTTTATTCATCAGCATAAGTTCTGCGGTTCACCAGTGGTGAGATTTTGTGTATGCAACTGTTTACCACAATAAGGCAGCCACATTCTGACTTTGGACATGATGGGAGTCTGGGCTTTTGTTAGTTGAGTTCCTTAGCTAGAGCTCCGAGGTTCACCAATGGTGAGATGTTTGGCATACACAACCGTTTTTGTCCACCATTAGGGTATCCAAATTCTGTTTTGGGGGATATGAATAATGTTTAAACCTGATACCAGTGCGCATGCACTTTTGCAAATTTTGTCATCCTTTCCCACCAGCATGCAATGGCCTGCTCTTCTAAAAGGCAGAAGATGCATATATGCATATAAGCCAGCATAAACAAACTCTGCATGCGTGCAACACACAAAACACACACACACCAATTAGCATACCAATAATGTGTGAGTGTGTGTCAGCATGTCTCTGTGTGTGAATATGTATGTTTGTACATGCTAATGTGCACATAATGTGTCTGAGTGCTTGAAGAGAGAGAGAGAGAGAGAGAGAGAGAGAGAGAGAGGAGAGAGAGAGAGAGGAGAGAGGGGGGCAGACAGACAGACAGACAGAGACAGACAGGCAGACAGAAAGACAGATAGACAGACAGACAGACAAATAGACACACTGACACAAGAAACAAAAAATGAAGAGAAGAAAAAAAAAGAACGAGCAACTGGAAAATAAAATGAGAGTAACAGATAGACAGAAAGACTGATAAAATGACTGGGTCTTCACCACCCACAGGTTTGTGTGTGTGTGTGTGTGTGTGTGAGGGAGGGAGGGAGGGAGAGAGAGAGAGAGAGAGAGAGAGAGAGAGAGAGAGAGAGAGAGAGAGAGAGAGAGAGACAGAGACAGAGACAGAGACAGAGACAGAGAGACAGACAGAGAGACAGACAGAGAGACAGACAGAGAGACAGAGATATAGACAGAGACAGAGAGAGAGTCAGGCCATTCTTTTTTCTAGTTGCCTCACTTAGACCTATATGTCATTCCTCTACTGACTCACACAAGCCCCCCCCTCCCCCCCCCCCCCTCTTTGTCCTGTCTGTTTGTCCCTTGCAATCGTAGAGCTTAAATTACGCAAGTCACCTTCACCCTTCCTTCCCAGTCCTCTGATGTCTGCTTCACGTTCATACTCTCTTCCCCCTCCCCCCTTCTTCCTACCTTCCTTGTCTATCTGTCCACCCACACATACCTATTCATTTTCACTCTTGAGATCATTGTCTCTCACTCTCAGGTGTCCCATCTTTCTTCCTTCAGGTGAACATACACGTTTTTCCTTTCTGGCTTTTGTCAGTAGAGCTGGCCACACTTCATGAATAGGAAATGGGCATGAACTACCTTGGCTTTTTTGTTGTGTTTTGTTAAACAGCATTTACTAGAACATTAGCTAGAATAAGAAAAAAAGTGTTTTTGAAGGACTAGTTCTTTATTCATAAATGATAGATTTGCAGTAGTGTTGTCCGGATTTTGCTTGTTTGGGTTTTTTGTTGTTGTTGTGGGTTTATTTTTAGAGACACAACAGGACACATATGAGCATGTGTTTTTCTTAAATCTTTTCAAAAGAATAAGAAGCATAATAACATAAAAAACCTTACCCTAGAGTGATGAATAGAAGAAGGGGATCAAAAATGCAAATGTCACAGGGTCAGGCCACTCATCACTTCCAGAGCTTTACTTAAACAACAGAATAACATTTAGCATGTAATCAGGTGAAACACATAACCTCAACATCCTATCCAACCAGCACCAATGACCTGTTCTTTGGAAAGGCAGAACAGGTTTTTAACAACTGCAAAGATGTTAACCACAACTGCACACAAGACCTAGGTTTATTATTCCACGTTAAGGACTTTCAGGGTAATAGGAGTTGGTACTGGTGTTAACAAACTCCAGAGGAAAGAACTCCTCTTGAGCAGGCGCATGTAGTGATGGCTCAAACCCATGCCCTCCTCAGATGCAAGCTCAATGCTCTAGCAAACAGGTTATGCTGTCCCGGTCTTGATTTATGAAAAGCTGGTTTCCTGGATTCAGCAGTTGCTTCATACATAGTGGATTTGTGGTCTAGGTGGTAACGCCCCTGCCTAGAAAGCGAAAAGTCCGGGTCGGAGTGTGCGGTGGTTCGAATCCCGTTTGGGCCCAAAACTTTTCCCCCATCCATTAGACCATGAGTGGTGGTCTGGGCGCTAGTCTTTCGGATGAGATGATAAACCGAGGTCCCGTGTGTTACACATCTTTATTTGGGGCATGTTAAAGAACCCACGGCAACAAGGGGATTGTCCCTGGCAAAATTCTGTAGAAAAAGTCACTCTGATAGGGAAACACATCAGTTGCAGACAGAAAAACAAACAAAAAAAGAGGTGGCGCTGCACTTGTGGCGACGCGTTCTCCCCAGGGAGAGCAGCCCAAATTTCACGCAGAGAAATCTGCTGTGACATAAAGTGGTATAAAGAAAGAAAGAAAGAAAGAAATATACATTGACATGATGTTATTGGTGTCCTGATTCATTACAAACAGTGCTTTTTTGTTGGAGGAGCGAATTGTGAATGAAATCACGGCTCCAAGGACAAGTGTGAATATCTTACTATAATGAATAAACGTCTCACCTTACAGTCATCTGTCTTGTGTCTTGTTATGGAGTGAAGTGGTGTAATAAATCCATGCACTTGAGGGAGAGAGACGACTGGCTTTATTATGAAAGATGAGAGAGAGAGAGGAGAGAGATGAGAGAGAGAGAGAGAGAAGAGAGAGGAGAGAGAGAAGAGAGGAGAGAGAGGAGGGGAGAGAGAGAGAGAGAGAGAGAGAGAGAAGAGAGGAGAAGAGGAGTGAGAGAAGAGGGGGAGAGAGAGAAAGAGAGAGAAGAGGGTGAGGGCAAGGTGGTGTGGTGTAGAATATCTTTGTCATTTATTACGGTGTTAAAGACAGGAAACTTCTTTTCCGGTGCCAATTTCGTCCACGCACACACACACACACACACACACACACACACACACACACACACACACACACACACACACACACACACACACACACACACACACACACTCACGCACACACACACACACCACACACACACACACACACACCACACACACACACACACACACACACACACACACACACACACAACACACACACACACACACACGTCTCTCTCCCACGTTAACACAGTACTTGAAATGACACCACACACACACACAAACTCACACCACAAGCACACACACACATTTGTTCGTTGCTTGCTGTTTCATTTTTTAGTTTGTCTGTTTTTTGTTTAGTTGGATTTTTTTTCTAGATAGATGGCTTGATGAGAAAAAGCAAATTTATTGCTTACTCAATGTACCGTCTCGAAATAAAACTTTGACTTTGACTTATTGCTTTTATTTCGAGGATAATGAAAACTATTATGTGCTTTTTTTTTACATCCAGTCCCGCAGAAGAGAGAGAGAGAGATGAGAGAGAGAGAGAGAGAGAGAGAGAGAGAGAGAGAGAGAGAGAAGAGAGAGAGAGAGAGAGAGAGAGAGAAGAGAGAGAGAGAGAGAGAGAGAGAGAGAGAGAAGAAGAAGAGAGAGAGAGGAGAGAGAGAGAAGAAAGAGAAGAGAAGAGGAGGAGAGAAGAGAGAGAGAAGAGAGAGAGATTGATTAATAGGCAGTTAGCAGGTAGGAAGAGATGGGGGTGAGGGAAATGAACAGAAAGCAGACACCAGAGGGGTTGAGAAAGAAGAGTATAGGTAATTAGTAGAAAAGTTCTTAAAGAGTGCAAAGAACAGACAGGACAGACAGGACAAAGAGGCTGGCTGTTGTGAGTCAGTAATTAATGTATATAATATATAAGGGGGCGGGGGCGACTAGGACGAGAATGGCCTTACCCCCTCTCTCTCTGTCTCTCTTCTGTCTCGTATCTCTGTTCTCTCTCTGTCTCTGTCTCTGTCTCTCTCTCTGTCTCTGTCTCTCTGTCTCTGTCTCCTGTCTCTCTGTCTCTCTCTCTCTTC
>CM060319.1:59098733-59103733 GCA_030674155.1 Stramonita haemastoma | reverse complement strand
AGTACCTGATAAAGTACACGAAGAGGATGATTTACCAGATAACTGATTAATTGCCTTCCAGAGAGACTTTGGGTCTCTCTTAGATGCAATTAACTCACTGAAATATTTCTTTTTAGCAATTCGCTTCATGAATGTCACTTTATTACGCTGTTCCTTAAATTTTTCATTTTTTCCAGTTGATTTTAGTAGTTTATCGCGGAGGGCTATGGCTTTAGTTATTTCGTCAGTTAACCATGGTGGTTTATCTCTTGCTTTGACCCGTTTGGTTCTAATAGGGGCATGACTATTAAAGATTAATGAAAAGATATTATACCAAACAGAAAGTGCTTTGTCTGGGTCAGTAAACTGATAAACAACAGAGAAATTTGCTTTACATAAGTCAGACAAAAAATCTTCCACATTAAATGTTCTATAACTACGAAAAGAAATGTTTTTATGTTTGCATCGGGGGATTTTAGCACCTTTTTTAGACCATGTTAAACATACAGGAAAATGATCGCTAAGACCATAAACAGGTACAGACAGTTCTACAATGTTAGATGGATTAGTTGTGTATATGTGGTCAATCAATGTTTCGGAACATAGAGTTTTCCTTGTGGGAGTATTTACCAATTGTGACAAATTATACACTTCAAAGATTTTTTTCCACTTATCATTAGGCTTAAGTAAATCAATATTGAAATCACCAAGTAAAATTATCTCTGTTGAATAGTTACAAACATCATCCATCATATGTTCAAAATTATCAAACCAACAAACACGTTCGTCAGGGTTTCGATACAAAAATCCAACTAGCATAGGTTTGGCTCCTTTTAGACGTATTTCTAACCATAAACATTCAACGCCATAATTATCAAATAATGTAATCTGCTTATAATTTACAGACTGATGTATATAAATAATTAATCCTGTTTCTAATTTGGTTTTGGCATCTCGTCTGACAGAATTATAGCATGGCACTGATACTATGTTATCTTCCACAATATGTGACAATCTTGACTCAGAAAAGCCAAAAACATGAAAGGGACTATTAACATTTGACAAAATGGAAGGCAAATCTGAAACTTTATTTAGTATATGACAAATATTTAAAAATCCTACTTTAAACCCATATGTAGTTAGCCAACCATTGGTGTTGGGCGGTTTTGCCATATTGTACACAGTTGGTCAAAATAGGGGAAAATACATTCACTGTAACAATCTTATTCTGAACTTGCACAATTTTAAGAATATGGCAAAACAAAGTTGCAAATGGAGACTCAAAATTTATACAAAATATGCCACACTCAATCAACAAGCACAACAAAGAGCAAAAAAGTTCAAAATTTTGGAATGAAAAAATATTGATACAGTGCAAAGTTGAATAAAAAAACAAAAACAAAACAAAAGCAAGCACAACCTTAAAGTGAAAACAATTCAAGCCACAGACCCTAGCCAGTCCAAATATAACATTGAATTATCCACTTACTCTGCCAAGAGAGAAAACTCTTTCCTGACCTTTTGATTTTCAAATCAAATTGATTAATTCCCTTGTCCGAGTACCAGCCTGGCCCATATCATTCACATCCTGACCGCTACAATGCTGACATATAAGAAAACAGCAAAATACCAAATGCAAAACAGTACAAGAGCCGTTTGAATCAGAAAAAACAAAACAAATCAAAACATTTTGCAACTTTCTTCACAATTTTAAATGTTAATCATCAGCATATTTAGAGTAATAGTTTGATCTTTATTATCAAAATACAAAGCACTACTACATATACATGCCACACAAACAAACACTCAGACTATGCATATATTTACATGAAGTACATCCTCTTGTTATACTATCATTTGGGATGCTAAGTTTACTAGGTGCTGAGCATATTGTCCCGCAGGATTGGCTGAAAGCGAGAGAGAGAGAGAGAGAGAGAGACTTCAGACTTCAGACTTTTACTGTACATCGGCCTTGGGCCACAATACAAAAGAATGGTGGGCAAATGGAGTGTGCATGGAGAGAGAGAGAGAGAGAGAGAGAGAGAGAGAGAGAGAGAAGAGAGAGAGAGAGAGAGAGAGAGAGAGAGAGAGAGAGTACATGAATGCTGAATGAGTGAATACTCTTTATATTCCAAGGATAACAGAGTAAGCATGCACATACTTTTTTTTCATCCGGCCCTTGCCCTGTTTAAGGAATAGCAGCCCCTCTCCACCCCCCAAAAAAAGTAGAGAGAGAGAGAGAGAGAGAGAGAGAGAGAAGAGAGAGAGAGAGAGAGAGAGAGAGAGAGAGAGAGAGAGAGAGAGAGAGACAGACAGACAGACAGACAGACAGAGTGGGGCTGGGGTTACAAAACAGAGACTGACAGACAGGCAAGACAGCAATAGGAACGGACAGACTGTTCACAGACAGATTGTAATTTTTCAGTATGTGCGCCGCTGAAGCATGTATTGCGTTAGAGATATTTTGGTGATGTTATGTTCTATTTTAGAAGACAACGCAGACAGAGAAAGATGGCGAACCCTTGTGGCATTGCGTGGATTGGACCTCCTACTAGTAGCCTGCTGACAGCGGTGACGGAGACACCTCACCTGACCTGACCTGACCTGACCTGACCTGACCTGACCTAACCTGACCTGACCTGACCTGACCTGACTGCTCTTATTATTAATCTGATTATGCTCTTCGTCTGAGGACAAAGTACACATGTATGATGTAATAGTGTTGACTCCACTCTCCCCAAAAGTCTTTCGCATGAGACTGTAAACCGAGGCCCCGTGTGCAAACGCACACAGAACATCTTGCCCACACTATAAATCCTGTCCCGCTTTTTGTAAGAGTAGGCCATTGTGTGCCGGTGGGAACAGATGACAATATTTACACAACGGCATACACACGGGGACTGTATGATAAAAAGCACACATGAGTGCTTATTCCATTATCCTCGATATAAAAGAATAAAAGATAAAAGAAATTAAAAAAATAATAACTCAGGTTATCCTGAAATACGATGACACTTTCAGTAGCTAGCTGAATGGTTATGAAATTTATTTTGGGCCAGAATATTTTTGAACATTCTAAAAATCGTGACTGTTCGGGTCACATTATGACTCTTGATATTTCCTGTACTTTTTGTTTTTCTGAATTGAAAAAAAAAATGATGTTGGTACCATCTAGTCATTAGCAATAACTAGAAGATGCATACTTCAAGAAGTTTTGTTATCAAAGTTGATAATTTTGTTGTTTGTGTGTTCATGAATGAGGAAGTTAACTGTAAGATATGTTTTTCTTTCGGGAGAAGATATTGTCTGGAAGTTTTTTTTCACTAAAAAAGAACAGAGTAAAAAAAGAAAAACCCTGAATTCCCGAGTTGATCTTTGCTTTGTTCAGAGAGGTCAGACGGTAAAGAGGTAAGAGACCAGCTTGTGTCTTTCTCTGCATACCTCGGCTAGCTAGAGCTCCGAGGTTCACCAAAGGTGAGATTTTGCGTATCCAACCGTTCATCCACCATGAAGGTAGCCGCATTCCGACTTTGAAAATGACGTCTAAACACGACACCAGTGAGCATGCAGTTAAAAAAAAAAGTCACCCCTTTCTATGACCACGCAATGGCCAGCCTACTCTTCCGAAAGGCGGAACAAGTTTTAATGCGTGCACAGGATGTTCTGCCTGCGCTTGCACACGCGACATTGGTTTTAAACTGTGTCTCATCTGAAGGACTTTTGGGGGGGGGGGGGGGGGTTGGAATCGGTACTAGTGTGAACTCCAGGGGGAATACCATCCAGTGAGCGCACGTCTCGGTGGTGGCTCGAACCCGGTCCATCAATCAGCTCACGAGATCAACGCTCTAACCACTAGGCTGTGCCATCCCCTGGTACCAATGTTGACCCCAGAAGAGAAAAAAAACCCAACCCCACCTTCAAACGAACACATCAGCGGAGAATTAAACCTACACACCCTCAACCATGGTGAACTCATGAGTCTGAGGCTTCAACCGCTTAGGCTTTTATTTAAATTATTTTTAATTTTATTTTATACCACCTTATGTCACAGCAGATTTCTCTGCATGAAATTCGGGCTGCTCTCCCCAGGGAGAGCGTGTTGCCACAAGTGCAGCGCCTACCCATTATCATTTTTTTTAATTTCCTGTCTGCAACTGTATTTGTTTCTCTAGCAGAGTGGCTTTTTTCTACAGAATTTTGCCAGGGACAACCTCTTCTTGCCGTGGGTTCTTTCACGTGCGCTAAATAATGATGTGTAACACACGGGGAGCCTCGGTTTATCATCTCACCCGAAAGACTAGCGCCCAGACCACCACTCATGGTCTTATGGATCGGGGGAATATTTGGGGCCCAAACGGGATTCGAACCACCGCAACCACTCCGACCCGGAAATTTCGCTTTCGATACAGGCGCGTTACCTCCTAGACCACCGATCCCCCTGTCCATCCAGGTTGTCCCGTCCATCCACACACTGACTGATGACTGTAGTAGCAATCATCAGTCTGTGTCCTCCTTTCTAGTGCACATTCATCCTTCCTTCCTTCTCGTTTTACCAGCTACTGTCAAGAGGGAGACACCTTCTATTATCCCAGGCTGTGGGCGTAAGGTAAACGTGTCTGTCTTTACACGGTAACCCGCCTCCTTCTTTCTTTGGAGTTAAAGTCTTTTCCACGTGAAGTGACAGTAAGAGTGACCATCTGTTGTTGACCCTTAGGCTCTAGAGTTGGCCATACGAGGAATAACAAGACATTTCTTCTTGTTGTTGGTTTTGTTTTTGTTGTCCCTCAGTAAGAGCTCTGAGGGTCATCAATGGTGAGAGTTTGCGCATGCGACCGTTTTTGCCCAACCATCAAAGTAGCCGCATTCCGACTTCGGGGATATATGCTGGGTGTGTTCGTGGGACGGGATAGCTCAGTGGTCAGAGCGTTCGCTCCCCCCCCCCCCCCAGTCAAGTTAAGCAGCGTCGAGCGTGGTTGCCAATTGGATGGGTGACCGTTTGCGCGCCTTGGCTTCAGTACAGT
>CM060319.1:59093733-59096233 GCA_030674155.1 Stramonita haemastoma | reverse complement strand
AGCTGAGGTCTCTGATGCCTCGCTCCCTACGACCACGTAGGTTAAGGGCACCTTTACCTTTTTAAAAAAAAAAAATAGTTCTAGTTGAGAACATCCAGATTTCTGGAATATCTCCCAGAAGACGGGGATGACTGGTGCCTAAAGCGGAGAATTCTGACCTGATGATGTACTGAGGTTGTGGGTTCGAATCTCTGTCCAGTTATTGACTTTAGGCCATTTTTTTCTCCCTTGGAGCTAACATCAGCACTGCTGACTCCACTCTTCTGAAAGTCTTTTTGATTGGGACTTGAAGTGAGGTTTCTTTGTGAACATGCATGCAGAATGTCCTGTATACATGTTTAAAACCCCCCCACCCCCGCACTATTCGTATAAAATTAAGATTGGTTTAATGGCACAGCAATGGATGACACGAACATACCCAGCATGCATTTTAAAACCTGGAGAGAAATGGGCTCCACAATGTTTACATTACATTTCAGCACGCTGTCTGAAAAAATTAAGTGTTGTGCCTCCAACAACACGGCCAGAGTTGATAATCATAGCATTGGCGGACGATATGGCCGAGTGGGTAAGACCCTTCCACTTCAAACCCATGGGGCCATCAAGTCGTGGGTTCGAATCTTGGCGGCGTGTGGTGAATGAAGTTGGGGATTTTTGCGATTGAACTGCGTAGATAATAAAACCGTCAGACTTCCATCTCCATGGGTCGAGAAGTCGTAGGCTCAATCCTCGGCAGTGGTGTCAGATGAACTAAGGGTAGGTGTTTTTACCATCTACCAGGTAAACTTAAAGCGCAGACCTGCCAGTGCCTTAATTCCCTACGTGTATAATATATGACCCAGGTCAGATATGCACGCACCAACAACCCGCAATCCATGTCAGCGTTCGGTGGGTTACAGAAACAAGTTATACCTAGCATGCACCTTGTACATGGAGAGGGATGGGCTCCGCCAGGTTTTACTTGCCCCAGGAGATATATCCTGAACAGTTTTGTGCATGCAGCGCACCCAGTAACCCCCTTGGGAGTTGTCACAGAGGGGAGAGGAGAAGAGAGAGAGAGAGAGAGAGAGAGAGAGAGAGAGAGAGAGAGAGAGAGAGAGAGAGAGAGAGAGAGAGAGCTAGCTAGTTGAACTTCAAAAAGATTTATTCATTCATAAAGAGGCCACCAGCCCATTCATTCATAAAGAGGGTTGCTGATCAACTCAATGAATAATGAAAGAAACACACGGTGAAGTACAGTTGGGACAGACAAATGCAGACGAACCCACAGCCGAACCCCCCCCCCCCCCAACACACACACACACACACACACACACACACACACACACACACACACACACACACACACACACATAAACAACACAACACACAACAACACAACACACACAGAGATATGCTCTCCTACCTTATAAAATCACAATATCCCTTATTCTAAAGGCTTTACAGAGATATGAAGCTAAATAAATTATTGTGAATGATAATATTAAGGATTATTACATTCTAGGAGCCAACAAGTCTAAGTGCATTAAGTTGTTTGCTATCTTTTGCTCGGATCTAATTTTTGCCTAACACCATAAACAAGGGCAGGAAACATATAAAAGAAATAGGAGTGTATCCTCTGTTGCTTCATTGCATAATTTATTTTATTCATTTATTTATTTTATTCTTTTATATCGAGAATAATGGAATAAGCACTCTTTATCTTTTTTTTTTTTTTTATACATCAAGTCCCCTTGTGCATGCAGTTTTGTAAATCTTGTCTTCTGTTCCCACCGGCACAAAATAACCTACTGTTACGAAAAGCGGAACAGGATTTAACGTGTGCGCAAGGTGTTCTGCGTGCGTTTGCACACGGGACCCCGGTTTACAGTCTCATCCTAAGGACTTGTGGGGAGAGTGGAGTCAGCACTGATGTTAACTTCAAGGGAAAATCCCCTCGAACGGGAATCCAACCGGGGTCGTCAAAGTGCGAGCGCAATGTTCTGACCACTAGGCTATCCCATGTTGTATCAGATTCATAATGCATTTTATATCTATGAAAATTTTAGACATTACTCTTTTAGCATGCATACTAATTTTAAGCTTTAGGTAAGGTTAGTTGCCATGTAAGCTTATGAACTGTCGATAAGTGCTATATGTATAACCTGGTTGTTTAACATGATTTTTCCATCGTTACCAGTGACAAACAATCAATCTTTGTCTAAAAACAGCAATAAAGGTGGGTTTTGGGGGGTTTTTTGGTTTGTTTTAAAAAAAAAGATTTTCAACACCTTGATTTAACCAGACTCATCCAAAGCCATATTTAAATAAACAAATTCACATTTGTCTTGCCCAGTTTTTCGTTTCCTTAGCATCTAAATAAAAAACAAACCATCCTATAGAGAAGAGAGAAGAGAGAAGGAAGGAAGAAGAAGAAGAAGAAGAAGAAGAAGAAGAAGAGAGAAGAGAGAGAGAGAGAGAGAGAGAGAGAGAGGAGGAGAGAGAGAGAGGAAGAGAGAGA
>CM060319.1:59086233-59091233 GCA_030674155.1 Stramonita haemastoma | reverse complement strand
CGATAACCCACGGCAACAAGAGAGTTGTCCCTGGCAAAATTCTGAAGAAAAAAGCCACTCTAATAGGGAAATAAATACAGTTGCAGACAGGAAAAGAAACAAAAATAATGGGTGGCGATGCTCTTGTGGCGACGCGCTCTCCCAGGGATGAGCAGCCCGAATTTCACGCAAAGAAATTGCCGTAACCTATGTGGTAAAATAAATGTTAAAAAATGGTCTCGGAGTCGGTAGTCGAGTACGCTCTGGTCTCGTGGTGACCTCAGGTTCGGTTTCCCCATACACCTCTGTGCCTGTGGTGAGTTTGTGGCAAACCTTTGTGGTTGGAGTTCACGGGAGATGGTCGTTGGGGGGACGTGTGGTGGTTGCCACCTCCGGTGGGCATTTCACTCAGTCTGGCTCCGCAACTGAGCTAATATTGTCATTAGTAGGGAGGCTTAGTAGGTGGTTTTCAGCATATGTTAACTTAGAACAGGCACCACTAAAAACCACCAAAGTGACCCAGAAGCAGTGCAGGGCCCCTCTGGCTGGTGGCTCCACGGCAGCCTGATATTGATGGGCTCCCTGTGGACTTCCGACCCTGAGGATGAGATATGACGAATCTGGGTATGGCTGTGGAGGGGAGATTGAAATGAGTGGCGTGGGAACAACATGACGGGGACATCACAGAAAATGAGGCTGCAAAAATACAATACAACATAACACAATTCAAAACAATACAACACAATACAACACAATTCAATACAACACAATACAATGCAATACATCACAACACAATACAATGCTATACAATGCAACACCACGCCACACAACACAATACAATGCAACACAACACAGAACAGTACAATACAGTTATAACAGAGTGGAGTTAGATAAACACCCATCCCTCCGAAACTTCAGAGCAAGATAAGAACAGCAAGGAACGAACGTGGGCTGTGGAGAGAGACTGTATAAACTTCACATTTTACCCTAAAGACCAAAAGTGTTTGGGGAGAAATCAGAACTCCCACTTCTTCCTAATTACCTCCCTTGCGGAAAGAGAAAAAAGTGCAACACTGTATATTACAAAAATGGGACACCTGTGGTGTCCCTAAATGGAATCCTTGCCTTTAACTGGATTAGGACGTCCAAGTGTGCAGACCTGATATAAAGCAATTTGAAATGCTTCTTCTTCGGCGAAAGCTCAGACATCAACCATTATTATCAGTCCTATGAGCAAAAATGTGTTGTGCTGCCGTTAAGGGCTTAAGTCAAGCCCGGCGTATCCGACGTCGATGTGGAAGATCTTTTTTTTTTATATGTTTCATGTCTTTCTGGAAAACAAGAGACAGGAGATTGGATCAAGAAGGCAGAAAATAGACAAAAAGGAGGTGACTGGAAGAAAAAGACCAAGACAGAGACAAAGAGAGGGATAGAAAAGAGAGAATTCCTAGCACAGAATCTCTAGAAGGTGGGGATGCTATTTATGCTGACAGCCACCCCGCCCCCCTCCGGCGTCCCCATTGGGAAAACTTGACATCATTTTGGAGCTACTTCACACATCTTTTCTATCAGCATACATGAAAGTACGATCCTGAAATTATAGCAATAAAAAGAATAAAATGAAAATCCAGTTGAGACTGAACGTAAAACAAGTCACTTTGCTACACGCTACAATACAATACAATAAATACAAAACAGTACGATACAATACAATACAATAAATACAAAACAATACAGTACAATACAATACAATACAATACAGAACGGTGTGATAAGACGCATGCAATGTAATACAATACAGCAGGATACAAGTCAATGCGATATAAAATTTGACTACACAGTCTGAGATGCGGTCCTCCCATTTTCTCTTTTCACCATGGGGTCAAGAAGTCTCATTAGGGCCCAGTAGCTGGTCTGATTCCATTTCTCACATCCACATCGTAACATTATGATCTTTGTAGGAGGTGCCAAGGAGTTTGCCACAACATCTCATCTCCATGGCTGTAGGGTTTCAGTTTCTGCATAGTCCTTGATTTCAGCACAGAAACACGAAGCAATTCTGTCTTCTTAAACTCAAGGGCGTATTAATGGAGTTGTCTTAATTTTGTTTCTCAAATCTCATCATTAAGGCAGCCATATTTTGCCTTCGAGAAGCTTCGGAGAAAATTTCGGGAGAGAAAGTAAAGTGAATGAACACCTGAGGCAAAAACACAAAAAAGAAGCTAACAAAAAAAACCCTCCAACGAAACAACCAAGAAACAAACACGCGAAAAAACGATGGGAAAGAAGAATCCAAATACTTGTTGGGATACATGTCCGTTAGATCCAAAAACAAAAGAGATCTTTATATTGACAGTTTGCATTCTATTTCTGAAGTATGACGCTACACAGTATACCATTGTGCCTGATAGAAAAAAAATGACACGACAGAAACAAAAGATCTCGAAGTAATTTATAATGACAAGTTTGTTTTTGTATTATGTATTTACAGTTTTGTTTGTACGTGTTTTGTTGCGTTCCGTTTTCGTGTGTTGTATTGTATTGTATGTTTGTATTGTGTTGGCCTTGTGTTGTAATCTACTGTGATATATGCCACTTTTAGTTAGTCACGGTAGATTTCTCGACTTAAAAAATCGGGATAGCACGTCGCTTTAAGTGCAGCGCCACTTGTTGTGCCCTTTTATTTTTTTACACTCTGCATATCATGTTTTTGTTTTTCCTTTTAAAAGTGGATATTTTCCTTCAGAATTTTGCCTGGGAAAAAAACTCATTTACGTGTGCTCAACATGTGTTGCACACGGAACATTAGTTTAACATCTCATCTGAAAGACTAGTCCCCAGACTACTTACTCAAAGTGGAAGGGGCGGGAGGAAAAACCCGGGTTCAAACATGGATCAAACCAGCGACTTCTCACTTTCTAGACTTCCATGTTACCTCTAGACCACTAAATCCACAGCTGTGATTCCTGAGAAACGAGAATGAGTCTTGAAATGCTATTGTTCGCAGTGTTTTAATTTTTTTTCATTTGAATAAATCTTTATTCAGAAAGCATGAATAATATGATATACATATACATATTGAGAGCAACATCAAGTAAACAGCTACTTTGCCGAGAATATTTTGGTAAGTTTCTAGGAACTCTGTTGGAGAGCGGACGGGGAAACAAATACGTACAGAGACTCAGGTTTGGCACATAGCCGACATAGGTACAGACAACTGGTGAACAACCTCTATACGGTGCCCCAGTGACTCATACTTGAATTGAAAGAAAAAAAAATGACAGGAATTGTATTTTGCTGCAGTAAGAAATTTTATTGGTGGGGCCGAGTTATAACTCTTTTTTTGAATGGCAGTGGGTAAAGGACGTTTCAATCCTAATTGAGTGTGCAGGTTTTGCTGTTCTTCGTCTTTTTTTTCTCATCATTTAAAGGATCTTAGGAGGGTTGTTTCATATGTTCTTGTTGTCATTGTGATTGTAGCCTTCGCAACGTGATGCCATGTGTGAGTGAGTGGTGTGTGTGTGTGTGTGTGTGTGTGTGTGTGTGTGTGTGTGTGTGTGTGTGTGTGTGTGTGTGTGTGTGTGTGTGTGCGTGCGTGCGTGATTTGTGAGTCCGCGGTGTGTGTGTGAATATGTGTGTTTGTTTGCGCATGTGTCTATGTGTGCGTGCGTACGTGCATGGTTGCGTGCGTACGTGCACGTGCGCGCGCGCGCGCGCGTGTGTGTGTGATGTGTGTAAAAACATCAGACAAAACAATAACATGAACAGGAACTAAACAAACCTTTTATCCGTGTTTTGAGTCTTGTTTTTCTTAAGCCGGAAATGAATAACGGGAATTGTAAAGAGAGTAAAACTGGGGGGATGGAAAATAAAGGAAAGGAAATAATAGGACAGAAAACTTCAAAGGTCCACTGATATAAACCATGTGGGGGTGGGGTGGGGGGGGGGGGGTGACTTATCACGTAGCAATCAGGATATGCATATAATTATATGTATGCACACAACAAGGTAGTCATGGACTGATATGATATGTAAAGTGCTCCCTCGATCCATTATGTGGGATCATTTAGAAAATCGTCTGCTGCGTTTTGATACGTCATCGATATTTCCCTTTATTGCCCCCCCCCCCCCCCTTCCTTCCCCTTTCTCAGTTTCCTCTATGCTTCTTCCTGCTGCTTTTCTGAGTGACATAGCTATCTCTCTGTCTTGAGTTTGTTCCTGCTATATTCTATCAGATGACAGCGCTTGTACGCATATGTTGTGTGTGTGTGTGTGTGTGTGTGTTGTGTGTGTGTGTGTGTGTGTGTGTGTGTGTGTGTGTGTGTGTGTGTGTGTGTGTAGAGAGAGAGAGAGAGAGAGAGAGAGAGAGAGAGAGAGAGAGAGAGAGAGAGAGAGAGAGAGAGAGAGAGAGAGAGAGAGAGAGAGAGAGAGAGAGAGAGAGAGAGAGAGAGAGAGAGAGAGAGAGAGAGAGAGAGGATGCGCGCGCGCGCGCGCGCGCGTGTATGGTGTGTGTGTGTGTGTGTGTGTGTGTGTGTGTGTGTGTGTGTGTGTGTGTGTGTGTGTGTGTGTGTGGTGTGTTTGGGTGACCTTGCTATTTCTCTGTCTTGATTTTGTTGCTGCCATATCCTATTTTCTATCAGATGACAGTGCTTGTACGCAAGTGTATGTATGTGTGTGTGTGTGTGTGTGTGGTGTGTGTGTGTGTGTGTGTGTGTATGAGGGAGAGAGAGAGAGAGAGAGAGAGAGAGAGAGAGAGAGAGAGGAGAGAGAGAGGAGAGAGAGAGAGAGAGAGAGAGAGAGAGAGTGTTCGTGTGCATGTATTTGTATGTGTGTGCGTGCACACGCGCACGAGCGTGCGCGTGCGTGTGTGTGCGTGTGCGTGCGTGTCTGCTCTCTCTCTCTGTGTTTGTGTGGGGGGTGGGAGTGAGGAGTGCCATAAGGAAGGAAGAAGTACAGTAATATACCGGATTTGACGAAGAGCTTATAATTCCTATTCAAACGTCGTCCTGTTTACCTCATGG
>CM060319.1:59066233-59068733 GCA_030674155.1 Stramonita haemastoma | reverse complement strand
TTGACCCTGCTTGTTGTCTCCTCTCCCACCCCACCACTGTGACCCAGGAAGTGTTGAAATATTTCAAGGTCAGAAAGAGTTTGTCTTCTTTTACCTCATAATGATAACCCCTATCTGGCTGGCTCTGTCTGGATCTGGCTGTCTCCCTTTTCACTCTTTCATCTCTCAAGTGTGTCTCTCAAATTTGTCTGTCTGCCTGCCTGCCTGCTGTCTGCCTGCCTGTCTGTGTCTGTGTGTCTGTCTGTGTGTCTGTCTGTGTGTATGTCTGTCTGTGTGTGTCTGTTTGTCTCGTCTTCTGCTCTCTCTCTCTCTCTCTCTCTCCCCTCTCTGCTACCTCTCTGGCTCACACAACATACATTCACACATGCACACACACGCACTGCACTCGCGTGCACACCACAGATACATACTACACACAGACACAGATACACAGACGCCGATATACATACACAGATACACCAACACAGAGACAGACAGACATACAGACAGTTAGACATACAGACACACACACAGACAGATAGACATACAACACACACACACACACCACGAACGCACGCACGCACACACACACATACACACTCGCGCGCACGCGGCCGCGCGTGACAAAACAGAAAATAAAGCAAAAACAAACACAAAACAAGATGCAATTGCGCACCGCACCCTCGAAAATAAAGACCATCATCATCATCATCATCGTCGTCGTCATGATCCTCATCATTATCATCATTATCGTCATTATTCTTGTCATCATTATTATCATCGTAGTTGTCCTCATCACCATCATCGTTGTCACCACCACCGTACCCCATCATCATCATCATCATCATCATCATCATCATCATCGTTGTCGTTATCTTCCTTATCCTTACCACCACCTATAACTTCTCTTTGTATCGTCTCTCTGTGCCATTAAGTCTCTCTCTCTCTCTCTCTCTCTCTCTCTCTCTCTCTCTCTCTCTCTCTCTCTCTTTTATGTACACATCTATGTCTGCCCCGTGTGCCTCTTCCCTATTATCCCTACCCCTACCCCACCTCAATCCATCCCTCTCCTCCTCTCTCCCCACCCCTCCTGTCCCTCTCTCCTCCCTCCCGCTCACCCCCCACCCCCACCCCCACCCTCGTCGGCCGTTTCCCTCAGGTAAGCCCAATAATATGTATGGCGGCTGCAGCAGCTACAGTATATAATTTTTCTCCCTCTCTGGGTCTGCACCTCTGTTTTGTATCAAGGTCTGTGAGCCTTGGTATCGTGCCAGTCTCAAATCGGTTTCGTTAGAATTGAGATAACTGTCTGAACTTTGCGTGTGTTGTTTTGTTGTTGTGTTGGTTGTGTTATGTTTGTTGTGTTGTTTTTGTGTTGTGTTGTGTTGTGTCGTGTTCTCTTTCATCTGCTCTAAGCTGCTGTTGTGTTTTGTCGTCTCGTCTCGTATTGTGCGTCTTGTGTCGTCAGATGTCTCTGAGCTGTATTGTGTTTTGTCGTCTTGTCTCATATTGTGCGTCTTGTGTCGTCAGATGTTTCTAATCTGTTGTGTTTTGTCGTCTCGTCTCGTATTGTTGTGCATCTTGTGTCGTCAGATGTCTCTAAGCTGTTGTGTTTTGTCGTCTTGTCTCGTATTGTGTGTCATGTGTCGTCTGATGTCGTTGGTATGAATTATGGATAGGGTTTGGTGTCGTGTATTGATGTGTAGTGTCGTTTCGTACGGTTGTGTTGTTTTGTTTTGGGGGTCATTTTTTTTGTTTAAATAGAAAGTTAATGGTGTCGAGTCGAGTCGTTTGGATTTGTTGTCATGTTTTTGTTTGTTTTGGGGCTTTAAAAAAAGCAAAAAAAAAGCAACATAACGTCTCTATTGTCGTGTCGAATTGTTTTGTTTTTGTTTGTGATGTTTTTAGTTGTATAATTGTTTGTTTTTCTGTTTTCCTGTTGTCTGTTATGTTGTCTTATAAATATTGAAGAATGTGCTTCGTGTCTTATGTCATATCACTTTTCTGACGAGTCGTGTTGTTTTGAATTGCAGGGGCATTTATTTGCATTTCATGGCACAACACTGTGTTGTGTTGTGATGTGTGATGTTGTGTTATGTTGCGTTGAGTGTCTTTGAATCGCGTTGCGTTACGTTGTAGTTGTGTCATTTTGTTTGGCGTCGCGTTGTGTTTCCTTTATGATTATGGCGTTATGTTGTGTCATGTCGTGTTTGTGTTGTGTTAGTTGTATCATGTTGCCGTTGCAAAAGATTGGAGAAGGCCACTCTAAAAAAGCATAACCATACTATTCCATATATCAACACAATAAACATATGTACAAATGTAGGCAGGCAAATAATCATTTGCAGAATTACCACACGACTCCTTTTCGGTATGCAAATACCAGGCTCGCTATTGTGAGTTAGTCCATCTCCTCCCCCCCCCCCCCTTCCCCATAAAAATGAAGTTAGCCCTATGTGTGATTTTTTCTCGTGAAAAGGCCAGTGGGAACTGTTTTTTCTAAGACTTTTCATTTTCCCGC
>CM060319.1:59046233-59058733 GCA_030674155.1 Stramonita haemastoma | reverse complement strand
CATCAATGCGCATGCGTTTGAAAAAAGATGTCGTCGGTACTGGTCTATCGGCATACTTTTCCAAAAGGCAGAACAGATTTTTATATGTGTGGGTAAGGTGTTTTTATGTACATTGGCACACATGGTCTCGGTTTATAGTCTCATCTGAAGGGCTTTTTGGGGAGGAGAGTCGGCACTGATGTTAACTCCAGGGCAAATTTCCAGATGGTACATTGAGTAAGCAATAAATTTGTTTTTTTTCATCAAGCCATCTATCTAGCAAAACAACAACAAAGCCTCAAAAGAATGTGTGTGTGTGTGTGTCTGTGTTGGTGTGCGCGCGCGCGCGCGTGTGCACGCGCGTCTGTTAGTGCCCATGTATGGATAACTGTTTCACTTGTACACTTCACTTAATCTTGCAACCCTTCCTAATCCCAAAGGTTTCTCTCTCTCCTCCCCCTCTTCCTCACCCTACTGCAACAACCACTTTCGCTTTCACGCTCTGTGCTTTGAGCTCTGCTGAAGGCAGTAGTGAATGAATCACACTGCCCTGTCCTTCCCTGTGGGCAATAAGTGTTTAAAGCTGAACTGATGAATGGGGGTTGGAACATTAACACACCTCTGGCTTTTCCACCTTTTGGGTCTGAACACTACACTTAATGGTTGACTGCTTACCTGCCTACCTACCTACCTACCTACCTACCTATACCTGTCTACCTGACCTACCTACTACTGTCTGCCTGCCTACCTACCTGCCTACCTACCTGCCTTCTACTACCTACCTGTACTACCTGCTGTTACCTGCCTACCTACCTGTACCTGCCTGCCTGCCTACCTGTCTGCCTACCTGCTTACCTACCTGCCTGCTTACCTGCCTTACCTGCCTACCTAGCTGCTACATGCTACCTACCTACCTGCCTGATTACCTGCCTACCTACCTGCCTGATTACCTAGCCTACCTGCCTGCCTACCTACCGTCTGCTTACTGCTACCTACCTCCTGATACTTACCTGCCTGCCTGCCTGTTTGCTTACCTACCTACCTGCCTGCCTATTGCCTACTGCCTACTACCTACCTACCTACCTGCCTACCTACCTATCTACCTGCCTGCTGCCTACCTACCTACTAATACCTACTGCGTTACCTACCTACCTTACCTATACCTACCTGCCTGCTACCTACCTACCTGCCAGTCTGCCTGCCTACCTGCCTACATGCTTACATGCCTACCTGCCTTATGCACCTGCCTACCTACCTCCTGCCTACCTGCCTACCTGCCTACCTCTGCCTCCTGCCTATTTACCTGCCTGCCTACCTGCCTGCCCTCTCTTCAGCTCACAGCCACCCATTTTACAGGCAAACATTTTCAGAGCCATTGGATCTGCCACCTCCCTGATAAATACAAATCTCCCCCCCCCCCCCTCTATCATTTTTCTTTTTATTTATTTATTTTTTATTCTCCTGTCTTCTTTCTTTCTGTAAAGGGCTTGAATCTAACTACGTCTCACTTTTTTCTGATTGAAGTGTGTGTGTGTGTGTGTGTGTGTGTGTGTGTGTGTGTGTGTGTGTGTGGTGGTGTGGTGTGTGTCGTGTGGTATGTGTGTGTGGTCGTGTGGTGTGTGTGTGTGTGTGGTGTGTGTGTGTGTGTGTGTGGTGTGTGTGTGTGGTGTGTGTGTGTGAATGGAGATGATGAGGGGAGGAGGAGAAAAAAAAGTAGGGAGAAAGAGTGAATGTTTTATTTATTTATTTTATTTTTTTTTTTTAGTGACGGGGGGTGAATGGAAAAGGCTTAAGAAGGAGTTACTCATTCAAACTACTGTAATCTTGACTCCTGCTGGCATGACATTTACAGCTGTTAACGCACTCTCTGTCTTCCCTTTTATAGGGTCTTCTGCTCCTGCTCCTTCCCTTCTCTTTCCCCTAAGCCCTCCCTCCTTACCTACCTTGCTGGCCCATTGTGGCTGAACCCTGGCTTGGCTTCGTTGAGCAGAGTGTATGGGACAAGAAAGAAGAAGAAGAAGAAGAGAAGAGAAGAAGAAGAAGAAGAAGAAGAAGAAGAAGAAGAAGAAGAAGAAGAAGAAGAGAGATAGAAGAAGAAGAAAGAAAGAAGAAGAAGAAGAAGAAGAAGAAGAACAAGAACAAGACACAGACAGAAACATCATTCATTTTCTAAAAGCTAGCTGTATGTATGTATGTATGTATGTATGGTTGTGTGTGTGTGTGTGTGTGTGTGTGTGTGTGTGTGTGTGGTGTGTGTGTGTGTGTGTGTGTGTGTGTGTGTGTGTGTGTGTGTTGTTTGTCTGTGTTAGTGTGTGCCTTCACTTTCCTGGGTTTATTTTTTTTTTTATTCTTTTATTTCGAGGATAATGGAATAAGCAGATATGTGCTTTTTAAAATCAGTCCTCGCGTGTATGCAGTATTGTAAATTTTATCATATGTTCCATTGGCACACAATGGCCTACTCTTTCGAAAAGCAGAACGGGTTTTCACGTGTGCACAAGATGTTCTGCGTGCGTTTGCACATGGGACCTCGCTTTATAGACTCATCCGAAGGACTTCTTTGGATGAGTGGAGTTGGCACTGATGTTAACTCCAGAGGAAAAATCATCTTGAACGAGATTCGAACCCGGGTCAACAGATCATCGGTGCATCTATCTGACCACCAGGACATCCGTCCCTGTGTTTGTCTTTCCCATTTCTTATGCTTTTCTGCTTCTCTGCTCTCCTGTCTGTCTGTCTGTCTGTCTGTCTGTCTGTCTGTCTGTCTGTCTGTCTGTCTTCGTCTGCTCCTTTTCTGTCTGTCCCTTTCTTTGTCTGCTGTCTCTTGTCTGCTGCATGCTTTGCTCTGTCTCTGTCTGTCTTGTCTTTGTCTCTGTCTGTCCTGTATGCTGCTCCTGTTTGTCTGTCTGTCTGTCTATCTGTTTGTCATCTGTCTGTCTGTCTGTCTCGTCTTCTCTTCGTCTCTGTCTCTCTCTCGTCTGTCTTCTCTCTCGTCTCTGTCTCTTCTTCTGTCTGTCTGTCTTCCTCTCCTCTCCTCCCTCCTCTCTCTCTCCCTCTCTCTCTCTCCTCCCCTCCCCTCCCTCCCTCCTCTCCCCCCCTCCCTTCCCCCTCTCTCTCTCCCTCTCTCTCCTCTTTTTGATGACTCTTGAAAATCCCCGTGTCTTTCAAATCTCTGCAAGGTCATCGAGGAGTGCTAGCAGTCGGAACTCTTTTCATGTATGGCTGTCTTAACATTGAGGAGTGCCATGTCACTCTGCCCCTGGGTGGGAAAGAAAGAAAAAGAAAGGCTGCACTAGATTTATAGCTGAAAATAAGTAGTACCCAGTAGCAGTGCAGTGGTGGTCTAACTTCCTCGTTTTCACTGGTTTTTTTGGTTTTTTTTTTTAAAGTATGGAAAAGGTTTTCTAAAAGCAGAGAGAGAGGAAGAGAGAGAGAGAGAGAGAGAGAGAGAGAGAGAGAGGAGAGAGAGAGAGAGAGAGAGAGAGAGAGAGAGAGAGAGAGAGAGAGAGTTACAATGGGAGTTTTCGATTGCCATTTTTTTTTTTACTGTCACTCTGCAGAGAAGCCACAGCTGTCAGATTCCCCCCCCCCCACTTTCAGCTTCTCTCAGCGGTACTTATTTCATCCTATCCCAGCCCAGATGGGGCCAGCTGGTGGTGCTAACTAAAGCACGAACTGACCACACTTGGACTAGGTAAAAGGAAGGTAAAAAGTAAGGTAAAGGTGTCCATAACCTGTATGGTGTAGGGGAGCGAGGCATCAGAGACCTCAGCTTCTCCAGGGGTCACATGTTGAGGGTGGCGCCCATCTCCTCGTTCCTCGCTGCTTTACCTTTCCTGACCCTAAAGAGAGAAGGTACCCATTTACAGCTGGGTAAAAGGAAGGGGGGGGGGTGCTAAATTTTGCACCTGTGGACTGGTGGGCAGCAGTCCATTTTCAGCATCAAGACTAAAACTGCCATCAGGCTGTCAGTCGGAGGAGGCTCAGCGCTTGTGCTGACTGTTATTTTTTTTCTTTACAGTACTCTTGGGGCCGGGTACCTGTTCTGATCCGACAGACATGAAACACTGTCGCCAAGTCTTCTTACTGACGTCAGAAAACACTGAAGAATAAGATAAAAGTGGTCTTCCTATGGATGACTTGTGATCATCACTTCATCCCTTCAACAATGGTCTCCTATGCACCTGCGAATCCAAAAGCACAAACTCAACATGGACCTAGACTCCTTTCGTTTGTTTGCTTATTTGGTTTTCGTTCCTTGTAGAGCTCTGAGGTTCACCAATGGTGAAATTTTGCATTTTAACCATTTTTACCCACCATGGTAGCTGCAATCCGACTTCGGAGATAGTGTCTAAACACGACACCTGTGTGCCTGTGTTTTCTTTCGATTTTCTCAGCCGTTTCCCACCAGCATGAAAAAGCTTAATCTTCCAAAATGTGGAACGGGTCTTTAACGTGTGCGCAAGAATTTCTGTAATGTGTTCGCACATGGGGCCTTAGCTTATAGTCTCATACGAAGAACTTGTGGGGGAGTGCAGTCAGCACTAATGTTAAACCCAGGGTAAACTTCCAAAGCAGCGAGAGAGAGAGGAGATGGGCGCCACCCTCATCATGCTGGCCCCTAGAGAAGCTGAGGCCTCTGACGCCTCGCTCCCCTACGACCACACAGGTTATGGGACACCTTTACCTTTACTTAAAATTCCCTGAAACGGGTGCCTCCATGGTGGCTTGACCCCGGGCCTTCAAATCGCTAGCGCAACATTGCAGCCCCTAAGTTATCCCTGCTCCGTGGATCTGGAACTGAAAAACAGGCAAAGACCCAGTGGACTTTGAGACTAAGGCATGCTACTTAGGCCTTGTCCATCCACTGCAGGATGTAGCCTTTTCATAGCAGCCCTTCCTCCCTCTATCGGTTCCTGTCTTGCACTTCTCTGTGCCATGTCACGCCCAGGTATTTCTGGATGCCATCAAACCATCTGGTTGCCGGTCTGCCAGGGATTCTATAGGCGTATCTTGGCTGCATCTCTGTGCACATTCGAGGCATGTGGGGGCCTGTTAATCTAAGACATTACTTTGGTCATTTAATCGAAGACATTAGGTAAAAGGTAAAGGTGTCCCACAACCAAGGCGGTCGTAGGGGAGCGAGGCGTCAGAGACCTCATCTTCTCTAGGGCCTGCATGTTGAGGGCGGCGCCCATCTCCTCTCCCTCGCTGCTTTACCTTCCATGACCCTAAAGAGGGCAGGTACCCATTTACAGCTGGGTGAACTGGGGGGACTGTGCTGAAGCCAAGGTGCGCAAACGGTCACCCATCAACTGGTAACCACGCTCGACGCTGCTTAATTTGACCTGGGGGAAAGCGAGCGCTCTGACCACTGAGCTATCCCGCCCCCTAAATAAAAACAACAACAGCAAAAACAACAACTACACCTTTCTGTAATAACAGCCTGCCCGTTGTTGTTGTTGTTGTTGTTGTTGCTAGTGGTGGTGGTGGTGGTAGTGATGGTGGTGGGGGTGGTGATGGAAATGGGTGGTAATTATGGTGGTGTAAATGATGGTAGTGGTGGTAATGTTGTTGTTGCTGCTGCTGCTATTGTGATTGTTATGCTTGTTTGTTTTTGTTTTTAATAGCCTTCCAAATACTGATATCTTGTAAATAAATCTTTCAATACCAGGAACTAGATGGGAAAAAATTAAAAGTGATACCACTGTAAGACCAGAGCACAAGGGTTTATAAGGCTCACAACGTGTTCTTTGTTGTGAGAAATAATGAGCTTGAAAATGTTGCTTTGACACTTAAACAGATCGGGATTTGTTTCCACTATTGTTCAGGAGAACAACTGTACCTTTATCGTCTGCTTTGCTCTCTCTTCTCTCTCTCTCTCTCTCTCTCTCTCTCTCTCTCTCTCTCTCTCTCTCTCTCACTCACCTCGTTCTTCTTCTACTATACTCTCTCTTTCCTCAGTCATTTTTCTCTCTCTTTCGATACACTCTCTCTCTCTCGTCTCTCTCTCTCTCTCTCTCTCTCTCCCTCTCTCTCTCTCTCTCCTCTCTCTCTCTCTCCTCTCTCTCTCTCACTCTCTCTCTCCTCCTCTCTCTCTCCACTCTCTCTCTCTATCTCCCTCTCCCTCTGTCCTCTGTCTCTCTCTGTCTCTCTCTGTCTCCCTGTCTCTGTCTCTCTGTCTCTGTCTCTATCTCCTCTCTTTCTACATTTCGGCAAGCTGTGAAGGATAGGATAACAAACAACAAAGAATAATAGAGCAGAAGAGGAGAGAGAAGAGAAGAAGAAGAAGAAGAGAAGAAGAAGAAGAAGAAAAGAAGAAAGAAGAAAGAAGAAGAAGAAAGATGAAGAAGAAGAAGAAGAAGAAGAAGAAGAAGAAGAAGAAGAAGAAGAAGAAGAAGAAGAAGAGAAGAAGAAAGAAGAAGAAGAAGAAGAAGAAGAAGAAAGAAGAAGAAGAAGAAGAAGAAGAAGAAGAAGAAGAAGAAGAAGAAGAAGAAGAGAAGAAGAACACGAACAAGAACGAAAGAAAAGAAGAGAAGAAGAGAGAGAGAGAGAGAGAGAGAGAGAGAGAGAGAGAGAGAGAGAGAGAGAGAGAGAGAGAGAGAAGAGAGAGAGAGAGAGAGAGAGAAAAGACAGAGAGAGAGAAGAAGACAGAGAGAAGAGAGAGAGACAGAGAGAGAGAGAGAGAGAGAGAGAGAGAGAGAGAGAGAGAGAGAGAGAGAGAGAGGAGAGAGAGGAGAGAGAGAGAGAGAGAGATGGGGAGACTGAGACAAAGACAGATACTGCAGATTGAGAGAGAACAGAGACAGAGACACAGAGAGAGAGATATCAAGAAAAACATAGACAGAGAGACAGAAACAGACAGACAGACAGACAAACAAAGAAAGACGATGGGTATGCTGATGAATATGATCATGAATATAATGATGACTTTTATTTTCAAGGGTGACAGATAAGTATAAACATACTTTATTTTCTATCCGCCTTTCCATGACCAAGAATCCTGATAATTGCAAGGAACTATCATTTTCAAACGACACAGACAGAGACAGAGACAGAGAGAGAGGCATATATATATATAATAACATAGAGAGAGAGAGAGAGAGAGAGAAAGAGAGAGAGAGAGAGAGAGAGAGAGAGAGAGAGAGAGAGAGAGGAGAGAGAGAGAGGACAGACAGACAGACAGACAGACAGACAGACAGACAGACAGACAGACAGACAGACAGCAAACAGACAGACAGAGACAGAACAGACAAAGACAGACAGCGAAAGACAGAAGAAAGACAGAGAACAGACAAAAGACAGGCAGACATCAGACTGACTGAAAGTCACTCAGCGAGTCAGGGACAAAGACTGAGAGACAGAGACGAGAGACAGAGACAGGCAGACAGGCGGAGAGAACTACTCTTGGTTCATTGTGAACAATAATTATGCCTATAGATATAAACTCCTGTCTAACACTCATACACGGTCACTGTACCCACCCACCTACAGAACCAGATCAAGCAAGTGAAAGAAACAAGAGCTGAAAAGGATAAGGGGAACGGGGGTGGTGGGGGGTGGGGGGTGGTGGGGGGGGGGGGAATTTATGCTAATCTGAATGAGTAATCCTTCCAACCCTCCTTAAACCGTCCATTATATGTCTATCTCAAGATCCCTTCCCTCCTCCCCTTTTTATTATTATTTATTTTATTTATTTATTTTCCTTCCCTTTTATCACCTCACACACACACATACACACACACACACACACACACACACACACACACACACACACACACACACACACACACACACACACACTACATACACACACAAATCACGCACTCAACACATACACAAACACACACACACATCACGCACTCACACAACAACACACACAACACACACAAACACACACACACATCATACACACACACACATCACACACACACACACAACACACACATACGCACCACACACACACACACCACAACACACACACACACACACACAACAACACACACACACCACACACACACACACACACACACTACCTTCTAGGACAAAAAAGGGGCAAGGCGTTTATAAAAGCGTATAAAAATGTGTTTTTTTTTAAGAAAAGAAAAAAAATAACACCAGAAGGTGGCAAAATTCAATAGAGCCAGGAGGAGTAGGGGAGGGAGAGTTGTAAAAAAAAAATGGTGTGTGTGTTGTGTGTGTGTGTGTGTGTGTGTGTGTGTGTGTGTGTGTGTGTGTTGTGTGTGTGTGTTGTGTGTGTGTGTGTGTGTGTGTTGTGTGTGTGTGTGTGTGTGTGTGTTGTGTGTGTGTGTGTGTGTGTGTGTGTGTTTGTTGTGTGTTGTGTGTGTGTGTGTTAGTGTGTTTGTGTGTGTCTGTGTGTGTTAGTGTGTCAGTGTGTGTGTGTGTCGTGCGCGCGCGGTGTCGCGTGCGTGTGGTGTGTGTGAGTGTGTCTGTGTGTGTGTGTTGTGTGATGTGTCTGTGTTATGTGGGAGAGAGAGAGAGAGAAAGAGAAGGGAGGAGGAACAGCTATTACAAAAGCTTCTCTCTCTCTCACCCTACCTACCTACCTACCACCACCACCTCTAAACTGGTTGCAGTGATGAACTAAAGGGCTAAAGCAGCAATCAGCCATTCAGAAGGTCTGGGCCAATGGGTGAGAACAGCCCAGACAGACAGACAGAAGACAGACAGACGAGGGGTGAGTGTTTACGTTATAGCCCATTCATCAGGCCAACTCAGCAGCTAGAGCAATAGCTATTGCCATACAGCAAAAAAAAAAAAAAAAGGCCACCACTACATTGTCATTCATAAACTCCAAAGACGGTAGTATAATAAAGAATGAAAAGAGAAGGGGAGAGAGATGAGAGAGAGAGAGAGAGAGAGAGAGAGAGGAGAGAGAGAAGAGAGAGAGAGGAGAGAGAGAGAGATTGTGTGTGTGTGTGTGTGTGTGTGTGTGTGGTGCGCGTGTGGTGTGTGTGTGTGTGTGTTAGCGCGGGTAAGGGTGGTGGTGATGTATAAAAGTAAGGTGGTATTAAAAAAAAAATGATTAAAAGTAAGTGGGCCTGTAACTTTGTTGATACGCAGACCGGAAATAATATGTAAATGCACTTGTATATATGTACAAACTTGAACCTATTTGTAATTGTATGCGTAGGCCCTTGTGTGTGTATGTGTGTGTGTGTGTGTGTGTGTGTGTGTGTGTGTGTGTGTGTGTGTGTGTGTGTGTGTGTGTGTGTGTGTGTGTGTGTGTGTGTGTATGCCCACACATTCCCCTACACAGAACATCTTGCGCACACGTTAAATCCTGCTCCGCCTTTCGTAAGAGTAGGCCATTGTGTGCCGGTGGGAACAGATATACGATTTACAAAACTGCATATAAAACGGGACTGATTAAAAAAAAAATGCACGCGAGTGCTTATTCCATTACCCTCGATATAAAAGAATAAATGAAATAAGATAAATAAATAAACATCACACACACACATACACACACACACACACACACACCACACACACACAACACACACACCCACAACACACACACACACACACACACACACAGGAACACACACAGGGGGGGGGGATGGGACCAGATCAGTTTACCTTTAAGAGACAGGGGCTAATAGATTTTTTTAGTAGGGGCCTGGGGGAAACCTGGAGTGTCCTGGTGCAGTGACCCTGGCACTGAGGATCTAGGGGCCATGACACCTGATAGCCAAGCAGTCTGAACTTTATTTTAGGCTTGAAAACCTTACACTGTTTCTTGTGCAGAAACTCGAAACTACTCAAAAGCAAAAATAAAACAACAAACAAACAAAATCCCAAGAAGGTGTGAAGTCACTGAGAGACCCTGCACTTGAAAACCTTACACCCATGACACTCCCAGGATCCACACACACACGCGCACACACACACACACACACACACACACTACGCACACGCACGCACCCACACACACACACACACATCTACACACACGCACGCACGCACGCACACACAACACACATCTACACACACGCACGCACACACACATCTACACACACGCACGCACGCACACAACGCACACACACACGCACAAACACACACACGCACAACAGATATATATATATATATATATCATAGACAGACAGACAGACAGAAGAAGATCAGATAGATAGATAGATGGATAGATGGATAGAGAGATAGATAGATAGATAGATAGATAGATAGATAGATAGATAGAAAGAAAGAAATCGATATAGATATAGACACGTGCGCGTACAAAAATACATAAAATACATACATACATACATACATACATACATACATACATACATACATACATACATACATACATACAAGCATACAAGCATACACGCATACACACATACAAAAACATACATACATACATACATACATACATACATACATACATACATACATACATACATACATACATACATCCATCCAAACACACACTCTCTCACATCATCTCTCTCCTTACTCTTATCTCTCTCATCCTCTCTCTCTCTTCTCTTCTCTTCTCTGTCTCTCTCTCTTCTCTCTACTCTCTCTCTCTCTTAATCGCATCATAACCTGTACATCTTTTCAACAGACTGCAAACTGCGGCATCATTAAACCAGGTGCCTTGACACAGTTTGGAGGTTGTGGGGTTGATCCCCATCATCAAAAAAAAAGCTTTAATGAAGGCTTCACCTGAAGAGGCACCGTAAGGCCAGAGCCATCTCCATAAACTGCCGCCAACTTTATGATGTTGCCCGAAAGTGAACACGGCTGATATCTGCATCTCTTGAGCTTAACAGGTGCCAGGAAGGTTTTAAACAGGAGGCAGAGAGTACAGCACAGTCATGTAGTGTCAAACTTTTTTGGGGCCTTCATTTCCTCAACATTCCCATTTTCGATTTCAGTGATCATCATGCATTAATGAAGGGGTGGGATAACTCAGCGGTCAGAGCGCTCGCTTTCCCACTGTCAAGTTAAACAGCGTCGAGCGTGGTTACCAGTTGGATGGGTGACCGTTTGCGCACCTTGGCTTCAGTACAGTTTCCCCCAGTTCACCCAGCTGTAAATGGTTACCTGCCCCCTTTTAGGGTCAGGGAAGATAAAGCAGCGAGGGAGAGGAGATGGGCGCCGCTCTCAATATGCTGGCCCCTAGAGAAGCTGAGGTCTCTGGTGCCTCGCTCCCCTACGACCGCCTAGGTTATGGGACACCTTTACCTTTACAAGACTGTGGGGGTCACCCAGAATACTGCACTCTGTCTCTCTCATCCACCTGGGAATCACTGTGACACAGCAAGTACACACTGAATGAGAAGTTTCCATATTTATGGCTGTTTTATTTTGTGAACTCACCTTACTATGTAGGCATCCATATAATTATCATACGCTGACTTTAGAGAAAACGGTGGGTGATCAGTTAACAACTTTTTAGTGTATAATTATCTTACGAAATATAAGTGTGTGTGTGTGTGTGTTTGTGTTGTGTGTGTGTGTGTGTGTGTTGTGTGTTTGCGCGCGCGCGCGCGTGTGCATGCGCAAGGAAGAATAAATTATGCATCCCATGTATGTATGGTGTGTAAGTATGTGTGTTGTAGTGTCCATGTCTGGTCTGTATGCGAGCGCATGTACACGCAAATTGCTCATGCATACGTCTGTATGAAGAGAAAAGATGGATATCCTACGATGGTAAAAATAAATCATGTGATTATCAATACTGAAGAAGAAACTGAAGTAAAGAAACGCACGTTCCATTAAAAAAAAATCCTTTTCTTAGTGCTACCTTTTCCTCTGATTTAGCATCTACATTGTTTTTTTTGTTTTGTTTTTTAAAAAGCACCCATACTTTAAAAAAAAATTGCCCATCTGCCATCTTCTGTGCCTAGTCTTTACCTTGCTGGTTTGAAAGTACTTTCTGAATCCCATTGCTGTGTGGTGTCTGTGTGGCTGGGACTTAATGAATAGGTTTAGAGCATACAAACATCAGTCTGGCTTTTCTCACGTGCCTGCGAACCATTTGAACAAGTGCTTCCCGGCCACTGTTTGAGAGATATGGGGCAAGGGGATGTCTTTTATGTATGTGCCTCCGCCATCCCTCTTCATTCTGTTCTTTACGTTTCCCTCCCCTCTCTCCTTTCCTCTTTAAACTACAAATCCATTCACCTTCTCGCCTTCACTTTTCTCCTTCTCCGAGCACTGTGGGCATCAATAAAGTTATGTCTCCTCCTGGGACAGGGAATATAAAGGGTGGCGGAAAAGGTGGGTTAAGTATAAGAAAATAAAGAGTATAAAGGGTTTTTGGGAGAATCGGCAGTTTATAGAGTATCGTGCACCTTTTCTCTGTCTCTCTGTCTCTGCTCTGTCTCTTCTTTCTCTTTCTCTCTCTCTCTTTTCCTCTTCCTCTCTCTCTCCTTCTCTCTCTCTCTCTCTCTCTCTCTCTCTCTCTCCTCTCTCTCTCTCTCCTCTCTCTCTCTCTCCCTCTCTCTCTCTCTCTCTCTCTCTCCTCCCCTCCCCTCTCTCTCTCT
>CM060319.1:59038733-59041233 GCA_030674155.1 Stramonita haemastoma | reverse complement strand
TCGTATCCCTGTGGAGGATCAGAGGGCGACCTTGGACCTGGCTTTCCGGATGTGGAGTGAGGTCATCCCTCTGCGCTTTGTGGAGGATGCTGATTCTGATATCAGCCAGGTGGACATCGAGATCGCCTTCGGGAGAGGTGACTTTTGTCTTTTGCCCCGTCCTCTGCTTTTGCTCTGTTCTGTTCTGTTCGGCTCTGTTTTGTTTTGTTTCTGTTTTGCTCTGTTTTGTTCTGTTCTGCTCGGCTCTTTTTTTATCTGCTCTGCTCTGTTCTGCTCTGTTCTGCTCTGTTTTGTTCTGTTCCTCTCTGTTCTTCTCTGTTCTGTTCTGCTCTGCTCTGCTCTGCTCTTATCCACTATGTTCTGTTCTGCTCTGCTTTGCTCTTCTCTTCTCTTCTCTTCTCTTCTCTTCTCTGCACTGTTCTTCTCTTCTCTTCTCTGCTCTGCTATGCTCTATTCTTCTCTTTATTGCTCTGCTCTGTTCTGTTCTGCTCTTCTCTACTCATTTTTGTTCTGCTCTGTTCAGCTCTGCTCTTCTCCGCTACACTCTGTTCTGCTCCGTAGTGTGATCTGTTCTGCTTTTCTCTGATTTTATGTTCTTCTCTGCTCTGCTCTATGCTGCTATTCTGTGCTACATTCTCATAAGTTTTCCTCTGTTCTGTTCTGCTCAGTCCAATTTAAGATCGGTTCTAATTTGTTTTGTTCTTTACTTCCTTTTATTCTTCCTTCCTTCCTTTCTTTCTCATTTTTCGCCAACTTTTCAGCTTTTCCTTCTTTTCATGATTCTTTCTTTCTTTCTTTTTGTCCTTCCTTTGTTCTATTCCCCTTGTCTCTTGCCTTCTGTCTTTTTTCTTGTACTTAGTGTCTCTCTTTCGGTTCACGTGTTTGGCAACTTTTCTGAGAAAGTAGTGGCTCTTACTTTTTTCAGTGTGTGTGTGTGTGTGTGTGTGTGTGTGTGTGTGTGTGTGTGTGTGTGTGTGTGTGTGTGTGTGTGTGTATGTGTGTGTGTGTGTGTATGTGTGTGTGTGTGTGTGTAGATTTTTTGCTCTGTGTGTGTGTGTGTGTGTGCGTGTGTGGGTGTGTGTGTGTAGATTTTTTGCTCTGTGTGTGTGTGTGTGCGTGTGTGGTGTGTGTGTAGATTTTTTGCTCTGTGTGTGTGTGTGTGTGTGTGTGTGTGTGTGTGTGTGTGTGTGTGATGTGTGTGTGTGGTGTGGTGTGGTGTGTGTGTGTGATATTACCATCCTTCTAAAAATGATATTTGATTAAGAACATTTATTTTCCTGTTTGTCTTTTTTTCCTTTCTTACTTGTTCAATGTTATTTTTCTGCTTAAAATATATAGTTGTTTTTGTTGCTCTCTCTCTATCCCTCTCTCTCTCTCTCTCTCTCTCTCCCTCTCTCTCTCTCTCTCTCTCTCTCTCTCTCTCTCTCTCTCTCTCTCTCTCTCTCTCTCTCTCTCTCTCTCTCTCTCTCTAGTTTTTCGGATGAGACTTTAAACCGAGGCCCCGTGTGCGAACGCACGAAGAACATCTTGCGCACACGTTAAATCCTGTTCCGCTTTTCGTAAGAGTAGGCCATCGTGTGCCGGTGGGAACAGATGACATGATTTACAAAACTGCATACACACGGGGACCGGATGAAAAAAAGCATATAATTGCTTATTCTGTTATCCTCGATATAAAAGAATAAATCAAATCTCTCTCTCTCTCTCTCTCTCTCTCTCTCTCTCTCTCTCTCTCTCTCTCTCTCTCTCTCTCTCTCTCTCTCTCTTTTCTTCTCTCTCTCTCTCTCTCCTTCTCTCTCTCTCCCCTCTCTCTCTCTCTCTCTCTCTCTCTCTCTCTCACTCACGCACACACTTTTTACTTGTTTCTTCCGTGTTTCTTTCTTTCTTTCTTTCTTCTGTATTGAAAAGAATTCTTTACATATTTTCCTTTCTTCCTGTCTTGTTTGCTTCCCTTTTATCTTTAAAACAACTTGCAAAAAAACTTTTTTTCACATCCAACTCTGTTTATCTTTTCCTGTCACTCCCCCTTCCTTTCATTTGTTTGCTTGTTTGTATTACTCTTTTCGTTCTGTTCGTAGTGTTCCATTTTGCGAATTTCAGTCAGTTTCGTGTTTTGAAATGAAAGTAAAAACTCCAGGAAAATATCCCTTTTTTGACTCTTGCTATGTTTTGGCACACGTTATCATCAATGCGATGTGCAATTTTATCGCTATGATAAAACAGAGATATATTTTTTTTAAAAGATCCAAAACAAGAAAAACATTATTTTAGCAGGAATTTTTTTTCTTTTGCTTAGGGTTTCTTTTTTCTTTTCTTTTTTTTTAATTTTTAGAGTGGGGAGATGTATGTTTGGATAACCCATCAGAATTTATTTTAAAAAATCAATTAAAGGAAAACAAACAGCAAGAAGAAGAAGAAGAAGAAGAAGAAGAAGAAGAAGAAGAAGAAGAAGAAGAAGAAGAAGAAGGAGGAGGAGGAGGAGGAGGGGGAGGAGGAGGAG
>CM060319.1:59008733-59031233 GCA_030674155.1 Stramonita haemastoma | reverse complement strand
GCTTGCATGATGCTTGTTGGTTTTTTTGTTTTTTTTAAATGATTGATTTGTTAATTAGCTGGCTCGTTAATTGTTTGGTTGGGTTCTGAGCTGGTTTGTTTATTGGTTGGTTGGCAGATAGAGATTCTTGGATACTTGTTTATTTTCGTCGTTTTCAATTACTTATGACAGTATTGTGACTATTGTGTAACTGTCGTGTGTTTATATCACAGAGTGAGAAGAGAGAGAGAGAGAGAGAGAGAGAGAGAGAGAGAGAGAGAGAGAGAGAGAGAGAGAGAGAGAGAGAGAGAGATTTGTTTTATTTTGTTTCTTTTTTTCCAAGATAATGGAGTAAGCACTCATGTGCTTTTTTTATTACAACCAGTCCCCGTGTGTATACAGTTTTATAAATTTTGTTATTCGTTTCCATCGGCACACAATGGCTCTGATTATTGAGTGAGTGAGTTAGTGAATGAGTGAGTGTGTTAGTCATTCAACTAGTTAGTTATATATCTTAGCGGTTAAGTAGTGTAACAAAATTAAACAACAAGTCAAGCAAAGATAAAAAAAAGTAGCGACTGATGTAAATGATCTTGTTCATAAAAGGTCTATTTTTCATAAATATACCCCCCCCCAAAAAAAAAAAAAAAAAAGAAAAATCAATAAAAGAACAAGGAGAATAATTTCTAATTCAAATCCTGTCTCTTTTTTTCTTCATGTCTCTTAGCTTTTTCAGCAGAATTTACCAAAGACAGCTCTTTAATTGTCACAGACTCTTTTACGAAGGCTAGATCACTGCTGCATACAAAATCTCACTTTATGTCTCATGAAAAATACCAACAAAGAACTAGTACCCGGACCACCACTTGTGGTCTAAGGGAGGAGTAGAGGGGGATGAGGAGGGGGGCGGGTGGGTGGGAGAAGATTTCAGACCGATCCGTTAGCGGACAACAAACCACCATTAGAATACAAATGTAGCGTCCTATTTACTTTCGTTGACTACCTTCAGCTCCAAACCTGCTCATCGCTGTCACTTCCATCCCCTCTTTTGACTCCTTCCCTCCTCCTGCTGCCTCCTCCTCCACCACCTCTCCTCGCTCACTCGCGCTCTCACCTCCTCCTCCTCCTCACTCACTCTCCTCCGACCTCCTACGCTTCTCCTCCTCCTCCTCCTCCTCCTCCTCCTCCTCCTCCCTCCTCTCTCCCTCCTCCTCCCACTCTCCTCCTTCCTCCTCCTCTCTCTCCTCCTCCTCCCTCCTCCCTCCCTTCCTCCTCTCCCCTCTACTCTCCTCCTCCTCCCCTCCTCCTTCTCCCCCTCCTTCCTCCTCCTCCTCCTCCTCCCCTCTCCTCCTCCTCCTCCTCCCCCTCCCCCTCTCCACCACTTCCTCTACCTCCACCACCTCCTCCTCCTCCTCTACCTCCTCCACCTCCTCCTACCTCCTCCTGCCTGCCTCCCCCTTCCTCCTCCTCCTCCTCCTCTCCTTATAACAAAACACACAAATCCCTCTTGTTACAGGATCACACCAGAACTGCGAACAGGATTTCGATGGCACAGGAGGAGAGATCGCCCATTCTCAACACGCTGGGGACATGCACTTTGACGACGAGGAGAACTTCAAGTCCATCCATTCCTACACCCCGGATGGCATCTACCTCTTGCGGGTGGCTGTGCACGAGATCGGTCACGTGCTGGGTCTGGCTCACACCAACCGCTCCCAGTCCATCATGTACGCCATCTACCACGGCTCGGAGCTGTCGCCCGAGTTTGAGCTCAGCAGGGAAGACCGGCAGATGGTGCAGAGGATTTACGGTGAGTTTACGGTGTAGTTAATGAAGGGGAATAGAGCATCAACTTTGTGATCTTCTCTTCTCATTTAAGGGTATATAGCATCACTTTGTGATCTTCTCTTCTCTTCTCATTTAAGGGGTATAGCATCACTTTGTGATCTTCTTTCTCTTCTCTTTTAAGGGGATATAGCATCCCTTTGTGGTCTTTCTTCTCTTCTCATTTAAGGGGATGTAGCATCCCTTTGTGGTCTTCTCTTCTCTTCTCATTTAAGGGGATATAGCATCACATTGTGGTCTTTTCTCTTCTCATTTAAGGGGATGTAGCATCCCTTTGTGGGTCTTCTCTTCTCTTCTCATTTAAGGGGATATAGCATCACATTGTGATCTTCTCTTCTCTTCTCATTTAAGGGGATGTAGCATCCCTTTGTGGTCTTCTCTTCTCTTCTCATTTAAGGGGGATATAGCATCACTTTGTGGTCTTTTCTCTTCCCATTTAAGGGGATATAGCATCACTTTGTGATCTTCTCTTCTCTCTCATTTAAGGGGATATAGCATCACTTTGTGGTCTCTTCTCTTCTCATTTAAGGGGATATAGCATCACTTTGTGGTCTTCTCTTCTCTTCTCATTTAAGGGGATAGAGCATCACTTCGTGATCTTTTCTCTTCTCATTAAGGGGATAGAGCATCACTTTGTGGTCTTTTCTCTTCTCATTTAAGGGGATATAGCATCTCTTTGTGGTCTTCTCTTCTCATTTAAGGGATATAGCATCTCTTTGTGGTCTTTTCTCTTCTCATTTAAGGGGTAAGCATCTCTTTGTGTCTTTTCTCTTCTCTTTTAAGGGGATATAGCATCACTTTGTGATCTTTTCTTTTCTCTTTTAAGGGGATATAGCATCACTTTGTGGTCTTCTTTTCTCTTCCCATTTAAGGGAATAAGCTCATCACTTTGTGGTCTTCTGTTCTCTCTTCTCATTTAAGGGATATAGCATCACTTTGTGGTCTTCTCTTCTCTTCTCATTTAAGGGGATATAGCATCCCTTTGTGGTCTTCTTTTCTCTTCTCTTTTTTTCTCTCCTCTGTATGTCATTGGACAATAGAGGTTGTATCTTGTATCTTGTCTTGTCTTGTCTTGTCTTATCTTGTCTTTGTCTTTGTTTATCTTCTCGTCTTGTGTCTTGCTCTTCTCTTCTAATACTCTTCTAGCTCTTCTCTTCTCCTCTTGTCTCTTCTGTTCTGTTATCTTCTATTCTGTTCTGTTCTGTCTGCTCTGCTCTGTTCTGTTCTGTTCTGTTCTGTTCTGCTCTGTTCTGCTCTGCTCTGTTCTGCTCTGTTTCTGCTCTGCTCTGTTCTGTTCTGTTCTGTTCTGCTCTGTTCTGCTCTGTTCTGTTCTGCTCTGTTCTGTTCTGTTCTACTCGTTCTGTTCTGTTCTGTTCCCTTTCTCCTCTTCTCTTCCCTTCCCTTCTCCTCTCTTCTCTTCTCTTCTCTTCTCTTCCCTCTTCTTCTCTTCTCTTCTCTTCTCTTCTCTCCTCTTCTCTTCTCTTCTCTTCTCTTCTCTTCCTCTTCTCTCTCTTCTCTTCTCTCCTCTTCTCTTCTCTTCTCTCTCTCTCTTCTCTCTCTTCTCTCTCTCTCCTCTCTCTTCTCTTCTCTTCTCTCTCTTCTCTTTCTCTCTCTTCTCTTCTCTCTCTCTCTCTCTCCTTCTCTTCTCTTCTCTTCTCTTCTCTTCTCTTCTCTTCTCTTCTCTTCTCTCCCTTCTCTTCTCTTCTCTTCTCTTCTCTTCTCTTCTCTTCCCTTCTCTTCTCTTCTCTTCTCCTTCTCTTCTTCTCTTCTCTTCTCTTCTCTTCTCTTCCTTCTCTTCTCTTCTCTTCCCTTTCCTTCCTCCTTCCTTCTCTTCCCTTCCCTCTCTCTCTCTTCTCTTCTCTTTCCCTTCTCTTCTCTCTTATCTCTTCTTTCCTCTTCTCTTCTTTCTCTTCTCTCTCTTCTCTTCTCTTCTCTTCTCTTCTCTTCTCTTCTCTTCTCTTCTCTTCTCTTCTCTTCTCTCTTCTTCTCTTCTCTTCCTTCTCCTCTTCCTTCTCTTCTCTTCTCTTCCTTCTCCTCTCATCTATCTCTTCTCTTCTCTTCTCTCTATCTCTTCTCTTCTCTTCTCTTCTCTTCTTCTCTTCTCTTCTCTTCCCTTCTCTTCTTCTTCTCTTCTCTTCTCTTCTCTTCTCTTCTCTTCCTCTTCTCTTCTCTTCTCTTCCCTTCTCCTCTCTCTTATCTCTTCTCTTCTCTTCTCTCTCTTCTCTTCTCTTCTCTTCTCTTCTCTTCTCTTCTCTTCTCTTCTCTTCTCTTCTCTTCTCTTCTCTTCTCTTCCCTTCCCTTCCCTTCCCTTCCCTTCTCCTCTCTTCTCTTCTCTCTTCTCTTTCATCTTATCTCTTCTGTTCTTCTCTTCTCTTCCTTCCTTCTCTTCCCTTCTCTTCCCTTTCCTTCTCTTCCCTTCTCTTCCTTCCCTTCTCTTCCCTTCTCTTCTCTTCCCTTCTCTTCCCTTCTCTCCTCTTCTCTTCTCTTCTCTTCCTTCTCTTCTCTTCTCTTCTCTTCTCTTCTTTCTCTTCTCTTCTCTTCTCTTCCCTTCTCTTCTCTTCTCTTCCCTTCTCTTCTCCTTCTCTCCTCTTCTCTTCTCTCTCTTCTCTTCTCTTGTCTTCTCTCCTCTCTCTCTCTCTCTCTTCTCATCTCTTCTCTTCTCCTTCTCTTCCCTTCCCTTCCCTTCTCTTCCCTTCCCTTCCATTCCATTCCCTTCCCTTCTCTTCTCTTCTCTCCTCTCCCCTTCTCTCCTCTCCTCTCCCCTTATCTCCCCTTGTCTTTTCTGCTCTTCTCTTCTCCTCTCTTCTCTCTCCTTTTCTTCTCTTCTCTTCATATTGGGTGGGATGTGCAGTGCCGAGTCTGCTGCTTCTGTGCTTGTAACTCCAGGAGGTCTGCCCGCTGGCTTATGCCGAGACATTCCGACTTCAGAGCAATTTATTCTTTTATATACCATGTTGGGAATGTTTTGTTGTTTTGTAACCCGTCAAACTCCGACATGGATTACGGTATCTTTGACATGCAAGATTTGTTCTTTTGCATATGTGTATTGTTAATTATCATTAACGTCACCAACATTTGCATGGCCATCACCATCGTCGTCATCGTCATCGTCATCATCATCCATCATCATCATCATCATCATCATCATCATCATCATCATCATCATCATCATCATCATCATCATCATCGTCGTCGTCGTCGTCGTCGTCATTCATCATCATCATCATCATCATCAGCAGCAGCAGCAGCAGCAGCAGCAGCAGCAGCAGCAGCAGCAGCAGCAGCAGCAGCAGCATTTAAAAAAAAGATTCATTATTACGTCACTGATGCATTGTAGAGGGTTAAATCTTCGACCGACTAAGCATGATCATAATGATGATTAACGTTGTCGTCGCCATTGTAATATCTCTATTCATCATCGTCATCTACTTAAGAATTGAACTGTGTTCTGTGTGTTTCATTTGAATGATCGCCTACATCATCATTGTTGCTCCGTTAATATCTGCTTCTACCGCCACCATCGTCACTACCACCGCTACTGCCCCCTCCACCACCATCACCACCACTACCTCTACCACCATAACCACCACCACTACTTCCACCTCCACCACCATTATTATCACCATCACCGCCATAACCTACTATCACCACCAACCACCACCACCACCACTACCACCACCACCACCACCACCACCACCACCACCACCACCACCACCACCACCACCACCACCGCCATCATCCCCATCACCACACTACCCCCTCCACCACCACCACCACCACCTCCACCAAAAGTAAGAAAAAAAATTAAATAAAGTATTCCTATAGGGGGCAGGATAGCTCAGTGGTCAGAGCACTTGCTTCCCCCCATTCAAGTTAAGCAGCGTCGAGCGTGGTCACCAGTTGGATGGGTGACAGTTTGCGCGCCTTGGCTTCAGTACAGTCACCCCCCCCCCCCCCAGTTCCCCAGCTGTAAATGGATACCTGCCCTCTTTAGGGTCAGGGAAAATAAAGCAGCGAGGGAGAGGAGATGGGCGCCGTCCTCAATATAGCTGGCCCCTAGAGAAGCTGAGGTCTCTGATGCCTCGCTCTCCCCAACGATCGCCTAGGTTATGGGACACCTTTACCTTTATTACTATATTCCTTAATAAAGGATGCTAGCTATTTGTAACTAAAGATAACGTAAGAAAGTCTCGTCTGGAACACATTAAAAAAAATTTTTTTTCGTCTCCTTCACTTTCTGAGGATATGTTTGTTCTGAAACCTTTTTTCTTGACAAGTGGTGTCTGACAGTTTGTTTGTTGTCTGTGGTGGGTGCCCCAGGGGTGTGTAAAGGCTCCTTCAGCACGGTCTTTGACTGGGTGAGGAGACGACCAGACAACCAGTACATCTACAACACTTACTTCTTCCGAGGAGATCATTACTGGATGTACGAGAACCACGCGAACCGCACGCGTTACGGGGACCCTCTGTACATTGCCCGCGAGTGGGAGGGCGTGCCCAACCACGTGGATGCCTACCTCCACATGTGGTTCTTCAGCGGCAACGAGATCGTTGACCAGGCTTACTTCTTTAAAGGTGTGTGTGTGTGTTGGGGGGGTGGGGGTGGGGGGTGGGGTGGGGGTTGAGGGAAGTCTTAGCAAAGAAAGAAAGAAGTAATAGATAAGAGGTAGGCAAGCAAAAAGAATAATAAGGGTCTGATTGGTTTATTTCGTAGTACGTAATACGATTGTGTCTTTCTCTGAATGTTTTGTCAGTCTGGCTGGCTCGCTGGCGGGCTGTCTGTCTGTCTGTCTGTCTGTCTGTCTGTCTGTGTCTTCTCTGTCTCTGTATTTCTCTGTCTGTCTGTCTGTCTGTTGTCTGTCTGTCTGGCCTCTGTCTCTCTCTCTCTCTCTTATATTGTTCTGTCTTATTGGTTGTTTGTTTATTGTGTCATTATTTGAGGAACAATCATTAAATTGTTGCGAGCTGGGTATGATAGATTCAGCAGAATAGGTGATGTCTGAGGTATGGACATGGTTTTAATGTCCTTGAAGACAGACGTCATTATGGTTCGTTGTCATTTTTGTGCGTTGACGTTTTGGGAAACCAGAGACACTAGAAAGTGTTGATTTGGAACTTGAAGTGAATGTTATCAGACCTTCTGAAAACGAATGAATGAATGTCAACCGTGATATAGTCCTCGTGGTCTATGGGGCTATAAAATCCATGAAATAAAAATAATAACTATTTTTTCAAACCTTACCTATGGCAAAATAACGTATTTTTAAGGATACAAAGATGTCGTAGACCACTCACATAAGCATTGCTTGTATCATTTCCCGTATTTATTCTACGTTGTTGTGAATGGATGAAGTCTTGTTTAAACCATTTAAGGACACTGTTTTTTTGTTGTGATGTTTGTGGGGACGGGACAGCTTAGTGGTCAGAGCGCTCACTTTCCCCCAGCCAAGGTTAAGCAGCGTCGAGCTGGTTGCCAATTGGATGGGTGACCATTTTGCGCGCCTTGGCTCAGTACAGTTCCCCCAGTTCACCCAGTTGTAAATGGGTACCTGCCCTCTTTAGGGTCAGGGAAGGTAAAGCAGCGAGGGAGACGAGATGGCGCGCCGCCCTCAACAAGCTGGCCCCTAGAGAAGCTGAGGTCTCTGACACCTCGTTCCCTACGACCACACAGGTTAAGGGACACCTTTACCGTTTGCATGTTTTCAGGGGAGCATTACTTCAAGTACAACAGTGACAACGATACCGTGTACGAAGGATGGCCCAGGTTGATACAGGATGACTTTGGCCCCAAACCTGGGCAGTCTGTCAGCATCCCCAACAACCTGGACTCTGTCTTCTTCGATATGCGTGACAAAAATATCTACTTCTTCAAAGACGATATGGTGAGTATTGCGGGTCAGTATTTCAGATTGGGTGGGTTTTTTTGCCTGTTTAATTTTTGGGTTTAGTTTTTTTTCTATCCCTTTTTGAGTTGTTGTTTTTTTTTACCTGAGAGAGATGAGGGGAGAGAGAGAGAGAGGAGAGAGAGAGAGAGAGGAGAGAGGAGAGAGAGAGAGAGAGAGAGAGAGAGAGAGAGAGAAGGAGAGAGAGAGAGAGAGAGAGAGAGAGAGAGAGAGGAGAGAGGTTTAGCTGTGTCTGTCTGTCTGTCTCCTTCCCCCCCTTCCTTTCTGTTTTTCTCTCATAGTGTGTGTGTATGTGAGTGTGTGTTGCTGTGTCTGTGCGTGCGTGCGTGCGTGGTTGTGTGTGTGTGTGTGTGTGTGCGTGCGTGTGTACGTACATGTTTTGTGTGTGTCTCTGCAGGAGTGCACGTGCGTGTGTCTGTCTGCGTGGTTTGTGGCTTTTTTTTTTCTAGTAGCACTACTAGTTCGGATTCTTTTTCGGGGCTTTTTGTTGTTCACTTACTTTTTCTTTTTTTTGGTTTCAATTTATTGGAAAATGGATGGCAAAAACTCTGGATAAAAGCCATTCATTTTGGCTGGCAAACCCCTGCAAAACTCATAGGCCACACACACACTGTCTGCAAGTGTTGCCGGCAGAGATAGCAGCATGACAGAACTGTGATACACATGTTGCTTGCCACCCCATTTTCTGTCTGTCTGCTATGTCTGTCTGTCTGTCTTTTTTTCCTTCCTTCTTTCTTTCTTTCTTTCTGTTGTCTGTCTTTCTCCCTTTCTTGTCTTTCTTTTCTTGTCTTTCTGTCTTTGTTTGTTTCTTTCTTCCTTTCTTTCTTCTCCTCTCTTCCCCCCTCTTCTTCTTCTTCTGCTCCTTCTTTTTATTTCATTCTTTTTTTGTTCTTTTCCTTTCGATCTTTGTTTCCCTTTTATTTCTTTATTTTCTGTCTGGCTTTGTTTCTTTCTTTTTTTCTTTCTTTTTTTTTTGACTCTTTACTGTTCTTCTCAGAGAAGATTCAGTTGTTTTTTTGTTTTGTTTTGGCGACGATTGATTGTGGATTACGTTTCCCACATGTTGAACTCTTAAGGTAGGTTACTGAACTTTACTTTAACACAACACTTAGTCCACCAAAGGTGACTTTAACGTACCAGCCCCAACTAGTTGAGGTATAATCATACAGCCTGGCTGGCCCTGGACAAAGAGACAGCTAGATCCTGTGATTCCTGCTGACCAACAGGAATGCTAAGCAGTAAGGAGAGTCTGGTTTTTGACCATCAGCTGTTATTCCACGTCGCTCTCTTTTCAGCCAACTAAAACCATGCATGAAGTCGAATGAGGTCATGTTAGGACCTCTTTTTTTGTTACTTCCCTTTGGAAAACGTTGGTGTCGTGTGCTATTTTAAGGCGCGTCGTTGGCGTGGATGGAAGTCCTATTTCCATACATGATATAGCATGTTCAGTAACAGAGTATACTTTCAGTAGATAATATGTGGCAGAAAGAGAGAGAGAGGAATAGGGGGGAAACTGGTTGTCAGTCTTCAGGGGTGCCACGGATCGCCAGATGAGGGATAGATAGATAGTAGATAGATAGATAGATAGAGTAGATAGATAGATAGATAGATAGATAGATAGATAGATAGATAGATAGATAGATAGATGTGATAAGTGTTATGTTTAGAACTTCGTTCGTGAGGGAACACTGTCCATTATTTTGATCTTCTTGGCACTTGATGTGCTTGCAATTGTTGTTTTTGTTGCCAAGTGTTCCCCAATCTAAAAAAAGTGGGAGTCATTCAGAATATATTCACATTGTCTAACCCATGACATCTGGAAATGACTGGTAGACTCTAAGTACACACTGGATGAGAAGTTTGCGTGCATGGCTGTTTTCAAGTAGCTTGCCAGGTAGGCAAACATACCCCAATATCAGAGGGTTGTGTTTTCCTTTAATGGAAAATACGGGTAAAAAAGTTTACAGCTTTTACAGCGAAAAGTTTGCAGGTCGTTACCAGTGTTGCTTTTTTTTTTTCTCAGAAAAAAAAGTCAAAGTTCAGTGACCTAAGTCAGTTATACAAGTCTACAGTTAAGGAGAGAAACAAAGAAGCTAAAAACTACACACAAAAAAAACAACCGTTTTTTTTATTTATCACATATCAGTACACGAATGCATAAACTGTCTAGAAAATCCTCTATCGGGCCTACTACCTAGACAAACAGATGAGGGGAGAGAAAAGAAAGCTAGAAAAGTGATCAACTAGTAACACAAGACATCAGACACCAGGAGTCTGAAAGAGGATATGAATCATTTCCTCCCAGATTTATAGCTTTTGCAAAGGCCTTGGAGGTAGTTTATCAGCCACTTCAGGGTTCGAGTTTCCTGCACAATGACCTTGTTGATCGACTCGCGGGGGTCTGGCTGGGGCAGCCGCCACAGTTCTCAAGGTGAGACAGAACTAGCAACAAAACAAAAACAAAACCTGGAAAAGTTCGCTCCTGTTTACTCTCGATTCCCTCACGTGATGTCTCATGGCTGGCTGTCTGTCTGGAAGGAAGGCAGGCTGTGTGCGCTTCTGGCTTCTGGCATAGTAGTGGTTGTGTGTGTGTGTGTGTGGGGGGGGGGGGGGGGGGGTCTGGGTCTGGTCTGTCTAAAGGGGTCAATCCATTTATAAGCATTATTGTACGACTGCATGTGTCTGTCTAAAGGGGTCAGTCCATTTTTAAAGCATTATTGTACGACTGTATGTGTGTCTGTCTAAAGGGGTCATCCATTTTTAAGCATTATTGTACGACTGTATGTGTGTCTGTCTGAAGGGGTCAATCCATTTTTAAGCATTATTGTACGACTGCATGTGTCTGTCTGAAGGGGTCAATCCATTTTAAAGCATTATTGTAGGACTGTGTGTGTCTATCTAAAGGAACAAACCTGCTGTTGAGCATTACTGTCAAACTGTCAAGGCCAGCAAATCCATTATTGAGTATCATGGTACGACTGATTGTGTCTGTCTAGAGTGGCAAGTCCATTGTTGAGCATCATCCTACAACTGTTTGTATCTTTGTGAAGTAGGAAACCCATTGTTGATCATTATCCTACGACAGTATGTCTGTTTATAGAGGGGCGAATGCAATGGTCACAGATGGACCAGGTGACGCTATCTATAGGACACCGGGTCAGACAATAAGAAGAGGTCATGTAGGACAACAGAAAAAAAAGAGGAGAACAGAGCAGGGAAAACAATAACTACCTAGAGATTCAATGAATCCTCTATAAACAAAATGGTAAAATACCAATTGATCGACTGATTGATCGATCAATGAGTCTAAGAGCAAAGTTTAATAGACCCTGTTTCTGAACCCTTCTCGTTCACTTCCAAAAAAAACACCAACAATCTGGGAGATGAAAATGATTGTCTTTGCTTCGCTCCCAAATTCCTCTTTGTAAGGATCTTTTAGTTTTGTTCACCCTCACTTTGTCAGCCTTGGTAGAAATTGCTGTGGTCTCATTTTGGAGTCGCCAGAACCTTTAAAAGTTGAGTGAATAGAACATCGGACGTCATGATCCAAAGTGGTCTGAATGCAAGGGTGCAAGCACCCTCTACACTGTTGGTTTGAAAGGGGTTTTCTCTTGGAGTTATCACAGGTCACATTCCCAAGTAAGCCCCTTGCCAGGATGAGACTTTAAAATGAGGTTCCATGTGCAAACATGCGAATGATACCTTACACACACGTTTATGACCCGTTCATCTTTCTGAGGGGGACGGGATAGCTCAGTGGTCAGAGCGCTTGCTTTCCCCCAGTCAAGTTAAGCAGCGTCGAGCGTGGTTACCAATTGGATGGGTGACTGTTTGCGCGCCTTGGCTACAGTGCAGTTCTCCCAGTTCACCTAGCTGTAAATGGGTACCTGCCCTCTTTAGGGTCAGGGAAGGTTAAGCAACGAGGGAGAGGAGATGGGCGCCGCCCTCAAAATGCTGGCCCCGAGAGAAGCTGAGGTCTCTGACGCCTCGCTCCCCTACGACCACATAGGTTATGGGATACCTTTACCTTTATCTTTACCTTCATCTTTCTTACAAGGATAGGACAGCAATGGCAGAGGGTGTGGATCAGACAGAGTAGGCTATGTACATTCCACAACCAAGAGACAAATGGCTTCTGCCAGCTTTCACTTTCACTAGACAACTGTATTAAAGGTTTACCATGATGCCCCAATGACTCCTCAGGGAGCTACGTGAAGTCTAGAGAGAAACATAAACCACCACACGTGCGTGCACTGCACATGTTGTGTGTGTGTGTGTGTGTGTGTGTGTGTGTGTGTGTGTGTGTGTGTGTGTGTGTGTGTGTGTGCGTGTGCGTGCGTGCGTACGTGTGTGTGTGGGTGTGGTGGTGGTGGTGGTGGTGGTGGTTTTGTATCTGTCGTTCGAATTCTTATATATATAATATATATATATATTATATATATATATATATATATATAATATATATATATATATATATATATATATGGTCCATTAACTGCTTACAAATTGTAGAAAGGCAAGGTAGATTTAGCAGGGAAAGATTGTAGTCTATTATGTTTTATGTGGGGTGCATTATAATATAGTGTCTCTGTCATGATGTTTTCGAGGAAGAGGTTGAAGAGTACAGGTGAGAGAAGGCAGCCCTGGCGAACCCCAACCGTGGTCTTGAAGAACTTGCCCACGTGATTATTCATAAAAACTGCACTTTCTGCGTTCTCGTACAGAGCTTTGATGACTTCAATTAGACAGCTGTCAATGTTGAAGTGCCTGAGTACTTGCCAGAGGCCGTCATGCCATACCTCGAAAACATCATGACAGAGACACTGCAAAACCACCACACTTCCATCTCCATTGGTGGAAGACCCCTTTGCAACCTCAGATTTGCAGATGACATTGACCTCATGGGCAGCAGCAAACAAGAACTGCAAATCCTCACAGACAATTTAACAGATCGAGCGAGCGCATACGGCATGGAGGTCAGTACAGAGAAATCAAAGATCATGGTCAACAGCGCGAGTAATGACATCACGGAAATAAAGATGAATGGAGAAACACTAGAAGAGGTGAGCCAATTCAAATACTTAGGCTCCATCCTAACAAAAGATGGCACATCAAACAATGAAGTGAAAGCTCGCATTGCAACAGCAACATCTGCTCTAGTCAGACTCGAGAAGATCATCAGAAGCAACAACATCAGCTTCTGCACCAAATACCACCTTTACAAATCCCTCGTGATATCTATCCTCCTATATGGCTGTGAATCATGGACTCTGACAGCAGAGTTAGAGAGGAGAATCCAAGCATTCGAGAACAAGTGCCACAGAAGACTCCTCAAAATATCATACAAAGAACACAAGACCAATAACTATGTGAAAGAAGAAATCAAAAAGCGTGTGGGCCCCCAAGAGCCTTTGCTCTCCACCATAAAGAGGAGAAAGCTGATGTGGTTTGGTCACACCACAAGACACAACACCCTAGCAAAAACCATCCTGCAAGGAACAGTCGAGGGCAAGAGAAGAAGAGGCCGCCAAAAGAAATCATGGGTTGACAACATCAAAGACTGGACTGCCCAACCCCTGCAACACCTCCTACTAGCCACACAGGATCGTGAAGCATGGAAAAAGATCTCTGTTGCGTCTTCTCTCATGTCCCCCCTACGTCCTTTGGGACATGGGACTGAGTGAGTGAGTGATTATAATATAGGCTTTGAAAACAGCTGCTGGAAGGAAGTTAAGGGCAAAGCTAAGACACTGACATCAGTACGGCTCTGTCTGGCTCCAGGCCAAAAGCTTGGCTCCAGGCCAAAAGCTTGGCTGTTTCTGGCCCAGTCCAAAAGCTTGGCTCTGTCTGGCTCCAGGCCAAAAGCTTGGCTCCAGGCCAAAAGCTTGGCTGTTTCTGGCCCAGTCCAAAAGCTTGGCTCTTTCTGGTTCCAGGCCAAAAGCTTGGCTCTTTCTGGTCCAGGCCTAAAGTTTGGCTGTTTCTGGCTGAAGCCAAAAGCTTGGATGTTTCTGACTCAGGCCAAAAGCTTGGATGTTTCTGGCTCAAGCCAAAAGCTTGGATGTTTCTGGCTCAGGCCAAAAGCTTGGCTCCAGGCCAAAAGCTTGGCTCTTTCTGGCTCCAGGCCAAAAGCTTGGCTCTTTCTGGCCCAGGCCTAAAGTTTGGCTGTTTCTGGCTCAAGCCAAAAGCTTGGCCGTTTTTGGACTAAGCCAAAAGCTTGGCTATTTCTGGCCCAGGCCTAAAGTTTGGCTGTTTCTGGCCCAGGCCAAAAGCTTGTCTATTTTTTGACCAGGCCAAAAGGTTTGTCAGTTACTGATGGCATCTAAGTACCAAGGCCTATATTAAAGTGTTGTTACGTTGTAAAATGTTATATATTGAGATTGTCTTCAACCATGACTAGCTCTTAACATAATAATAACCTGCACTCTCCATGAAGGAGAAAAATCCTCTGAAGTCGGAGTATGGCTGCATGAATAGCGAGGTACTTGAAAATAGTCATACACGCAAACTTCTCATCCTGTGTACCTGCTATCTCACAGCGATTCCCAGGTGGGATGAGTGAGTCAGGCAGGGTGCATATTCTGGGTGACCCCCTAACACCACCACCACCACCACCACCACCACCACCACCACCACCACCACCACCACCACCACCACCACCAACAACAACAACAACAACAGTAGGACTGCCAGCTGCCAGGGCCGTCTTCCCCGCGCCAAGTCTGATTGATTCATCTGTTTGTTGGTTTATTCATTTATTTCTCCATTTTTGTGTGGATTTATTGATTAACTTCATTTGTTTATTAAATCTTATCTATTCATCCTTTAAGATTTGTCTTACCCCTTCCACCGCCCCATGATATCCCCTTCTCTCAGTCGTGTATTCTGTGTGTGTGTGTGTGTGTGTGTGTGTGTGTGTGTGTGTGTGTGTGTGTGTGTGTGTGTGTGTGTGTGTGTGTGTGTATGCATGCACGCGTGCGCGTATCCGTGCACACATGCGTGCGGATGTGTGCTTGTGTGTGTGTGCACGCGCGCATCATGTTTCATGTATATAATATACATGTCTATGTCTCATACATGTCTACAGACAGACCCACCACAGAGTGAGAGTGGAACAAACTGTACGTCTGGAGAGAGAGAGAGAGAGAGGAGAGAGAGAGAGAGAGAGAGAGAGAGAGAGAGAGAGAGAGAGAGAGAGAGAGAGAGAGAGAGAGAGAGAGAGAGAGAGAACATATCAGGTGGTCGTAAAAAAAAAAAAAGTTAAACGGCACCACCACTACCACCACCACCACCTTTCGCCCCCCCCCCTCCCCCCTATATTCTCCTTACTACTTTTCAATCTTCTCTCAAATCCCCCCCCCCCCCCCCCGATTTACTTCCCCCCCCCCTCTATTCTTTTCCCTTCTGTCTGCTCATACCCCATCCCCATCTCACCCCCACCCCTCCACCGACTTCTCTACCCCTCTCCCCTCCTTCGTGGGCCCCTCCCCCCCCCCCCCCCCCCCTACAGCCCCCCTCCCCCCCCTTCCCCCCTCTATCTAACCAACCCCCTGCTCCCGGAAACTTGTGGCTTCCTTTTCTGCACACCTCGTCTGGGGCACTACTTGGCGAGGTGTCTATTCACTCTGTCAGACTTCATTCTCCACTGTCGGTCGGTCGGCAAGCGAAGAAAACTTGAACGGGCTTAAGAGTAATGGTGGCGAACTTTTCTTCACACAACTTTCTCTTTCTTTTTTTTTTCTTTTTTTTTTTTTAAAAAAAATATCATTTCTTTTATCTATTTATTTATCATATAAAAAAGTGGGGTCGGGTGGGTGTGGGGGTGGTTGGGTTGGAGGGATTTAGGGGATATATAGACTTTTTGGAGGTCTCTTTTCACACTCACACATTTTGTTGTGTTTTTTGTTTTTTTTTTTTTTTTTTTTTTTTGGTGGCGGTCCCGTTTTGTGTTGACTACTCTTTCTGCGCCGTTTTATAAAATGCAGCCTTTTAGGTATATATCACAGATTAGCTGAATCAGGAGAACTTCAATAAACTACAGTTGTGTGCACTAGCCATCGCATGTTCCAGCACGTGCGGTGGTTACCTGAATGCAATAAAGGCCGAGTTTTTAATGCTCGCGCACGTATAGATCTGCGCATATGTCTGCACGCGTGCGCATCCATGCATGCTGCACTACGCATGCAAACATGTATGCAGACGTTTATATTGAACTCTCTCTCTCTCTCTCTCTCTCCTCTCTCTCTCTCTCTCTCTCTCTCCTCTCTCTCTCTCTCTCTCTCTCTCCACACACACACACACACACACACACACACACACACACACACACACACACACACACACACACACACACACACACAATCTGGAATAGGCACAGGGGCCTCTAAATACGGGGCCTCAGGTCTTGATTTCTGTCACCAAAATTTTCTAACCAAAGTCTTGACAGTAGGTAGGAAACAAATGTACAATACTGTTACAGGAATCTCAAAGAACAAGGTTGTTCCTCAGGCCCCTAAATTGGATAGATTTGCTGGGACTCTATATAAATCAAACCGGCCAAACCAACCAAGTCCACCTCCAATCAGCTGCACACTGAGATTTTGTTTTGCTCTTGTTATTATTCATCATCAGAATATTCAATTTAAAAAAAATCAGAATACTCAATTTTCAAGAAATTTTAATCATGCAAATTTGTCTTTCTGCAAGAAGCTGCCATGCTGGGCAAGGGAGACAATGTACAACCTCTCTGCAAATAAAGAGGGATGCACAGTGTGATAAAATAACTGCCAATAGTGACAAATTAAAACTGTTAATAGCAGGACACAAGACAATGTTTCCAATGACTCTAACAGGTTGGGGAAATGGTCATTAAAGAGAAAGTTGTACATATTTTGTTGTAAATGTATTGTTTGTTTGTTTTTTTTAAGGTAGGTAAAGGTGTCCCATAACCCAAGTGGTCGTAAGGGAGCGAGGCATCAGAGACCTCAGCCTCTCCAGGGGCCAGCATGTTAAGGGCGGTACCCATCTCCTCTCCCTCGCTGCTTTACCTTCCCTGACCGTAAAGAGGGCAGGTACCCATTTACAGCTGGATAAACTGGGAGCCAAGACACGCAAACGGTCACCCATCCAATAGGTAACCACGCTCGATGCTGCTTAACCTTGGCTGGGGGAAAGCGAGTGCTTTGACAACTGCGCTATCCCGTCATTTTTTATTTGTTTGTTTTTGATTTATGCTTTCTTTTCTTTTTTCTTTTTCCTTTCTGTTCCAGATTCATGCTTTTCTAATCCAATCTAATTTTGTTGTTTATAGCTCCTCTGACCACAGAGGTCATATCGGACCTGTCACCTCGTGTGTGTGTTAGCAAGTCTCCTTGCACATCTCAAACAGTGACAGTTGTGTGGCAGGTGTACGTGTACAACCCCCAGGAGCCTGAAGAGAGCCGAGGCTGCTGTGAGCGGATCAGGAGCATTGAAGAGGAGTTCCCCTCAGCCGCCGACAACAACGTCACGCTGGAAGGCCACCTGGATGCCGTTCTACTACTCCTACGCAGACCGAATGCAGTATTTCTTCAAAGGGGAAAACTTTTGGCGAAATCGGGTGTTCGATCCTCGCCAGAGACGGGTGGTGAACAGTGTGGAGTTTATGGGCAAGTGGTACGACTTGTGGATGGACATCTGTGACGTGCAACCCCACTGACTGGTCCTGTGGTCAGCCCGTGCTCTTTCTGCCCTGCACCGAGTCCTTCCTGTCTGTCTCACAGAGAACTGAGAAGAATCCACTGATGCGCGGGTCCTGACCTGCAAGTTTGTGGAATGTCTGAGATAGTCTCAACGTCCAAGAGGCCAGTATGTTGTGTGCCGTTTCTGCCACACCCCGGCCAGTCTGCGTGGTAGGTGTTAGAGTCTGACTGCCCTCCTCTGTTTTGCTCACAGTGCTCTCGTTGTGAATCAGCTTTCTCGTCTGAGCCTCCACCAGGTTCCTTGCTTCATTCAGCCACTCAGAATGTCTTTGTTGTTTTTTGTTGTTGTTGTTTTTTTTAATGAAAAACTGGGACATATCTTGTACTCATTGTTTTTGGACTTTTTGACGTTTCTAAAAAAAAAATGGACATGACTCAGAATGGTCATGGCTTTATGCTACGAAGCAAAAAGGTGCTGGATTGAGCTCGTGGCTCCAAGTGGGTTAGACAGGCTAGTGGAAGTTGCACAACAGAACTGGTTATAATGATGCTCCATCCCATCACGTCACATGGCACCGGAGGCTGGGTATCTAGCTTGCGGGACAAGCCCCAGCAACGCTGACATTGGCACTGTTCTATGCCAGATGCTACTGTCTCAATGTGGAATTGCCTTGACTTTAAGCTGAATGGCGTTTGCATTGTCTTGACATTAAAGTTGAACGGCAATGATTTGACATTAAGTTCAAACAACATTGTTTTGATAATAATTATGAAGTTGAGTGACATTCTTGGAATGATTTTTAAAAACATATTTGTGTGGAAGACATCAAATAAAAATTGGGACTCTTTGCCCCTATACTGGCCTGTGTAAACCACTACAAAGGACGGAAAGACGGGACTGTCACACGTACATGGCAGTGGTTTGTAGACAGAAAGCACAACACTGATGATGAACATACCCCCCTGACCAATTGAGGGAAGGAAGAGAGGATGAGCTTTTGGAACTGGCACAAGGCTTCTGCTGTAGGCCTAGGTGTGTATGTAGAATCTGAAAGATGCGTAGTCTATTAGTGTTGCAAAACTGCAAGACTGAGTTCTGAAGTACAAACGATGAATGTTATCCTAGTTCAGCCAGCTCAGTGCAGTTGCATGATAGGATCTCCCTCTATCTCTCTCTCTCTCTCTCTCTCACTTTCTTTGAATCTCTTTTTCTCCTAATATGTCTGCATGTGGTATGTATGTTTTGTGTGTGTGTGTGTGTGGTGTGTGTGGTGTGTGTGGTGCGTGTGTGGCGTGGTGCGTGTGTGTGTGTGTGTGTGTGTGTGTTGCACATTGCAATGAAAATAGTAAAATAACCACCAACACCATGGAAGAGTGGACTGCATTAGTCACTGACTGCACTCAACCGATCAACAAACTGAAGCTTGCTGGTCTTCCTCTGGCCTGTGCTGCATTGGATTCATGTTTTGTCACGATCTGAAACTCGTTTCTCAATAATATGTTGGGGAAATACTTGGAACTTCATATGCAAATATAAATCCATGACAAAAACAGTATCAGATGTACTCCATGACGAATGTACAAACTGTACCTACCTTCCAGCATTACCCTATAATTCATATATTGGCATCAGGGTTTATGTGCAACATCCTCAAAACAGACTAGTGTTGGAGGACCTATCCTACCACAAGTGTAAAAGTATGAAACAAAAAAGTGTGTTCTCATGCAGGTCAGTGTTCATCGTCTGGTTACAATGGTCAGCCATCTTGACATTCACTGAATTGAACTGGATTTTTTCCCCCCAGCTCTTGAAGGCCTGTTTTGACCATTGCCAACAATGCGTGTTCAGCACTAAAGACTTTGATCATCGTTTGATCCCAGAGGAATTGATACAATTAATGTTCTTCATCTGAATATTTTGTCCACAGTCAGTGAAGTGGGAAGAACAGAACGAATTCTGGAGAAGGAGGTCGTGCATTGTTTGGGGTTGTTTCTTTTAATCCAATTTTCTCCTGTTGTAGGAAACCGATTGAAATTCTGTGATTTTTTGTTTTGAATAGGTCACTTTGCTCTGAAAGGTCAAATCTGTGGCGGTTCTACTTAGAATTGTGTAGATTGTTGTCGTTGAACATTCACTGTTAGGGATGGCTTTAGCATTTGGTATTTATTGCTCTTTGTCATTATTTGTGAGTCATAGGTAATTATGTTCCCTGTTTGAGATTTATGTCATTGTAGTGATCCAAGTATTTTACCTTGTTGGGGTAGTTTGTTCAATGCTGCTCTGGATCATGTGCATTGCTTTGCATTGTGGACATTGTACTGTTTGTTGATCAAGAATAACTTCTGGATTTTTTTGTTGTAGTTTCTTCGTTTCAATCCACGTGTCTTACAACATCACTATTTTTGCAAAAGCTAGTATTTTTGATTGATATCAAAAACTCAAAAGAAATAGACATTGTTACCCTATCAGACTAGATCATTTGAAGAAAAGCCTACATTAAATTTTCAAGAAGAAAAGTGTTCTCAATCCAAAAAGTAGGTCATTGGTTTGAAAAAATATTTTTCATCTTTGAAGCAGTTTGTAATTGGTTTTTTTTTTTATTGTGCAAGATGAGATATTTGCCAAACCCTGCTTATACTGCAGGCTGCCTGGTTTTCAAATCTATTTCATCCTGAGTTTGCAGATTAAGCAGAGCATTCTGCCTTTAACCTTGGATAACTGGGGCTCTCAGTGACTCACCCTTTCAGGAAAACCTTTTCAATTGTCTTGCTTCAAGATCACATTGCAGATCAGACTAAAAATCAAGGAAAACATATTCATAATGGTTTGTGTCTACTTCAGGTAAAACTTATGTTTGATTATATAAATACTATGATGAAGCACAAATTATTTATAACATATTAATTTTTAACAGTCTACTGTACTGAAATTGTACATTTTGGTAAAATGTTTTCAAAAAAGACTGAAATGGCATATACGGATGGACTGTGCAAATTAACGACAAGAGGGTATAACTATATTGTATTTATTCTGGATGTTACAAATCTTTTTCACTTCATGTTGAGGAAGAAAAGGGGGAGGGGGAGGTATAGCCAAGTGCATGTAGAACACACTATCTGACACCAAATGAAGATGCATGTCTGTGGATCGGTGGTCTAGGAGGTAATGCGCCTTGCCTAGAAAGCGAAAAGTCCGGGTCGGAGTGTGCAGTGGTTCGAATCCTGTTTGGGCCCCAAACTTTCCCCCCATCCATTAGACCATGAGAGGTGGTCTGGGTGCTAGTCTTTCGGATGAGACGATAAACCGAGGTCCCGTGTGTTATACATGTATCATTATTTAGCGCACGTAAAAGAACCCACGGCAACGAGGGGGTTATCACTGGCAAAATTATGCAGAAAAAAGCCACTCTGATAGAGAAACAAATACAGTTGCAGACAGGAAAAAAAAATGGGTAGGCGCTGCACTTGTGGCGATGCGCTCTCCTTGGGAAGAGCATCCCAAATTTCATGCAGAGAAATCTGCTGTGACATAAAGTGATATAAAATTATAAAATAAATAAATAAATTAGCGGTTTTCCTGACACTAAGAGGGATCCAGATTTCAACTGTTGCAAACCTGGTCAACGTCTCCTTTGGTTGAGACTACACAAACCAAAATGCGTAATATGTCTATGCACCTAAAAACATCTTGTGTAACGTACACGTTAAGCCCCAGTCCACTTTTGCTGAAGAGTAGGCCAGTTATCACCAGCAACAGCATGGATGACACAAACAAACCCAGCATGCACCCTCTGCTGCCAGGAGAGGAATGGGCTGCGCCAGGTTGAATTTTCCCCACGATGCCTTTTTGGTTGTTGTTGTTGTTGTTGTGTTGTTTGTTGTTGTTCCTCGGCTAGAGGTCTGAGGTTCCCCAAAGGTGAGATAATTATTGTGTGTGTGACCGTTTACACCCACCACTAAGGCAGGTAGCCTCATACCGACTTCGGGGGTGTTGCATTATTTAGAATTCAGTTCACAGCAGTCAGTTTCCCCCACTTTCAGCTCTTCTCAGCGGCTATAATTATTTCATCCCATTCTGGCCGAGATAAAAACCAGCTGGTGCTAATTATAGCAGGAACTGACCACCACACTTGCACTAAGTAATATAAGAAGTGGCATGCTAAATAATTGAGCACTCTGGACTGAGAGATTTTGGATTTGTGCGCACAGTGTGCGTTCAGTGCCTAACGACTTCTCAAGGAGTGAAGAGAGAAGTCATTCAATCAAAGGATGTATGTATGAGGGCCTTTGTTTTGTTTGTTTTAAGCAAAAAAACAACATCTTTTTGGCTCTTGTTCCAAGTATTTGAAAAAACAGACACATCTCTCCTCCTTCGTCTGTCTTTGTCACGTCTTGGCGTCTGTCAGTCCATCTGTCTGTCTGTCTATGTGTCTTGTCTGTCTGTCTGTCAGTCTTTCCCGTCTGTCTCCGTCTCTCTGTCTGTGTGTCTGTTTTGTCTGTTCCGTCTGCCTCTGTCTCTGTCTGCGTTCTCTGTGTTCTGTCTGTTGTGTCTGTCTTGTGTCTGTCTGTCTGTCTGTCTCTCTCTCTGTGTCTCTGTCTCTGTCTCTCTGTCTCTCTCTCTCTCTCTGTCTCTGTCTCTCTCTCTCTCTCTCTGTTTCATTTCTTCTCCATCATCATCTTTGTGCTGTATGTTAGTTTTCCCTTTGTTGAACTGACTGATAGGACATGACCATTGTTTTCTGCTCCATGATCACATTATTTTCAACTGTCTAAAAAAAAAAAAATGCCATGAGCTTATTGCTTCCCAAGTGCTCTGTTGGTCTTGCGTATGTACTACGTTTTAGTTTTGTGGTTAATTGTGACTTACTTTTTTCTTAATGTGTTTTGTTTGTAAAGATAAGTTTATACTGAGTATGATTGAATTGAACCACGAATACATTCCTTGTGGACAGTGAAAGGTATCTGCGCCTGCGTGGACCAGATTTATGATCAGTGTGCGCAATGTCTGTGATGTGCGTCACATCCTGTTAGGGATGATGGTCGCTTGGCGTCGCTGTTTTCGGTCACGTGATTCCGTGTTTCTTCACTGTGACGGA
>CM060319.1:59001233-59003733 GCA_030674155.1 Stramonita haemastoma | reverse complement strand
CTCTATATGTATATATATATGTATATATATATATATATATATATATATATATATATATATATATATATATATATATATATATATATATATATATATATATACGTACGTTCACACCAGTCTTTTCATGAAAAACGAAGGCCTACATTGAATAAAACTTTCACATCTCTCTCTCTCTCTCTCTCTCTCTCTCTCTCTCTCTCCTCTCTCTCTCTCTCTCTCTCTCTCTCTCTCTAACCCCTCCTCCCCCCCCCCCACCTCCCCTAACACCTACACACTCCTCTTAAACCGCTCCTTACATTTCCAAAGCCCACACAGCGGAAAAGAAAGCTGCAGGCGGATAGGATATTGTGTATCACACTTTCCTTTTGTCGCCAATGCTTATATCAATATTTGTCTCCCGCCCACACCATCACTCATAGTGTTATATCTTTAAACCCCTGCAGGTCTTTTTTCTTTGAGTCTCTCACGTTGGTCTCCTTTCGCCAAAGAATGAGGGGGGGGGGGGAGGGGAAGAGAAGGAGGCGGGAGGGGGTGCGACGGGGGGAGCGGGTGGGGGGGGGGGGAAGGAGAGGAAGGATACGTTTGTCTTTGCTTGGGGTGGGAGTGAGGTGGGGGTGACCGTGAGTTTTTTTGTTTTTTTATCTTATATATTTTATTCTTTTATATGGAGGATAAAGGGATAAGCACTTTTGTGCTTTATTACATCTAGTCCCTGCGTGTATGCATGCAGTTTTGTAAATGTCATCTGTTCCAACCGGCACAAGATGGCCTACTCTTACGAAAAGCGGAACAGGATTTAACGTGTGCGCAAAAGATGTTCTGCATGCGTTCACACACGGGGCCTCGGTTTATAGTCTCATCCGAAGGACTTTTGGGGAGAGTGGAGTCAGCCCTTACGTTAACTCCTGGATTTCGAAAAATCTCCTCGAACGGGAATTGAACACGGGTCGTCAAACTGTCGATGTCGGTCGATGTAGCGAGCGGTTTCTGCGTCGAACTGGTGATGTAAAGTCTATTATGCTGTGAGTTCGTGCCTCCGCTATGGTGTGGATGAGAGAAACCACAGTTGGTTAAGGGACTACTAGCGTAGTGTTAGAGTGCAGCAGTATGCTTCAAAAGTAGGTGATGATGCTATAGCAGGGTATCACAGGCAGTGTCGTCCTCACAGCTTTGTGGGGTAAATTTCAGTCTCATTGACGTCATCAGGAGTGTTGCTGACGTCATAGGTCTGATAGCGACTGCAAGCAGAGGAGAGAGAGAGATTTGGCCAACAAGCCAGCCTTTGATGTAGCCTACAGGCCCTAATTTCACCTATACAGGGGGACGGGTTTAGCCTGGTGGTTAGAATGTTGTGCTCGCGATCTGACGGCCCGAGTTCGAGTCCAGGTTCCTGCCACCACAGAGACGCCCGTTCAAATTGTTATTTTTTTTAATTTATTTTTATTTATTTATTTATTCTTTTATATCGAGGAAAAATGGAATAAGCACTCATGTGCTCTTTTACATCCAGTCCCCGTGTGTATGCAGTTTTTGTAAATCTTGTCATCTGTTCCCACCGGCACACCATAGCCCTGACTTTTGCCCTGGTAATTGGATCAGTGCCGACTCCCAAGTCCTTAGGATGAGACTGTAAACTGATGAGGTCTCGTGTGTGAACGCACACAGAACAGAATATGTTGCGCAACTTTTAAAACCCGTTTTGTCTTTTGAAAGAGTTGGGCATTGTTTGTCTGTGGGAACTGATAAAAAAAATTTACAAAAAACTCCATAGGCACTTGGGGACTGGATGTAATAAATAGGAAAAAAAAAAGCAAAAGCACTCGAACGCCTAGTCCATTATCGAACGCTTTGGTATAGAGATATTGATTGTCGTTGCGCAATGTATCTGTAGAGAAAACAGTAAGTAAAAGAAAAGATGAAATATGTTATAAGGACAATTAAGTTTTGTTTGTTTTTAAAGATTCATGCCTTTGTACTTAACTAATCATGATATTGGACCAGTCCAAAGCTGTGTGTTTTTATTTATAGTTATTTCAATTATTCTTTTATATCGAGGATAATGGAATAAGCACTCATGTGCTTTTTTTTTTTACAACCAGTCCCTGTGTGTATGCAGTTTTTGTAAATCTTGTCATCTGTTCCCACCGGCTACACAATGGCCTACTCTTTACGAGTTGTTTTTTTTCTCCAATATTTCACCATTTATTTGCTGTTTTCTCTACAGATACATTGTGCAACAACAATAATAATGAGTGTGTGAGAGAGTGTTTGTATGGATGAGAGAGAGAGAGAGAGAGAGAGAGAGAGAGAGAGAGAGAGAGAGAGAGAGAGAGAGAGAGAGAGAGAGAGAGAGAGAGAGAGAGAGAGGAGAGAGAGAGAGAGGAGGAGGGGGGGGGGGTGGGGGGGGGGGGGGCAGGCGTAATCGGAAGTCCTAAGCACGTAGAAACGAGGCTTTGTCTTTCGCATGTCCGCCCCATGAAAGAATGGGTGATGGCCACGA
>CM060319.1:58988733-58996233 GCA_030674155.1 Stramonita haemastoma | reverse complement strand
GGCCAGTGCGGCCAAAAGGCAGGCATTTGTCATGGTCTTGTCACGTCTCTCGGGGGTGAGCAGACTGTGTCATAAATCTGCGCCATTGAGGGATGACACCCACCGACTTTTAGTCTGCTGACTGACAGAGAGACAGACAGACAGACTGGAAAAAAAAAGAAGAAAAAAAACGAAGAAAAAAATAAAGACTGAAGGAAGAATAGTGACGAGTTATAAAGGTGGTGGGTGACAATTGGAAGGGAATTGGGGGCAGGAGGTGGGAGGAGGGGGGGGGGGGTGTGTTTTTTAAAATAAATTTTAATATAAGGTTTGGTAGAAGGTGGTGGTGAAAGTGTGTGTGTGTCGGGGGGGGGGGGGGGGAGATGTTGGGGGGGGGGGTGGGATGTGGGGTGGGGGGGTGGTGGTGGAAGATGAGTCATGATGAGCACTGAGAGTAGTTTTAGAAATTGTGTAGCTTTTAAAAGGAAGGGGGAGGGGAGGGGAGGGGGGCAGATTTTTTTTTTTCCTTTATTGTGAACTTCTCAAATATGGTTTTCAAGACATAGAGGATTCAGCACTGTTCCTGTATGGTGACTGATCTTTGGAGAGAGATTTTTTTAAAATTTTTTTTTTTATTTTTTTTACAGATTTACATATCGGAGATGTATTCAGTCATCACATAATGATTATGCTAAAATGCAAAGCTGCTTTATCACGTCTACGTGATCTGATGCGCATATATATATATTATATATATATATATATATATATATATATATATATATATATATATATATATATATATATATATATATATATATATATATATGTGTGTGTGTGTGTGTGTGTGTGTTTTGTGCGTGTGTGTGTGTGTGTGTGTGCGTGCGTGTGTGCCCTCACATGTGCACACACACATACACACACACACACACACACACAACACACACACACACAGAGGGTATATCCTGTCCCATAAAAAATAGGTTAGCCTAAGAAGCCTAACAAAGGTTGGAATAAATCAGTGCATTACGTTATCTATTTCATTTTTGTGGCATAATATCTTCCTCTGGGCTTTTTTCCCCGCAGAACTGCTAGCACAAGGTTATTTCACACACACACCACACACACACAACACACACCACACACACACACACAACACACACACACACACAACACACAGATGACAATATTACAAAACTGCATACACGGACGATGAAAAAAAGCACATGATTGCTATTCTGTTATCCCGATATAAAAGATAAATAAAATAAAATAAATAAAATAAAAACACACACACACACATATATATATATGTATATAATATATATATTTATATATATATAATTTATATATATATATATTATATAGTTTATAGATAATAGATAGATAGATAGATAATATAGATAGATAGATAGATAGATTAGATAGATAGATAGATAATGATAGATAGATAGATAGATATATCTTCTGAAAATTCCAGTGAAGTCCCATAACTTTTCCAGGCATGTACAACAACGAAGGACCACTAGCCTAGGTGTAGATAGAAGGGAAGTTTGTCTTTATACTTTATCTAATACACCTGATCCTTTTCTTTGCAAGAACATCAATTTTAACTCGCTCTTGGTTTCCCTTCCAAAATATCTAGACATTTTTATTGGCTTATTTAATTTGTAAGCGTCTGAAATGTGGATCGGTGGTCTAGGTGGTAACGCGCCTGCCTAAAAAGCAAAAAGTCCGGGTCGGATTGTGCGGGGTTTCGAATCCCCTTTGGGCCCAAAACCTTTTCCCCCCATCCATTAGACCATGAGTGGTGGTCTAGGGCGCTAGTCTTTCGGGTGAGACGATAAACCGAGGTCCTGTGTGTTACACTTCATATTTTTAGCGCACGCCAAAAGAACCACGGAAACAACGGGGTTTGACCCTTCCCGATTGTGTAGTAGACAGAGGCTCATCTTGATGGAACATATACGTTTTCGCCAGACGAAAAAGAACAAAATGGTGTAGGGGCTGCCTTGTGGGCCAACCGCTTTCTCTCTTATGCGGCGGGGACGAGCGGCCCGATTTGTGAACCATAGCACGCAAGAACAGGAAATCAGCGTGACCATGAAATTGTGTAGAAAATAAATATAAAACATATACGGCAGACAGGGTAAGACTGTGAGCCTGATTCACACGCGCTCCACGGGAACAAAGCCTGATTTGAGCTAAGAAATCTGCTGTGACAAATGGTGTAAATAAATAGCCAGGCAAGTTAGCTGCTGAACTGTATATAGCCGCACTGGAACTAAAACTGAAATCCGATAATGGCTAAAGACTAAGATCCATATCTGAATGTGAATGATCTCTAAACTAAAACTAAATCCAAACTAGAAACTCATTCCAAACTGAAACTACTAAATCCAAACTGAAACTCATTCCAAACTAAAACTCAATCCAAATTAAAACTAAATCTGTGAAACACCAATGTTTCAACATTATGGTTATTCAAAATAGACAATGTGGAGCAATGCCCCCCCCCACCCTCCTCTCTCCTCTCTCTCTCTCTCTCTCTCTCTCTCTCTCTCTCTCTCTCTCTCTCTCTCTCTCTCTCCTCTCTCTCTCTCTCTCTCTCTCGTCTTTTTTTTTTTAAAAAGATATATTCCCTGATCAGGGCAAGGGTCGGATGAAAAACGTATGTAATATTTACTCTGTAACCCTTGGAAAAATACTCTCTCTCTCTCTCTCTCTCTCTCTCTCTCTCTTCTCTCTCTCTCTTCTCTCTCTCTCTCTCTCTCTCTTCTCTCCTCTCTCTCTCTCTCTCTCTCTCCTCTCTCTCCTGTGTGTGTGTGTGTGTGTGTGTGTGTGTGTGTGTGTGTGTGTGTGTTCGTGTGTGTGTGTGTGTTTGTGTATGTGTGTGTTGTGTGTGTGTGTGTGTGTGTGTGTGTGTGTTGTGTGTGGTGTGTGTGTGTGTGGTGTGTGTACCCGATGCATGTGCGCGTGCACGCGTGCACTTGTATATGTAGACATCATCGTACTTTCCAGCCTCTCTTAAAACACAACACTGAACGTCACATTAAAAAAAATGGAGAGAAAAAAAAAACACCACCACCCTCAACCCCCCCCCTCCCACACCCCCTAAGAATATAGGCTATCAGTGGGAAACAAAGACGTTATTGTGTGGCAGTGTGTTGTTTGCTCACATCTAGGAGGATGTCTTTGTTTTCATATTATGTGTGTTGGGGTTGTTTGCAGCACTTTTGGTGATTCCAAACCAAAAACAGAAAGGGGGGGGGGGGGGGCGTTGTTTGTTGTTTATGAATTTTCACAGTAAAGTCTGCAAAAGTCCGGGTTTTTTCGTTCTAACTACTACATACCATCTACATATAAAAGAATATATAAAATAAAAATATGTGACGCTCCACCACGAAATGAGTCGCTTAGCACATTACCCATTTTGCGCTAGGAGCCTTTAAAGGCAATGGGGTCAAGTTGTCAATTTTGAGATTTTGATTGATTATTAAACTAGATCTGTTTCTTTACATTATAATGAAAATATCAAGGCATAATTTTATTCCTTTTGCTTTTTAAATGTGTTTTGAAAATACCAAGCACTCATTCTGACAACCTGTTACTAAAATAAACTTGCCTGTTTCTCATTTTGTCCCATCCTGCAGTCTATCATTTCAATTTGTAATAATGTTGCACAGAATTGTCCGATTTTCAATCTGTTTTTTGTATTTGATAGCACTTTATTGCACACTAATAACATGTCAATAACTAAAAATTGACCTCAGGTGCACTCCGTCTCATTATGTGGTGGAGCGTCACATATAATATATAAAGAATAATAAATAAATGAAATGAAAAATAAATAAATAAAATAAATACACCCTTACCATGCAGCTCTACCCTTCCTGGGGGACTGAGTATAAAAACGCATGCATGTAGGGTTAAAAAAAAGTCTTTGAAATAAAAGATGTTGATTTGATTTGATTTGGTTTCATTTGATTTTTCACTTGATTCCTTGTCTGTCTGTCTCTCTGTCTCTCTGTCTCAAAATTATCCTTGAAATAAAAGATGTTGATATGATTTGATTTGATTTGGTTTAACTTGATTCCCTGTCTGTCTGTCTGTCTGTCTGTCTGTCTGTCTGTCTGTCTGTCTGTCTGTCTGTCTGTCTGTCTGTCTGTCTGTCTGTCTGTCTGTCTGTCTGTCTGTCTCTCTCTCTCTCTCTCTCTCTCTCTCTCTCTCTCTCTCTCTCTCTCAGGATTTAAAGAAATAAAGACTCAAGAGCTCTTGTCCAAAGAAAAAATTCAGCGCAAGATACAGTGGTCACACAGCTGATGATTTTCCTTCCATGTGGCTTCATAGATTGGTAATCAGTTTTTTCCTTCTTCGGCTCGAGGTTCACCCATGGTGTGATTTTGCGTTGGTTACCATTTGCCCGCATTTGGTTGGTGGTGTCCCATAACCCAGGCAGTCGTAGGGGAGCGCGCGAGGCGTCAGAGACCTCAGCTTCTCTAGGGGCCAGCATATTGAGGGCGGCGCCCATCTCCTCTCCCTCGCTGCTTTACCTTCCCTGGCCCTAAAGAGGGCAGGTGCCCATTTACAGCTGGGTGAACTGGGAGACTGTATTGAAGCCAAGGCGCGCAAATGGTCATCCATCCAACTGGTAGCCACGCTCGACGCTGCTTAACTTGACTGGGTGAAAGCAAGCGCTCTGACCACTGAGTTATCCCGCCATTAAAATACCTGTATTTTGACCTTGTGCGTGCACTTTAATGCTTTGATTCGATTTTTGTCATCCGTTCCTGCTGGCACGCAATGGCCTACTCTTCCACAAGGCAAATTGGGTTGTAACGTGTGATCAAGATGTTCTGCGTGCCTACGTACACGAAACTTTGATTTTAGTCTCTTTGGAAGAGTTTTCGGTTGTGTGGGGGGGGGGCGGGGGGCGGGGAGTCAATGGTGATGTAAACTCCAGGGAAAAAATCCCCTCGAACAGACGTCTAGTGTGTCTGTGGTGACTGGAAGCCCGTGTCATCAGATCATGAGCTGAAGAATTCAGCCTAAAGCCTGTCCCGCCCCCTAGATTGATAATGAATAAGGACTGATGCGTGCGAAGCCAGCCCTATCTTGTCAAAGGTTATCAGAAGACAACATCGCATCTGCTTGTGTTCACCTCCTTTCAGGATTAGAGATTTTCACGGATGAAAGAAGTGAGAGGGAGTCTCTTTTCGCAGGGTAGTCATTTCACGTCTTGGCTATCATCGTCTGATTTTTTTTTTTATGGACGATTGACTTTGAACTGAAAGAAATCTGATATGTCTGTCATGCTTTATGCCCCGCAGTTGTTGAAAACGATCTTGTATGAATCAAAAGAGAAGCCTGTGAGAAAATCCTTATCGCTATTTTCTTCTTTTTTTTTTCCCCCATTCATCTCTCAAAGTGTCCTTGCGAAATCCAGTGGACTGCATTAAGAAGAAAGAAAGAAAAAGAAAAAAGAAGAAAGAAGAAAGAAGAAGAAAGAAGAAGGAAAGAAAGAAAGAAACAGACCAGCCACTGTGGGGCAGTGGTTAGCTTCTTGGATCCCAGGCTGGACGGTCGCAGGTTCGAATCCCAGTAATCAAGGGCTTTTTGCGGCTCATGCTGGTTCCTACTTGAATGGGTTTGCTCTGGGCACATTGGTATGTCTAGGACATACAGTCAAGCATTATCCAGATTTTCAGAACGTCACACAGGTTACTTGACAAACACTGCAGGTGTGTGCATCTTCCAGGCCTGGTGATTCCAGGATACATTTTGAAGGGAAGTGTACACAGAAATCCTGTCAAGCAGTCTGGAAGACTAATGCACACCCAGAGCACCATCATTACCGTAACGTTATCGCCAACGACCATCGTGCAATCAAAGAAATGACCTCTGATTCTGCAGCCCCTGTTGCTCTGGTCTCATGGTGACCAGTTTCAGTTTCTCTCTCTCTCTCTCTCTCTCTCTCTCTCTCTCTCTCTCTCTCTCTCTCTCTCTCTCTCTCTCTCTCTCTCTCTCTCTCTCTCTCCTCTCTCTCTCTCTCTCTCTCTCTCTCTCTCTCTCTCTCTCTTCCCCTCTCGCATCCTACTTACCTACCCCCCACCTTCAGTGCAGAACAAGGTAACGAAACACACTAAGGGGTAGATTACTATATACCTCCTTGTGAAAAAAATCTCTAGTCATTTATAATGACCTCAGTGTCTGACGCTTTCCCTTTGATGTCGATTCATGCCTAGATCAGTCATGGGTAAGGATGAATGGCTGTGAAACCGATCCTGCTTTTTCTCGGTCAAAGGTCACTAGAAGACACCATGGTATCTGTTTGTGTTTACTGCCTTGAAGGGGATTAGATGCTTTTATAGAGAAAGAAAAGACAGAGGTCTCTCTCTCTCTTGTAAGATATCTTCATCAGACGCCAACGCTATCACATTTTGATGTGTCCATGGACGGTTGATTTTCAAAAAAGATTAAAGAAACCTTAAATCACTTTCTTTCTTGCTGTGTGCAGCCGTGGAGATGTTCCTTTTAAGAATAAGTAAACTTGTGATAAAAACTTAATGTCTGTTCTTTTTTCCCCCTCTGTTTATCATTTTATAATTATGTCGTTATAAATTTTGGGCCAAAGTCTGCATTAGAAAGAGAAGAGAAAATAGGATTGAAAGGAAGAAAAAGAGAAGAAGAAGAAAGAAACCAGCAAATAATAAAAAGACAAAAATAACAAAAAGTGTACACAGAACAGACAACCACACACACGCACGCACACACGACACACAACACACACACACACACAACACACACACACACGCAGCACACACACACACACACACACACACCACACACAATACACACACACACCACCCAACAACACACACACACACACACACACACACACGCCACCACACACCACACACACACACACACCACGCACACACACGACAATGGGGAGAAAAAGTGCTTAAACAGATCACACCACCCTTCTTCCCTGTTTCTCCCTGTGCATCTCCTTCTCTCCTTCCTTCCTTCACTCACCTGTTTTCTGCCCAGTGGCGCTCATCCCAGACTTCTTCACACCCCAAGTGCACACCCACAGACTGTAGATGTCACCTGGCCCCTGCTCCCAGGGAAAGTGATCCATGAACGGAAAGAAACCAGACTGTATTGTGATGTCTTCTCTTCTGTCTCTGTCCATTGTAAACCAGACTGCGTCAGGTGTCTTCTCTTCTCTCTGACCATTGTAAACCAGACTGTGTCAGGTGTCTTCTCTTCTGTCTCTGTCCATTGTAAACCAGACTGTGTCAGGTGTCTTCTCTTCTGTCTCTGTCCATTGTAAACCAGACTGTGTCAGGTGTCTTCTCTTCTGTCTCTGACCATATGTCAGGTGTCTTCTCTTCTGTCTCTGACATGTGTCAGGTGTCTTCTCTTCTGTCTCTGACCATATGTCAGGTGTCTTCTCTTCTGTCTCTGACCATGTGTCAGGTGTCTTCTCTTCTCTCTTCTGACCATGTGTCAGGT
>CM060319.1:58971233-58976233 GCA_030674155.1 Stramonita haemastoma | reverse complement strand
ATATATTGATTTGATTGATTTGATTCTCCTCTCTCTCTCTCTCTCTCTTCTGTCTCTCTCGTCTCTCCTCCCCCTCTCTCTCTCTCTTCGGTCTCTCTGTCTTCTTCTCTGTCTGTCTCCATATTTGTTATGTTATGTTATGTTATGTTGTTATGTTATGTTATGTTATGTTATGTTATGTCATGCTTTGGTTAAGAAATGTTCCAAAAAATCGGGCAGCACATGGAAATTGGCAAGCAACGCTGTATGTGATTGTTTGCCTAGCACATTTAGCAACATCTATTTACAAAAGCTTCCCTTTGCTAAGTTTAATTGGAGTCCCACATTTTCACTCGCACTTTTTAAACTTTACACATTACGTATGATCTTTTGTTTCAGACTCCATATTTGTGGAGGGTAAACTTGACATTGTGATTATGTCTGATAGGATTGATTTTTATGAAAACTTTGGACGAGGTGGGACAAACTGGTTGCAATCAACAGCACAGTAATTTATTTCATTTCTTTATCGAGGTAACAAAGTCAAAGTACTACACACACTGTGTTTGACCAAAAGACGTTATTCAGTCATTATTGTCTTCCATTCAGAGTCAGCACCAGTACCTAGAACCACGAAATTGAATTGAGTGAAGGTAGCAAATGTCTTTTTGGAGTGAAGTTGATGAGGGAGAGTGTGCACATTTTCACCGCTGCACAGGGGAATGATGAGTGGAGGGAGACAACTTGCAAGACTTTTTAGAGTAATCCCCCCCCCCCCCCCCCCCCCCCCCCCCTCACAAACCTGTCATTTTTTCGGTTAGAAAGAAACAAAGGAACACAGGCTTATCAATAAGTAAAAAAAACATAGCAAATGAAGAGCAACAATAAAAAGGCGAGTTCATTGTGCAAGGGAGATAAATCTTTCAAAACAGTGACTTGTAGAGAGTAAGTATTTACTCCCCTTTGATATGTGTCGGGCTGACCCCAACAGGTCATACGATTCCTGTCCATGAAAGGCACACTACTGTGGAATATGTAGAGACCAGTGAACAGTCCTATCTTCTCAGTGTGCACAAGAATGCAGTTCTGCCAGATTGTGGGTTTACATTGGTTCTGATTCATTTCACTCCACTGTAAGTCCATCAGTGAGATACTTAGTATTAAAAGTTCTATATAATTGCGAGTGTAATTGTATACTGTATAACAACTAACATACACTTTGTAGATCAATTCATCTTTCACGTACTCAGGCTATGTAAACAAGAGGAATTCTCAGAATGTTATCATACACATACATGTACAAAATCCTCTAAAGTCAGAGTATGGCTGCCTAGATGGCGTGGTACTTGAAAACAGTTGTACTTATCAACTCCTCACAAGAGTGTACTTACAATCTCAACAGTGATTGCCAGGTGTGATGAATAAGACAGAACAGGTGTTGTGGGAGACCCCTTAGGTGTTAAGCTGGAAAATGTGCAGCAACACCATTGGAAGAAATCATAATAACTTTCCCCTTTCTCAAATGATGAATGAATAAATGGATTCATGTATGGTTTAAATAGCAGATGATTAAAATAGAATGTTGACTATATTGCTGGAAAGGAAACATAATGTAGCAGGAAAAGAAGAGGGTAGAGACTAAAGGTGGAGAATGGAGCAGGAAGGAGAGGGGGGAGAATGGAGCAGAAAGGAGAAGAGGGGGGAGAATGGAGCAGAAAGAGAGAAGGGGGGAATGGAGCAGAAAGAGAAGAGGGGGGAGAATGGAGCAGGAAGAAGGGGAGAATGGAGCAGGAAGAGGGGGGAGAATGGAGCAGAAGAGGGGGAGAATGGAGCAGGAAGAGGGGGGGAGAATGGAGCAGGAAGAGGGGGAGAATGAGCAGAAAGGAGAAGAGGGGGGAGATTGGAGCAGAGAAGAGGGGGGGAGAATGGAGCAGGAAGAGGGGGGAGAATGGAGCAGGAAGGAGAAGAGGGGGAGAATGGAGCAGGAAGGAGAGAGGGGGGAAATGGAGAGGAAAGAGGGGGGAGAATGGAGCAGGAAGGAGAAGAGGGGGGAGAATGGAGCAGGAAGGAGAAGAGGGGGGAGAATGGAGCAGGAAGGAGAAGAGGGGGGAGAATGGAGCAGGAAGGAGAAGAGGGGGGAATGGAGCAGGAAGGAGAGGGGGGGAGAATGGAGCAGGAAGAGGGGGGGAGAATGGAGCAGGAAGGAGAGGGGGGAGAATGGAGCAGGAAGGAGAAGAGGGGGGAGAATTGGAGCAGGGAAGAAGGGGGGAGATTGGAGCAGGAAGGAGAAGAGGGGGGAGATATGGAGCAGGAAGAATGGAGCAGGAAGGAGGAGAGGGGGGAGAATGGAGCAGGAAGGAGAATGAGGAGGGGGGGGGGAGAATGGAGCAGGAAGGAGAAGAGGGGGGAGAATGGAGCAGGAAGAGGGGGAAAAATAGAGCAGGAAGGCAAGAGTAGGAGAAGAAATGGATGAGTGTAACACCACCATCAGCAGCAAACACACACACACACACACACACACACACACACACACACACACCACACACACACACACACTTTTTCAAATCCCAAATAGTTTTTATTGTCATATACGTGAATTCAAGATGCATGCATAACAATAAACGCAGAAAATGAAAGATACATGAATCCAATGCAGAACAGTGACATAAAAAAACCAAGTCTGTATGTATACATAACAGAGAAAACACGAACCAGCAGACAAAAATGCATAATAAACCAGTATATGAACAAACTGGTATGCCTTCAGATTTTTACCAATACTGACAAGAAGCACTTTAATTATCACATGAAAAGTGCCTTCAACAAAATGCCATCATTTTCATCATAATATGTCTTTTATAACACTCTGTTATTTCATTTTTTTCATTTCATGTTGTTTATAGCCCTGCTGACAAGTAGGGGACGGGATAGCCTAGTGGTCAGAACATCATGCTCGCAATTTGAAGACCCGGGTTCAATTCCCGTTCGAGGGGATTTTCCCCCTGGAGTTAACATCAGTGCTGACTCCACTCTCCCCAAAAGTCCTTAGGATGAAACTATAAACCGAGGTGCCATGTGCGAATGCATGCAGAACATCTTGCGCACATGTTAAATCCTGTTTCACTTTTCCTAAGAATAGGCCATTGTGTGCTGGTGGGAACAGATAAGATTTACAAAACTGCATACACACGGGAACTGGATGTAAAAAAAAAAAAAAGCATGTGAGTGCTTATTCCATTACCCTTGATATAAAAGAATAAAAATAATAAATAAATAAATAAAATTAGGCCATATCAGGGCTGTCACCCTTTTCAATTAAAAACTCACATCATCATTCACTTCAAATTCAAACCAAAGAGGTACCAGGTCCCTTAGATAACAAATACATACAATCAATCTGCAAAAGACATGTTAAATGGCACATCACCTTATCTTGATTATCCTATTCTTGAAGGCAAATAAAACCAGGCCATACTGAGTATGCCAGATACTCCATTTCTTTATCACTCCAAGATTTAAAAAAAAAGAAAAAAAAAAAAAAAAAAACCCAGCCCACTGTCAAGTAAAGCTTTATTCTTTAATGCTTTAAAGGTGGGAATCTCTCCGTAACTTTAAAACATTCTTTTCAATGGTCTTTTTTTTTTCTAGGTGAAGTAACAAATATGATCAAATTAAAATGATGAAAAGCCTGGGAGAGGATAACTATACTGAAATTCAGTGGAAATCTGAATGACTGGCAAAAACTGTTTGAAACATTTTCTTTGAAAGAGATTAATTGACTTGTTATTCAAGCCTGATGTTGGGAACCAATTACACACCGCCAAACAGTTCTCCATTACAGTGACAACTTTTTACTGGGCCTGCGTTCTTCTTTAATGCATATTTCAGCTCAACACACACATAATACACACATACACAAATATACATGTATACCCCCCCCCCCCCCCCCCCACACACACACACACCCACACCCCACTGACCACAGTGCATTGGATTCTTTTTTATCATCACAACAGTTACTTGCACTGTTTCTCAATTGTAACCTTTGTCAATAATGTTAATATAGCTTTATGTAAAACTTGCAGATATTTTCTTCTTTTTATGCCATTAGAACATCGATCCTCATTAGTGTCAATCATTGGTTGTTGTTGTTTTTTTTCCAATTTGACTTCATAAATAATGTTTGCCTTGTCTTGTATACTGCACTGGATAAAACATTCATTAAAACACACTGTTACCAATAGGTCAGTCACATTTTCATAGTAGACAAAATTCAATGCAGATTGTATTTTTTGAACACACTGACAGCAGACAGATTGTAAATTCAAGACTTATTTGATTTAATTTTTTTTTTTAAAACAACCCAAACAATGCTCATGCCCTCTTTGACTAGACAGTTTATGGCAGTGATTAAAAAAAAAAAAAAGCAACACCCAATTAACCAATATATGTGTTTCTGTGTTTCAGCTTACAGCCAAAGTCTTCTGGTGGCAGCAAAATCTGCCACAATCACAGAAAAACCTTGGTCACCACACAAAACAGCAGTAACATCTGCACCAACAGTATACAAGCAGTAGGATGAGGAGGACTAAGAAAAAAAAAAAAAAGAAACATAATCAAAAAACAAATCACACCATTATCACTAGGAACAATGCTCAACCGCTTTTTCCTCTCTAAAATGAGAGTATAGGCATTCTCAAGATGCAAATGAGTAAACTTTCCAATCACAATCTGCAAACCAAGCTGTACAGCCCACAAGTGGAGCTGGAGAGGACATGTCATTTTTTTTCCCTAGGCAAATCTGACAGTGTAAAGTGAATGCAAGAAGACGAAGAGAAATCATAACGGAAATATACTTCATATCAAAATACAGTTGCTGATGGTGTTGCGACAATTTAGTTCTTTTAAACGTTCTGTTGATCGACTCTCAGATTCTGAACATTTCAAATTGTTATCACAAAACAATGGGTCAACATTCTTTTTTGTGCTAGGCACCAACCCAAAACTCACTTCATTTCAAC
>CM060319.1:58923733-58966233 GCA_030674155.1 Stramonita haemastoma | reverse complement strand
GTGTGAACAGCTACGACACAACTCTGATGAGTAAATCAATCTTAGCAACTCCAATCAAATTCACCTCACGATCAAAATCATCCAATCTCTTCAAATATCCAGCAGGGTTATTCTGAAAAAAAAAAAAAAAAAAATTAAATAACAGCATACATTCATCATCTCATTCCTGAAGGTCAATAAAACCAGGCAGTGCTGAGGATGCCAGCCATTCTGCTTTATCTATTATTGCCACCTTACAAAAAAAAGCATATAAAAAGCATAATGAACATTTCAATGTACAAAAAAAAAAGAAAAAAGAAAAATGCCTGGGCAAACAACAATGCAGAAAGGATATACGGTGCCCGTCGCAGTGTTTACAATATCACTACCTACTTGCCAGAATAAGACAATACAGGCAAAACTGTCATAATAAATAATAATAATAATAATAATAATATATGATGATGATGATGATGATGATGATGATGATAATGATAATGATGATAATAATAATACTAATAATGATGATGATGATGATGATGATGATGATGATAATGATGATGGTGATGATGATGATGATGATGATGATGATGATGATGATGATGATAATAATAATAATAATAATAATAATAATAATAATAATAATATAATTAATATTAATAATAATAATAATTTTTAAAAAAGAATATTTAACAAATTTGCTTGAAAAAAAAGAGAGAATGGACTTGGAAAGCAGATAAAAAGCAAGAGGGATGATGGGAAGGTAAAGAGAAAGACAGAAACAAAGACAACAATAGAAAAGGAGAAATCTCTAGCACAGTACATAAGGTGGAGATGCTTTACGTAACTGAAAAAGCCTCTGATACACCTACGGGAAATGACAAAAACTAAAAGCAACAAGCAAATCATGCATAAACATTCAGAGATTGAATTCACCTTGATCTCCAAGTTTCCAATCTCTTGCTGGCTGTGGGCTGACAGCAGAAAGGAATTCATCTGCTGCTTCAGCGTGTCATCCTGAAAAAAAAACATACCTAAAAATGCAATGCCAGCATAGTGGACCTCTTGGTACATACAGACTTACTGAATGACGTGGACTAATTACTCCAAGGTTTTTTTAACCCATCTATGATTGGTGACACTCCACTACACAATGAGTCACATTGCACCTTTTTGTTTAGTTATTTATATATATATATATATTTTTTTTTTATTTTTAGTTATTGACATGGTATTAATCTGCAATGAAATGGCTATACAATACCAAAAAAAAAACAGATTGAAAATAGGACAATTCCATCAAAAGTTAGAACAACTTGAAATGATAGACTGTATGAAATGACAAAATGAGAAACTGACAAGCTTAGCATCCTAATAGGTGGTCCGAATGAAGGCTCGGGTATTTTTAAAACACGTTTAGGCAAATGAAACAAATTATGCCTGATATTTCATTACAAGGTAAATAGGATAGATAGGGAAAAATACACTTGCATGCAGAAAAAAAAAAAAAAAAAATGGTAGCCTGCCATGTGGCGACACGCTCTCCCGGAGAGCAGCCGAATTTCATGCAGAGAATCTGCTGTGACATAAAGAGGTACAAATACAAAATACAAAATGATTGCCATAGTTTTATTATCAATCAAAATCTCAGAACTGACAACCTGCATAAAATGGCTCCTAGCGGAAAAGTGGGTCAGAAGCTAAACGACTCATTTTCGTGGTGGAGCGTCACATTTGGGCATGATTATACTCTATATTTCCTGCTGAGGAAAATAAACCAAACACATGAACTAAAAACGTATGAGTTCAGCTGTCCCTAACTCCTCAATGAGTTTTGGGGCACTGCATTGAATATTTTTTCGCAGTGTGTATCATTGGTTCATATTTTTCTTCAACTGACACAGCAATGCACACACAATGAATTGCTATTGCTCAATATGGTAGGTACGTAATGCCACATTCGTGCGTGCAGCAACAAGTCTACCCCCAACAAACTGGAGTAAAAATTATCAAGAGAAAACAATAAACCTAAGTGAAAAGCATAAACAGGGCAAGATGAGAGGATTAAAAAAACTCCAGCATTAACACAACCATCAGTATAATCTGTCTTAAATTTTGTTATTGGTTTCCATGGTCTCTGTATTCAGAGACCTATTTCACAAACTGTTGCACACTGCTCACCAATGCACTCCAAAATTTCTAAGAAAAAAACCAAAATGGTAATCATACTTCTAAACAGTGAGAGTATGTGTGATACAATCCATAGATTCAAGTCAATATTGACAGTGTGCTTACCATTTTGCTTCAACATTAAAAGATAAAAATTACTCCTGATCTGCCATTCAAATGACGATGAAAATGGTCTACTTACCACCTCAACATCAATGTCGTAGCAACAGGTCTTCTTTGCATCTGGGCCATCCAGTCTGTTAAAGTTATAATAGTTCTTCATATCAACAATACTCAACAATTATGTCAACCACTGCAAATATATCATCTAGATAACATACAAAGGCTGACAAGACTATAAATCAGAAATGCCTACAATAAAAGAGAAATTGAAAATAAAGAAAGAAAAAGAACACACATTGTAACATGAAAAAGTGTTTCTAATACATCATCATCTTCTCCTCCTCTCCCCCCCCCCCCCCCCCCCCCCCTCTCTCTCTCTCTCACTCGCATGCCGCTGCGCACATGCATGCTCGCTCGCAATTTGACGACCCGGTTCAATTCCCATTCGAGGGGATCTTTCCCTGGAGTTAACATCAGTGCTGACTCCACTCTCCAAAAGTCCTTCAGATGAGACTGAAAACCGAGGCCCGGAGTGCAAATGCATGCAGAACATCTTGTGCACTCGTAAATTCCTGTTACGCTATTTGTAAGAGTAGGTTATTGTGTGCTGGTGAGAACAGATGACAAGATTTACAGAACTGCATACACACAGGGACTGGATGTAAAAAAGCACATGAGTGCGTACTCCACTGTCCTCGATATAAAAGAATAAATAAATAAATAAATAATCACACACACACACACACACACACACACACACACACACACACACCCACACACACACACAACACACACACACACTATGAACACAGAAAAGAATGAACACGTACTTAATTGCAGATGTAAGGCTCTTGTTCCATGGGACTCCCTTGTCTCTCCAGCTACATAAAAAAAAAGAAAACACAAATGTCAATCTTACTTATAAAACAAAGCATTAAAAAAACTACATCTGGAAAAAGTTCATCGATCGTTCTTCACTCTAGGCACCTGTGAATCATCCATCTCTATCATTTAAAAAAAAACTTTTGGAAGGATAATCAGCTCTTCATACAGCCATTTGACTTGACAGTGGAAAGAAGGCTATTGGTCAGCATATCTTTGTATCTGACACCATAAGTAAGGATAGAGGAATTCCCCACTGTGATTATGCTTTTGTCCTTTAATGCTGAATGAATGTTTTCCTTTTTTTCCCATTAAAATGTTCATCTGCTGACAACAAACTCCAAAGTGAAAAATCAGAATGAGATGTTACAGATAACTGGTAAGTACACCATTGTGTACATACTGACTGGCATAAGGCCGCCACCAAGCCTATTAGTTGTGACGCAAATCAAACTGATGCAAATAAAACCTTGGCAACTGTTCATGCGTTTTTAGCTTTCACTAATAAGACTTTGAGGACTTACAATGCATGTGAACTTTCCTCGAGTGAAAAAATGGTGGTGCGTATTAATACATCTTTAGCTTTCACTAGTAAAATCACAGCAGCTATTCATATATTTTTGAGCTTACACATCTCCATCCATCCCTGTTGTGGCCTGACTTACGTGATGACATGGTTGATGACGATGGGATCAGGGGGCATTAACAGAGGCTGCAGCTTGGTGGGAATATCAGAAAACTTCATCCTCTTGGCTTCAAAGATCTGAAATACACAAATAAACAAGCACATGAGTGTGCACACATGCACAAACACAAACATTTAGTCCACATAAATGCACGCACATGTACACAAGCAAACACCCACACGCAAGGGCATGCATGCACACATACACACACAATGTGCAACACATACACGCGCACATGCATGTACATACATGCTCCCATCCTACTCATAAACAAAAATGCACCACATAACCTCAATTAAGTCTTTCTTATACAGGCATATATTTTTTTTTAATTACATTGACAAGCCATGGTGCTATGGCTGGACTCAATACATACAACCAAAGTTTGAAAAAAAACAACAACAATGAATAAAGCATATTGCTGAATAAGTGTACTGGTTTCTCTTTCCAAAAATGAATACATACTATAAATGTCTTTCTGTGTTGATTTTCAGAGCAAAATGCTGACTAAGGACCCCACAAACAAGCCCATCAAATCAACTGACAGAGAGTGATGTACACAATCCTAAAAATCTCATCACCCCATAAACCTATCAACTATTTTTCAACATTCAAAAATCACAGGCCTTGGGTCGTTTATGCCTTCTGTGAACAAGTCATCCATTGTGTCAAACAGCAAAAACAAAATACAGAAATATGAAAACACTTTTTTTTTCTCCTGCATGCTAACCAAGCTGTGAAGGTCTGTCAACTTTTAGCAATACTTAAGCTGCAGCACAAAATAAACTGCAGGAGTCCATTTCAAGAAAACCTCAACTTAAACTCTGTGAATGACAGCGATATGAAATAAAGACACCCAAAGGGATGATACATGCGGACAACAGACCCCTCACCTGTTCCATGTACTTGTCACAGTTGATGTACTGTCGCTCGTAAGGGTCCTGCAGTTTGTGCGTCTTGACGTACTGCCACAGGGCGTTGATGATCACTGGGCGCGTCTGGGTATGGATGCCAAGCAGCCGGGCCAGGCGGGGGTCCAGTTTGAATTGCAAGGGCTGTCAACACAGAACCAACCCTCACCGCTGTGACAACACCAACACGCAGGCAGGAAAGTTATGAATGACTTCTCACACAACTCCTTGAGGAGTGGTTGGGCTGTCAACACAGAACTAACCATCACCACTGTGACAACACCAACACGCAGGCAGGAAAGTCATGACTGACTTCTCACGCAACTCCTTGAGGAGTGGTTGGGGTGCTGCACTGAAAGCTTCAGGCAGTGTGTCGTGGGTAAAGTAAACCTGGCCCCATGGAGGACTTGTCAGACTTCGACCTGGATAATACTCAAGAGAATGCTTGCAAGACCAACATAAAAACAACTTTCCCGTAATATCCATGTTTTCCCCCTCAACAGGAAAACAGGACGCTACTCAAATAAGTTTATGCAACTAAGCTTTTTCTGTCGATGGGATATTGCCCAAATTTCCACAGGAAAATATATCTCTCTTGTGTTAAGAATTTTGCCCCCTTATTGAAACAAACTGAACTGTTAATGGTAAGATAGGCTATACACTTTAACAAAAAAAAAAGTGCTTTAATGTTCAATCAAAGCTGTAACTGAGCAGTTAAAAACATCTCAAAACATATCAGCATGTCATATACTGCTTTGTGGTTCCTCGGCATATGAATTATGTCCCTTCCTCAACATCCCCCATACTTTGATGTCACACTGTCTTGCATACCTTAATCAAATCACCACCTCTCCTTCACAACCATTCATTCCCTTTACCAAACGCACTACATTCCCTCTCCCTTCCTCCTGCCCACATACCTGATAGTCCAGCATCAGCAGCACTGTACATTTGACGTTTTGATCACCAGGTCGTTTCACCTGAAAGCCGTCTGTCTCTTGAGTTGTTGGGGTCCTGTGCCACTGCAGCAGATAACAACATGTCCATCTGTTATCTTTATCCAATATGTCTATCTGTTATTCTTTATTCAATCAATTTGGTGTTGTATTCACAGTGCCCAAATCCAGCATAATGCAGTCAAGGGTCAAGGGCCGATGCTAAATTTAGCGTGCCCATTCTTTTCACCTCAGCCAGATGCGGTTAGCTCCTGCTATAATTAGCACCAACTGGGCTGGGATGGCATGGAATGGATAGCAGCTGAGAGGAGCTGAAGGTGGGTGAAACTGACAGCTGTGTATTGTATTGTACAGTACTGTATACAAACTTTCAGTCACTGCGGATTTCTCTGTGTGAAATTCAGGCTGCCCTCCACGGGAAGAGCACATCACCAGTGCTACTTGTCATTTTGTTTGTTTGTTGAATTTTCTTGTCTGCATGTGTAATTGTTTCCCTACAAGAGTGGCTCTTTTACCACAGATTTTTGCCAAGGACAACTCTTACTGCCATGAATTCTTTTCACATGTGATTGATATGTGTCATACATGTGACCTTAGTTTATTGTCTCATTCAAAAGACAAGCATCCAGATGACCACTCAAAGCTCGTGGAGGGGAGAAAAGCTGGAGGGTTTAATGGGATTGAACCTGCACTTCTCTCTTTCTAGGTGGCTGTGTTACCTCAAGGCCATGGATCACTTCCATTTGACTGACTAAATTAGATTTCATACAATGCAGCATAGGTTCTGACATTTGTTCTGATGAAATTCACCCAAAAGTAAACATTCAAATTTCAGGTGGTCACTTTTAGGAGAAAATAACAAGAGCACAACTATTTTTTGTGCTGCTCTGGCAGAACAGGTAAAACGTAACTAAACAAAACTAAACAAAACAACCCCAAACAAAAAACCCCATGAAGAGCAATGATACACTTTGCAACCAAATTTTCTCAAAATTGTCCTTTGTTCATAGGTACTGATATACACTCTCAAGTCAGCTACATCCAAGACACAGGTTTTATGCAGGTATACTATGTGCTAAACATAACACAATACTATATAACATTGCTGTGATGAATCACTGCAACAATATTTACCTCCTAAACCCTTTAGACAAAAAGTCAAACACAAGCAAGTCATAGAAATACAACCCCCCCCCAAAAAAAAAAAAACACAACCTTATACCATCATGAGAACTGGAAAATAACACAAGCAATCCAAAAATTTCAAAACTAGTCCCTGATACGCAAAACAAAAGAATCCCTAAGTAAACCACGAGTATATAGCTTGAAAGCAATCACACTACAGAAGTATGGACCAAAAAGGCTGGAATTTGACAACAATGGGCTAGGCAACCTACCTCCACCAGGTGATTGTCAGGCCCATACAGATCCTTATCCAGTTCAATCACCAAACTCTTGAAAAACGAGGAAAATTTTCGCTTCACTTTGTTTGTGTCAGCTGTTTTAGAAGTTGTTGCCTGCAACCAAAAGAAAGACAAATGTGAGAACAACACCATTCACAAAGAAACTATGCATAAAAGTCTACAATTTCAAAGGAATTACTGCTACTGTTTTGATCTTATTTTAATGTTTTGATATCCAGACAGACAATTATGCCTGTGGTCTCCAAAATTCAGAGAAAAATGTAGGGTATCAAGGGACATACACTCAAACTGTGTCTCTCTTTTCTCATGGTCACACACACACACACACACACACACACACACACACACACACACACACACACACACACACACACACACACAGAGAGAGAAGGTTACAATAACTACATGAAGCACTTGTAATGGCAGAAGCTGGAAGCAATAACGAGTATTTTACAATTTCCTGGACTAAGCTTTTGTTTTTAACCATTTTATCATTGGAAAAGGTGAGAGGCAGGGTGTGATTGTGCTCTAATTCATCATTTGTTTCAGCAGGCTGTTTGTAAGAACATACAACAGCAACTTAGTAACACAGCCACCTCACAAACTTTACAACTTAGCACACAGCCACATCACAAACATTACAACTAAGCACACAGCCACCTCACAAACATTACAACATACAACTCAGCACACAGCCATCTCACAAACATTACAACATACAACTCAGCACACAGCCACCTCACAAACATTACAACTTAGCACAACAGCCACCTCCTCACAAACATTACAACTTAGCACAACAGCCACCTCACAAACATTACAACTTAGCACACAGCCACCTCACAAACATTACAACTAAGCACAACAGCCACCTCACAAACATTACAACTAAGCACAACAGCCACCTCACAAACATTACAACTTAGCACAACAGCCACCTCACAAACATTACAACTTGGCACACAGCCACCTCACGAACATTACAACTTGGCACACAGCCACCTCACAAACATTACAACTTGGCACATAGCCATCTCACAGATATCTGAACACACAACAGGAACTTAGCAGAGAGCCATCTCACAAATACAGACCAGACCAGACCAGCCTGAGGTATTGCACTCACATCTTCCAAGAGGCGTCCTTCGATTCGCAATTCCCATGATGGTGTCGACTCATCATCCTGCACACATTCGTTTCATCTTTTCATACAGTCTTCTACCTGTTTCAGCTGCTTTGAGTTTTCATGTAGCTGCATGTACTAATATCACTTTAGGTAAACAGATGTAATTAATCAAATATAGCTGCATGTTTGTTTGTTTTTATATAAAAATAAGCATCATACTTTTGTCATGTGAAAAGATTCTTTGTGTGCATCAGTATACATATATGTGTGTGTGTGAGTGTGAGTGTGAGGGGTGTGTGTGTGTGTGTGTGTGTGTGTGTGTGTGTGTGGTGTAAGTGTGTGTGTGTGTGTGTGTGTGTGTGTGTGTGTGTGTGTGTGTGTGTGTGTGTGTGTGTGTGTGTGTGTGTGTGTGTGTGTGTGTGTGTGTGTGTGTGTGTGTGTGTGTGTGTGTGTTGTGTGTGTGTGTGTGTGTGTGTGTGTGTGCGTGTGCGTGCGTGTGCATGCTTGCGTGTGTGTGTGTGCTTGCATGCATGTGTGCATGTGCATTATATACCTGCTAGACATAGAAAATAGTGTTTCAAACCATTGCTTCAAATTTGTTCAAAGAAAAATGTACATAGGCAGAAAAAAGAAAATCCAACATAACTAAATAACAATACATAATACTACAATAAAACCAAGACCTCACCTCTCCCTCCTTAGGTGGGAAGAATGTATTTGAAATGAAGATTCTCAGTTTCCGTTTTTGCTGAAAAGTAAAACAATAACAAAATGTTAAAGATCTCAAATGCAGAGACCAGCTAATAGTTTTCTTACTATAATTATCTACGCTAGCAAAAAAAAGTTTTCTTTTTTTTTTTATACACACTGAAACAGGGCTAACCATCAGATGAAATGAACAAATACTTAAAACATGAAACAGTAATAACTATTATTCCTTTAAGGGAAACAAAAGAGGTAAAAAAAAAAAAAATCTTTCAGCCAACAATTTTCTTTGGAGCAACACAGCATTCTCTAGTTTTTTGTCTTTCTAATGGTCTCGACAAAATAGATGAATATAAAGAAAGAATTAAATATTTGAAACATCTATCTATCTATATAAAACCAACAAAACAAAAAATATAAAACAAGAATTAAATATTTGAAACATACAGAAACAATATTTCAGATAAAACAAATTGATTAAAAAAATAAATAATTAAAAAAACCCCGAATCTCCCAAACTTTGAATTTAACAGGTAAGTGCCCTACCTTGACCGGTCGTTTGAGGGCTTCCTGGATGTCCAGACGTTTGCGCATGATGGTGGCGTCCAGTTTGCGCTCAAAGGCCAGGAGGTCCATGTAGGCCTGAGACTCTGGCACCAGATCTCGCACCTACCACCAACAACCCAATCAATGGCCTCTTACTGTCAAAAAGCCTCATGCTTTTTTTTTGCTTTTTTTTTTTAATGATAATGATGATGATGATGAGATGGCAAAAGCTGATGAGAGTGTTCAATTTTTATTTATCCTATCTCTCTGTTTGCTCCGCAATATGCTTCAGTTTAATATGCAAAGAAACAAAGCAAAATATAAAAAAAATAAAAAATATATATACATATATTATGCATCTAAAAAAAATCAAGTAAGAAATAAGAAGAAGAAGAAGAAGAAGAAGAAGAAGAAGAAGAAGAAGAAGAAGAAGAAGAAGAAGAAGAAGAAGAAGAAGAAGAAGAAGAAGAAGAAGAATTTATCATCATCATCATCATCATCGTCATCATCATCACCATCACTGTCACCATCATTACTACCATCATTTTATACAATACAATTATACTAAACTTATACACAGTAGTGCATTCATATAACATTCCATCACCCCTTCTGGTTTTTTTCCCCTTGCCCAAACCTTTTTTTTTTTTTTTTTTACAAGTCTTTCATCCAACAGAAAATTGTTGCTCATCTCTGGTCCAGTATATCTAGCAGGTAAAGAATAATGCTGCCATGATATTTCTAGCAGAGCTGTGGAATGGTCTCAGGTACCAATGCATTGATAAGACAAAGTGCATACATGCAAAAAAGCATGCATGTATATGCACACATGCATATGCATACTTACCCTCTGTGTTAAAATCTTGTCTCCTATCTTCTTCTTCTTTTTCCTGAAAACAAAACACACTCCAGGTTCTACACTGATTATCAAAACATGAGTCATAAATGTACCCCCAAAATTATCTTTTCAAAAAAATAATGATAACAACAGTGACAAGTAAATGTTGTCATGTAGAATCATAGTTAAGCTTAACCTTTATTTTCAAAACTTTAACAAAATGTGAACTTTACACGGTTGATTTGTGTTTGTGCATGAAAATAAAAAAAATTCTTAAAAACTGGTGAGAATTATTTTGTTCCCATATGAAATACTGTTTCTTCATGTCTGCTCGATTAAGATATATATGTACATTAGTTTTTAATTCATTCTAACTATACCCAACAAGTTTATTTCCATAAAACATTCAACTGTTTCTCATTCGATTCTTTATCTAATTTGCACATATAATTTTGTTTCAGTTTGTTTCTTTTTATTCTGTTGTCTCTTGTTCAAGTTCCAAAGTGTAAAGGCAGATTTGTGTCTGTATTTTGTTGAAATAATGATGATAACAACAGTACAAAGAGAAAGGTGTGAGACTAGGAAACCATAGTTATGACCTACACTTCCTTCCAACCATCATAATCATGGCTCTAATCTGAGAAGAAACAGCTACCTGCAAAACTGGTCACAACATTTCAGCAACATTCTAAATTACTGCATCAGTAAAATTGATATAATTCCTTCAACTGTATGGTCCCAGTCTTCCCACAGACCCCATAGCCCAGAATGAGTTGGCTGAAACCTGAAAAAAAGCAACACCCAAACCTTCCACACTATGAAACTAAAGAAAAAAAGCAACACCCAAACCCCCCACACTATGAAACTACAGAAAAAAAGCAACACCCAAACCCTCCACACTATGAAACTTAAGAAAAAAAGCAACACCCAAACCCCCAACACTATGAAACTTAGGAAAAAAAGCAACACCCGACCCCCCCCACAACTTCCCAGCAACTAACCACTTCACTGACACTGCTGGTTTTCTATAGATCTATCCACTTCCAATCCAATACAATAATGGTGCTTTTAGCCCCGCCGACCACATAGGCCATATCAGGGCTTTCGCCTCGTCACATTTTAAAACTCGTATTAAAAGTGTGCGACTATGTACAGTTTAAAACGAGGTATAAAACCAACTCAACCGTCCTTGCCTGTATTAACGTCCCGGTCGGCCATAAGGGTCAGCCCAGGATGGCCCTGCGTCGTGGGAAAACCCACATCGATCACACTTAGTCTATCCACTTAAGAAGATCTATCCACTTACGGCTTTACGTGAGATTCAGTGCTTGTCCCAGAAGATGAACGGGAGTCAGAAGGAGCAGATCGTTTACGGTCAGATGAACCCTGCACTCCCTGAGGAGGTGGCATTCCTGACGATGTTCCAGCCCGAGGCATAGCTGTTGACAATCAACCTCTCCATACTCATTTTGTTTCACAGGGACAAACATCTTCAGGAAATGTACATAAAAAACATACACCAATCAGAAACAAGCACCAGTGCTTTATCCTGATATAAAAACCTAACTACTACAACCATGGCATTACTTTACAGACTATTCATCCAAAACTTGCATTTCAAAGACTTAATATAAAATTGACACACTATTCCAAATATTGTCTCAAGACTTAAAACCTTCTGTCTCAAGACTTGTATGTACAACATAAGTTCTCTATCTATCATCAACCATTCTCGCTCAGAGCGTTGATGTTATTCGATATGTACAAAAAGATGATACCTAATGAACAGAAAATAGAACTCTAGGACACAATGAGAAACACTCAGAGCATAACACATGCAGGTGTAATCAAGCTTGACTGTTGTCCCCATATCAAGTGACCGAAATTATATTCCCATCCATTCGTTCACAAGTAGTCTGATATTGACAGTAATTTTTCATGGGCAATTTCAACTCTCTCTCTCTCTCTCTCTCTCTCTCTCTCTCTCTCCCCTCTCTCTCTCTCTCTCTCTCTCTCTCTCTCTCTCTCTCTCTCTCCCACCTTCCTTTTACTGTCATTTTTATGTTATGTCTTCCTTATAAAGTTATATATAAAAAAGTCATTAGTTTGCAGTTTTAAAGAATTTAATTCTGAAGAGACAAAGTTCTTTTCTTTCAAGCACACTCACAAGCTTAGAGCAGTTGAATGATTGGTTAGCACCTTGATTCAGAGATTGATTGGATGGATGGATGGATGGATGGATGGATGGATGGATGGACAGACAGACGGACAGACAGACAGATGAAGACAGACAGACGGACAGATGGATGTATGGACAGACGGACAGACAGATGGATGGATGGACACATCGATAGATGGTTTGGTGCTAGTTTGTTTGCTTTCTGTTTGCTTGCTTAATCTGTAAGTCTTCAAGCTGCTTCTTTTCTTCTGAAGTGTACATAAGGGGGTACTAGTGATATGACACTGACATAAAACAGACAAATAAAAAGAAAATAAAGAAGAAGATGGAAAAAGGCACACAAGCTGTACTCACTTGAAGTTTCTTTATTCTTAATTGAACCTGAAACCATAACACCATTTGATTAACATTCTGTCATTTCAAGCTGACATTTGGTCAGTAATCTTGATGTAAACGATAGAAAGGGCACGGATAATTGGGTATCAAGCACAAAAAACAATAACATATGTTCTAAACAAAGCCACACAACATTAGCCAGCAATGATCACACAGGATATTTTTACCTTTGTTTCATGTGTGCTGCTGTACTTCAATTCATCATCAAAATAAAGTATCAAAATAATAACATTCCATCTGGAACAAATGTCAAATGGTGTGCTTGGACATTTTTTCCTGTGTTGTTACTGTGCATCTACAGTTCTGGTAAAGGTCTTACCTATGTTGTCACTGAAACTTATGCAGCATTGAGGAGCAAGGTGAAAGAGACCTAAGCTTCTTTAGGGGACAAAATTTTGAGAGCAGCGCCCATTTCCTCTCCTTCACTGCTTCACCTTCCTTTACCCTGAAGAGGGCAGGTACCCAGTTATAGCTAGGTGAAGTTTGGGGGGGGGGGGAGGCATTGTACTGAAGCTAAGGTGCTGAAGTGGTTACCCATCCAAGAGAATCATGCTCAATGCTGCTTAAACCTCAGCTTGGGAGAGTGAGTGCTCTGACCATAGAGCCATTCCATCCCCTACATAGAATGTGACTGAGCCTAACTATTAATCTGTGTTTGGACATTTCTCTGTATTATTATTAGTGCATGTATCCAGCTATTTATGTAGTGGAGTTTTTGTTTATTTTTGATGAAATGCAGCATTCAGAAAGATACACTGCAAATCTCTTTGCCTGCTTCCCTAATAAGTTAATTCCATGATGATTATTGAATGTATCCCTCTTTCTGGCATTCAACAATTATGTTCAGTGCATAACCAATTCTTGATTCTCCAAGAGATTATGATTTTTTTTTATTAGTAGTATCAACAACATCATTGTTGCCAATATCAAAATTAAAAAAACGGGGGTGAAAGGAAAGAGACAGGGAAAAAAACTCAGAGAAACAAAACATACAAAAATAACCCACAGTATACACAATCACTAAATAAAGTGAATTAGAACAATTTCATAAGACAACTTAATGAATCTGTTTACTCTTGACAAAATGTTTTCAGAAGCAATAGAGATGATTGGTAATTATGCCAGCACACACAACAAATAAAGAAACAAACCAACCAATAAACAAATCAAACACACAAATAAACAATACAAATGCAAGATACCCCAAACTAAAACAAATTAACCATTTAAAAAAATACTCACTTCCCCTCCCCCCCCCCTCCCCTCAAAAAAACAAAAGAAAGAAACAAAACAAACAACAAAAAAAACAAACAGGAAGGAAAATCATACAAACAAAATACCGTTACAATCAAAAATAAAATGGAATTGAAGGAAATCATTGTTTTTTAGGCAAAAGATGTGTGGTGTGGGGGTGGTCGTATGTGTTCATGTTGTGTATGTGCAGTGCAGTGTAGTATAGGATGTGGTGTGTGTGTGTGTGGTGTGTGCCAGTGGTGTGGTGAGGTGTGTTGTGAGGTGTGTGGTGTGGTGTGGTGTGAAGTGGTGTGGTGTGTGTGGTGTGTGTGTGTGTGTGTGAGTGTGTGTGTGTGTGTGTGTGTGTGTGTGTGTGTGTGTGTGTGTGTGTGTGTGTGTGGTGTGTGTGTGGTGTGTGTGTGCACGCGATGTGTGTGCATGCACACATGAGCACACACATAAAGTATAAACCCTTGGCCTGTGCTATGTAATGTTAAATACTTTATACATAATATCATATATATATAAGCATTTTAGCACACTGTGCATTTATACAAATACAGGTACATATATGCCCATGACAATAATGTTCCAAAGATATAGAATTAGTGATTACATGAGTGTTTTATGATTGCATACATCTAGTCATGACAAAAGTGTGCAAAAAGTGATATAAGAAAACCATATAGTCACAAATTCAAATTCAAATACAGAAACACATTTTCTTGTTATGATTATGACTGTAAATAATTCAACTTGATGTGACTGATAAATTCATAATGTAACATGTGCCAAACTACAACAAAAAAATGTTAAGCAATTTCATTCCAAAAAACACACACTGCAACACAACATACTGTTTAGAAACATAAAATTCAAATGAAAAGAGTTTCTATCTAAAATAATATTACATCTTGACCTATGATCTCTTTAAAAAAAATAATAAAAAAAGAGGAAAGAACCAAACAATCTAGTAAATCTGGTATAAATCATCCTGACTTGAGTGGTTTGGGGAGATGGGCTTAATTCATTTTTTTTCTTTTTTTAATATTGGCTTAAAGGAAGCTCTGCACTTTTTTTTTGTTCTTTTCAAAATAAGACATAAGGTGTGTTATTAGTCTACAGTAACCACAGTGGATCTAAACTAATTCTGCACATGCAAACTATTCATGCATGAATGCATGCATCAACAGCTAACAAATAATATATAGACTATACTCAGCCTCACATATCTCTGTCTTTCTCACTCTGTCTGTTTGTTTCTTCCCCTCCCTCTCTAACACTGTACCACTTAAAACATACACACACACAAAAGCATGCAAACAAACACATGCATGCACACATGGATGTACACAAACATGCTGGAAAACACACAGAGACAGTGTAACACAAACACATGTGACATACATGTACACATGTATACAAGCAACATGAACCAAACACAGACAGACAGACAGACAGACAGACAGACAGACAGACAGACAGACAGACAGACAGACAGACAGACAGACAGACAGACAGACAGACAGACAGACAGACAGACAGACACACAATTTTCGCAATTTGATGACTCGGGTTCAATTTCCCTTCAAGGAGATTTTTCTCCTGGAATTAACATCAGTGCAGACTCCACTCTCCCCCAAAGTCCTTTGGATGAGACTATAAACTGAGGCCCCATGTGTGAACTCACGCTGAAATCTTGCACATACGTTAAATCCTGTTTCGCTTTTCAAGAGTAGGGCATTGTGTGCCGGTGGGAACAGATGACAAAATTGACAAAACCGCATACGCAAGGGGACCTTGATGTAAAAAAGCACATGAGTGCTTATTGCATTATCCACAATATAAAAGAATAAAAAATAGATAAAACACACACACACAGCCACACACACACAGAGCCACACATTTCTTTTTACAGCTCTTCAGACAAGTAATATCTTTTGACCTGATTTGATTTATGCTATTAAAAACTGACATGAACAAAAACCTGTCAAGTATAAGTCTACAAGCAACAGCAGCAGCAGCAGCTGCAGTACTAGTAGTTGTCATAGTAATAAGCGCTTTGATTTGTTTGCTTGACACTCTCACTCACTCACTCAGTCCCATGTCCCAAAGGACGTAGGGGGGACATGAGAGAAGACGCAACAGAGATCTTTTTCCATGCTTCACGATCCTGTGTGGCTAGTAGGAGGTGTTGCAGGGGTTGGGCGGTCCAGTCTTTGATGTTGTCAACCCATGATTTCTTTTGGCGGCCTCTTCTTCTCTTGCCCTCGACTGTTCCTTGCAGGATGGTTTTTGCTAGGGTGTTGTGTCTTGTGGTGTGACCAAACCACATCAGCTTTCTCCTCTTTATGGTGGAGAGCAAAGGCTCTTGGGGGCCCACACGCTTTTTGATTTCTTCTTTCACATAGTTATTGGTCTTGTGTTCTTTGTATGATATTTTGAGGAGTCTTCTGTGGCACTTGTTCTCGAATGCTTGGATTCTCCTCTCTAACTCTGCTGTCAGAGTCCATGATTCACAGCCATATAGGAGGATAGATATCACGAGGGATTTGTAAAGGTGGTATTTGGTGCAGAAGCTGATGTTGTTGCTTCTGATGATCTTCTCGAGTCTGACTAGAGCAGATGTTGCTGTTGCAATGCGAGCTTTCACTTCATTGTTTGATGTGCCATCTTTTGTTAGGATGGAGCCTAAGTATTTAAATTGGCTCACCTCTTCTAGTGTTTCTCCATTCATCTTTATTTCCGTCTTGCTTGACAACAAATACAAAATTCATCATTCAGTGACCTACCTGAAAATTCTATAGTGGCAGTAGAAGAAGTGGCAGTAGTACTGTTATCATCATTAATGACATTATGAATTTTGTAATCATTACTTGTGGGCTGAATGTTGAAAAAAAAGGATGCTGTACTTATTACCTTTAGACAACAGCCTATTCGTTGTTCATGATGCATATATATATATCTCAATTTTTATTTACCTGGCTCACCGTAGATGACCAAAACACTACACCATTACTCCAAAACGTCTCTAGTACTAATAGTACTACCAATTCACTGCAATAAGCTGTGCCCAGGTAAACTTTTGACTCCTCACTGGCTACTACACATCCACGTTTTATGACCAACAAGCGACAAACTGTTTCTGATTTCCTTCTGACACAAGATAAAGGTGGGCGATTTTGAGTTGCCCCTGTTTAATCAGACAGGCTTCAAGTTGAAAGGAGCAAGGTCAACAGATGATAAGCGGCTCTGCTGATAAGGCATCCATACAAAAATAGGGCTCACTGTGCATAAGCTGAAATGAAAATGTGTGTGTGTGTGTGTGTTACTCTGTGTGTGTGTGTGTGTGTGTGTGTGTGTGTGTGTGTGTGTGTGTGTGTGTGTGGTGCGTGTGTGTGTGTGTGTGTGTGTGTGTGTGTGTGTGTGTGTGTGTGTGTGTGTGTGTGTGTCTGTGTCTGTGTGTCTGTGTGTCTGTCTGTGTCTGTCTGTGTCTGTGTGTAAGTGTGTTAGAGGGGGGCATTGGTTGGTGGGGTGGGCATGGGGAGTAGGTCTGTGTGGTTTTGTGCGTGCATGCGTGCGTGCACGTGCGCATGCATGTGTGTGTGTATGTGTGCATGTATGTGCATGCGTGCGTGCATGCGTGTGTGTTGTGTATGTGACATGTGTGCACCAATACATTTGTTTGTTTCCATCAATCTAGATTACATCAGTGATCATCATGAATGGAATACGAATGTCCCAATCTGTATTCACTACAATTTCTCTTCCACACAACGCAAGAACCAGCTGAAGCTTTGATCATAAAAACCAATATGACACATCTTTACTTAACTGTTGCGGCTCCAAAAACAACATCAAAACAACCACAAAATAAGGACAAGAATCAACTCAGTTTTCAACTAAAAAAAACCCAAAACAACTGGGACAAATTTGTCGCAAAGCTCAGCTCATGCATTTTCCAATGACCCAACACCAAACCAGAACCACAACAGTGAGATTACAAGAGTTTTAAAAAAAAGATTTTAAAAAAGGTGAATTAGTAAGTAAAGGATAGAGAGTTTGGGTAGGTGGGAAACCAAAGAAAAACAAGGATTGCACAACATGCAGAAGGCCTGTTCACCAATCAATGATGCACGAAATCATCTGTCCCTTGTTCTCAAACTCACTTGGTGCTTTGCCTGACCAGTTAGAACCGGTAGATGTGGAGGCATTGGCTGTAGGAGGGGAGGCAGAGGTGCCATGCAAGGATGTACCAGAAGCTGAACGAGAGGCGACTGTTGTCATAGATAAAGTCAGTTTTAATATCGGACACAGCTGTCAGAATCCCCCACTTTTAGCTCCTCTCACCTGCTAATTATCCCATCCCATCCCAGCCAAGATGGGGCCAGCTGGTGCTATTTATAGCTAGAGCTGACAACACATGGACTAAGTAAAAGGAAGGAGCGCACTAAATTTAGAACTCTTGACTAGGCCTTACTGAGTGATGCTGGATTTGTGCACTGTGCAGAGAATAGATTTCAACACAGTGGTTTGTTGGTGGCCTCTTTCATAAATGATGAGTTGTAACATCAGCACCAATGATGTTTGGAATTGGTATGACTGTATGGAATTTCACTCCAATGTGTTCTGTGTGTTCATGTGATACATATAATGAAGAGAATTCCTTTTGGTTTTTCATTATTCCCCTTGTAGTAGGCTACTTTTCTCCTTGTTTGGTTGGTTATCTTTTTTTTTTTTTTTTTTTTTTGCTGCTGTAGGTGCTGCTGCTTTTAAGTGTATGTGTGTATGAGTGTGTGTGTGTGTGTGTGTGTGTGTGTGTGTGTGTGTGTGTGTGTGTGTGTGTGTGTGTGTGTGTGTGTGTGTGTGTGTGTGTGTGTGTGTGTAAGTGTGTGTGGGTGTGTGTGTGTGTATGGGTGTGTGTGTGAACATGTAACGCATGCTTAGTAGGTGAGCTGTTGAGTGTTGGTAGAAGCATGAAAAGCCAAGATGGCAAGAGGGAAATAAAAGGTTTAGCATGTTTAGTTCTGCTATGGGGAGAAGGGAGGGTACTTGCACTTCTTTTTCCAGTTTAAGTGTTTTAACCTTTTAAACTCAGAAAAAGCATATAAAACCATTAGTTGGTACAATTTTAAGTGAGCAGTACATGCATCCTTCCTTTATTGTCTCACTAGGTCTCTGGCAAGCTAATTACACTTCATTTTTTAAATAATCAACTACTGTACATTTTTGTTTAAAGTCATACTTTCCAGATATTGAAAAAATGCAAAACGATATTTTCTTTCTTCTCCAACCTGCCTCAGCTTAGTCAGAATAATGCAGTGAGTTTTTGAAATAAAATTTTTAAAAAATCAAATCAGACAAATCAGGCCCAGCGCATCCGACTTCAGCATGGGAGAGAGTTGTTATGGTTATAGTTTTAAGTCTTTATTTGGAAAAAAAACCCAGGAGACTGGACCAAGAAGGCAGAAAATAGACAAGGAAGAGAAGACAAAAAGAAAAGGAACAAGGCAAAACCAAAGAGGGATAGAAAAGAGGGAATTTCTAGCACAGAATTTCCAGAAGGTAAGGATGCTTCTTATACTGACAGACCCTTGGCATCCCTGCCAAGGTAGGTGGGGTGGGGAGGGGGGATTTTTTTCTATTTCAAAATTTAAGCATTACATATTTATCACCATATCTTTTAAAATCAATATATTATGCACATTCTCCAGTCCACTTTATGGCATTTATACATCATAAGCAATTAAAAAACAAAGGCAATTTTCAGTTTATAAAATATACAAAATTACACACACACACACACACACACACACACACACACAAACACACACACACACACACACTCACACACACACACACTCTCTCTCTCACACACACACACACACACACACACACACACACACACACACACACACACACACACACACACACACACACACACACACACACACACACACACACACACTATTCAAAACCTTGTTATACTGTTACCTCTCAAGACCCTATGCTTGACATGCCCATCCCTACCCCCTTTACCTCCATCCCTTCTCCCTCCCTAACAAATATGACTCAACAATCTATCCATGTTTAAAAGTTCGTACACAGGAAAGAAACACTTTTTAAAAAAAAAATGTTAAACCACACACACAAATCAAATGCATTGTCATCAGACCAGCCACATTTACAAGGATGAGTTGATTCTAATCAAGCTTAACTCAAATAAAAATCAAATCAAACCTTGCTTTTTTAATACATCTGTAATGACCCATACGGAATACAATCAATTTTTATCAATTCACAGATATTATTCTGACTCACCTCATAAACAAAAATGATTCATCAATATATCTGTATACTTAGCACATAATAATATGACATCGATTCAAATCAAATACAAATTCAACGCACACACGCATGCACGCACGCACACAGACACAGACACAGACACACGCGCACCTCTTTAATTTTTGCTGCCTCATCTTGTGATATTTCTGTCCCGCTGTTCCCACACTGCTTATTTTAATTTCTCCAATCCGCCCAAACCATACCCAGATTTGTCATATCGCATCCTCAGGGTCTGAAGTCTACTGGGAGGAAGGGGGGGGGGGGGCGGGAGGCGGCGATCATCAGTGTCAGGCCACTGTGAGGCCACCAGCCAGAGGGACCAGCACTGCTGCTGGGCCACTTTGGTGGTGTTCAGTTGCGTGTGTTCTGAGCTAATATAAATATACATATTATATATATATACAAAGAACACCACCTACTAAACCCCCTGCTATTTCTAATGACATTAATAGCTCAGTCGCTGAGCCAGACTGAGTGAGTTTCCAATCCATTGTTCCAGGGTGGTGACCACCACAACAGCCCTCCAGTGACCCCCTGCAACTTTTTGAACTTTCAAAAAAAAAAAAAATCACATCTTTCAAATCAAAAGTTAAAAGATTCAGCGCTAGATTATAAATTCCATATCTTAATATTACTATGATTATTAAAATTAAAAGTCTCAGTCTGATGCTATAGCACTGAAGCCATTCAAGCCAAACCAGTGATAGTAATTTCAGTCCAACATTTAAAGCTATGATAGAGCTCTAGAACAATTTTACAAATTATGTTTCTACAGTATGTCTTTAACTCACCACTGAAGTTATGGCGCTGTGGGTTGCCTGTCATGGCTATCCTGGGCACACCTCCCAATGGCACATCAGATCCATACCCAGATCTGGCAGGTATTGACTGCAACAGCAACCCAGTTTAGTACAATTTGTGAGTACCCCCCCCCCCCCCCCCCCCCCCCTCCAAAACAAAAAAATCTGCCTTATTATTGTTTTCAGTTAAATCAATTATAAATTTATATGATCTGCACTTCTACACTTGTTAACTTGTATTTTGTAAGCATGTATCTTTTGTATTCATTCATAAGTTGACTTAGTTGTCATTTGGTATGCATACTGGTGGTGTAAATATATATAATACACTATACAGGTCTCTCTGATGACGTGATGTTCTTTTAATCTGTAGTATAATTTTATCAACTAAAGATTTACTTCAGTTGTAACAGTTTCTTATCTGTTATAACCGCCTTGTCCCACTCTGATATAATAATATTGTCAGTGTCACCGTGTCAGTAATAAAAACATTAACACAATAACTGTCAATAGTAAAATAGCATCATTCACTTTATCATGTGTACATGTGTAAAGTGGGCGGGTGGGTGGGCGGGTGGGTGGGTGGGTGGGCGGGCGGGCGTGAGTGTGAGTGTGTGTGTGTGTGTGTGTGTGTGTGTGTGTTGTGTGTGTGTGCGGGTCAGTGTGTGTGTGTGCGTGTGTGTGCATGTGTGCGAACACTGTATGCATAGGTGCATGCGTGTGTGTTCTGATCTGTTTTATTACAAACCCCCTAGTCCTACTCTGATATATCACAGTCAGTAATAAAAATATTAAAAATCATTCATTTTTTCATATGTGTGTGTTTGTGTGTGTATCACTGTGTGTGTGTGTGTGTGTGTGTGTGTGTGTGCGTGTGTTTGTGTTTGTGTGTGTGTTTGTACAACTACACGTGTGTGCATGTGTGTGAGGATTCCAATGCTGTGGCAATGGTTTATTCTTTATGTCTCTAGGTTACACATCTTTACTGTCGCTTTTACTTTCAGTTCCAGAATAGTTTTAATACTTTTATTCACACAAATGCAGAGTCAATGACCATCATATGTCATAAAACAGTTGCCATTTTTGAAATTTTAAAAATAATGATAGACTACTAATACTATTGTATTAAAGTTAAACATTTCTTTCAGAATACAAATAAAACTAAAACAGTAAAAGTATTCAAACTTCAAGACCTGTAATGTTGTATAGATCTATTAACTATTTCTTCTTTTGTGGACTGATGCACAGTTAGTTAAATATTCATGAGAATGTTATGATACTTTGAGTACACTGTAGACCTAATCCTTTTTCTAACAGCTCCCTCCATGGTGCATAAATATTTTACTTGTGTTGTAACCTTTTGCTACACTGGTTAGGCCCACAGGCTACCATCTCAATTATAAATTCAATCCTGGACCCTAGCGCTGCCTGGGCGAGGCCATCATTGTTTTGACATAGTATACTTCTTCTTGTGTTAATGTGAAAAAGTACACTTCTTCTTCCATTAATGTTCAGCGGTCAGTGGTTTGACCATTATTAACATTTTTTGGCGAAGTGCAAGTGTATGTTCCTGTCATCTGTTCCCACTGGCACATGATTGCTTACTCTTAATGGATTTAACAAGTGCTCATGACGTTCTGCGTGTGGGAACGCACACGGGGCCTCGGTTTATAGTCCCATCCGAAGGACTTAAACTATACATTTGTAATGAACAACAGCAACAACACAACACTGTCAATAGTGTCATTAGTGTCAACTGATACCTAGCCCGAGCAGTGCCCCGGCTCAATGTTGAACGAGTTCAAATGAAATGACAGAATCTCAGACACATTCTCTGTTAAAAAATTAAATTAAATAAGCGACAGGGTTTTGACCAAATACAGAATTATAAGGATGATACATTAATGAAACATCTCAGCCCTGGATAGTCTGTTTACATGCCAACACTTACAGCTCCAAACGGTGCGGTTTGTTGTGCATAGGAAGGTCGGAGAGGCAGACCAGACGATGCGTATCTCTGCGGTGGCCCCTGCATCAATGGCTTTTTTCTTTGATTATATTGAGTCCCAGAAGAGTTGTCCGATTCAGGGACTAAATCAACGAACCATACCACCAAGCAGCTCTCTCTAACTACTAAAACAACTGCAAGTCCTGCATAAAATGACAGGTTCCGGAAGAAATTAATCGTAAGTTTCAGTATCGAAACAATCTGCCGGCACACTCTACAGGAAGCGGAAGTGTGGGAGCAAATTTAACATTGGGCTAACTCCACAGATACAAAGTTGGCCTATAGGCCTAGCCACATTTATCAATGTCGGCGTGCGCCCGCCTGTCCCATTATAATTTTCAGATGGTAGGCTGCATTGAATAAGCAATGCATTTGCTGTCTTTTATCCAGCAATCCATCTGAAGAGACAAAAAGAAAAAATCTCATAAGAAAAAAAAACTAACACAAAAAGAAAGTGCGATGCAATGCAATGGAATATCTTACCACCTGTTCTTCTACATACCTTTTACCTACAAGAGGGCACTCTGTGTTAGGTCTTCAGTTTAACGCCCTTCCACGACATAATGATATCAGACGTGTGTGTGTGTGTGTGTGTGTGTGTGTGTGTGTGTGTGTGTGTGTGTGTGTGTGTGCGTGCGTGTGTGTGTGTGTGTGTTGTGTGAAGTCAAGTCAAGTCAAAATGATCTTTATTGAGGGTAAAAGAATTAGTGTGTGTGTGTGTGTGTGTGTGAGTGGGGGTGTGTGTCGGGTGGGTGGGTGGGTGTGTGTGTGTGTGTGTGGTGTGGTGTGTGTGTGGAGAGAGAGAGAGAGAGAGAGAGAGTGTGTGTGTGTGTGTGTGTGCACGCGTGCCTGTGTGTGTGAAACCATTGTAACATAGCTCTATAACATAACCAGTATAATTAACTAGAATAACTGTTTAAATAACTAGAACCAATGTGTGTGTGTGTGTGTATGTGTGTGTGTGTGTGTGTGTGTATGTGTGTGTGTGTGTGTATAACAATGTGATTTCATTATTTTGGGATAGATGAATACAGAAAGTGACACAAACCTACCAGACATTTTAAGGTAAATAGAATCAATCAAAACCCATTCAATTCTTCTGAATGTTTTTTTGTTGTTGTTGTTTTGTTGGGGGTGGGGGGGGGGTTGTTTGTTATTTTTGTAACAGAGTGCAGATATTTGATCTGCCGCGACTCTGTACAACTTCTCGGCAACGACAGCACGGTCAGACAGTGGGAATGTGGCCTCTTCAAAGAGGCTGCATAAATACTACATTTTACCGCTACGGGCTAAGTGCATGCAGAGAACGGTTTTCGACCAACCCCCAACGATACAGAACATCGCACAATTCACAGGTGTTGATCTAAATTTAGATCCACAACGCTGCGATTGGCTGTTCCCATCGCATGGGAAGTAATCTAATTACCGCCCTGCCACATCTTGTTTTTGTTTTCCCTTGTCAGATCCACTGTCATCCGCCCGCCATGGTACACATGCATGCACAAGCATATTCATGACTCATTTACACACACACACACACACACACACACACACACACACACACATATATATATAACAATGTGATTTCCATATAACAATGTGTTGTCATATAACAATGTGATTTCATTATTTAGATTCAGGTGTATCAACCATTCTTTACCGATTGAAACAGGGTCACGGCATTCCGTTCGAAAATCGTCTTTGTATACAATGTAACATGAAAACGATAGGAGATGAGTTTCACTTCATAATGGAATGTCCAAAGTTTTCTGAGCTTCGGAAGAATGTCCTACCTCATGAATATTTGTATCCAAGATCCATGTTCACATTTTGTAATCTGTTCTCTTCTGATAAAAATATGTTATTAAAACTTAGCAAATTCATACTTAAGAGTAAAGTTGCATGATATTAATGAAAAGGTTGACTATATTTTTATTTCTGTGAAAAATTCTGTGTATGAATGTATTCTATTAATGCAAATTATATATGTTACAGTTGATTTTGTTTGAAATCCTCCATGCCCCAAGAGGGGTCAAAGGCGAATTAAATCTTGAATCTTGAATCTTGTGTGTGTGTGTGTGTGTGTGTGTGTGTGTGTGTGTGTGTGTGTGTGTGTGTGTGTGTGTGTGTGTAAATGAGTCATGAATATGCTTGTGCATGCATGTGTACCATGGCGGGCGGATGACAGTGGATCTGACAAGGGAAAACAAAAACAAAATAACAAACAAAAAACCCCACCCCCAACAAAACAACAACAAAAAACATTCAGAAGAATTGAATGGGTTTTGATTGATTCTATTTACCTTAAAATGTCTGGTAGGTTTGTGTCACTTTCTGTATTCATCTATCCCAAATTATCCTCTTTATCACTGTTAAAGCCTAGTTTGTTCTTTTTCTGGCAAAAGTGTCATAACGTCATGGTTTCAGTTCTACTAATAAATTTCTATTTCAAATGACGAATTTGGCAATGCAGCAAAGAAGACCAAAAAGATAAGCCTAATGGAGCCTGTGTGTCAGTACTGTGCTGTATACTGTGTGCTTGTGTATATGTGGTGTGCTAATGCATGCATGCATGCATCTCTCTCTCTCTCTCTCTCTCTCTCTCTCTCTCTCTCTCTCTCTCTCTCTCTCTCTCCTCTCTCTCTCTGAAAACACTATAAGAAATGTTACTCTGTACCTCTATAAGTCATTCAAACAAAGAGAAACGATGATGTCATAATTTTCGCTCTAGATTGAAAAATTGTTATGTAAAGTTTTTGGTGCTTTTTTTTTTTTAGGTATAGGACCTTAGTGTGGAATGTACAACAAATACCAATGATGTATACCCCTTCAAATGGGGCCATGTTCTTTTTTTGAATAAATTATTGACATTGTCATTGTCATTGTGTGTGTGTGTGTGTGTGTGTGTGTGTGTGTGTGTGTGTGTGTGTGTGTGTGTGTGTGTGTGTGTGTGCACGTGCGTGCGTGCGTGCTTGCGCGCGCGCGCGCGCGCGCGCGCGCGCGCGCGCGCGCGTGTGTGTGTGTGTGTGTGTGTGTGTGTGTGTGTGTGTGTGTGTGAAAGTCGAAGTCAAGTTTTTTTAATTTCCAGATGGTGTGTGTGTGTGTGTGTGTGTGTGTGTGTGTGTGTGTGTGTGTGTGTGTGTGTGTGTGTGCCCACGCGCAAAAATTGGACAGAAATTTTATTACAGAAGAGGTACCATGTCTGCGGCACTCTAACACTCTCTGGGCCAAGAAAGGCATACGGACAGTCAGCCTTGGAGGTGTTCTCCAAAGGTCAACTAGCCCCCAGGGTTGCAGCACATAAGGACTGTGCAAGTCAGGCCTCCTAGTTAAAGTCATGGTCAATTACTAAAGTGAAATTCCATGAGTGGGAAAGTCACTGATCATACATCCTCTCCATTTGCTGTTGCCCCAAGCGTCAATGGTTTAATCAAGACCTGTATTAAAGCCTAGGTGCTGAGGAATAAAGCTAAAGCCCCCCACCCCCACCCCACCCCACCCCACCCCCACCCCAGCTATGTTATTTCGAAACTACCGTAATGATCAGTGACAGAAATAGTCCAATTTGCTCATATGTATTGCCTCTGTTGTAACAGATTACTTATACATATTCGTAACAGCAGTTCTTTTCCCTATGATCACTGAGGTCAGAGCAATTAACCATGCATTCAGTGTAGAATCAAGCTAAAATCGTCGCCTCTATTGTAGCATCCATGATTGATCAGAGAGTTGCTATGGTTTGTGTTGATTTGCTATTCAAAATTCAGTTTCTTGGTTGACCTTATGAGGGAACATCACCTGACAAGGGGGGCAGGCTGTATAGGCCTATGTTGGGGGGCGGATAGCCTAGTGGTCAGAACATTGCGCTCGCAATTTGAAGACCCGGGTTCGAGTCCGGTCGAGGAAATTTTCTTCCTGGAGTTAACATCAGTGCTGACTCCACTCTCCCCAAAAGTCCTTCGGATGAGACTTTAAACCGAGGCCCCGTGTGCGAACGCACGCAGAACATCTTGCGCACACGTTAAATCCTGTTCCGCTTTTCGTAAGAGTAGGCCATCGTGTGCCGGTGGGAACAGATGACAATATTTACAAAACTGCATACACACGGGGACCGGATGAAAAAAAGCACATGATTGCTTATTCTGTTATCCTCGATATAAAAGAATAAATAAATAAATATGTACAGATTCATCAAGTGACAGTTACCCAAGCATGAACAAGGTTACAGATGAGACCTATCATTAAACGGCAGAAATGTAGACAATTAAATTTGTAAGGTAAGGATTATGGATTTGCCGTTGGACAAAAATAAGGATGTATTAGCTTAAAATGTCATTTCTAGTGCCGTTTTAGTATAGATAATAAATGTTAGCGTCTGTCCATTTGCAGTTCAGGATAAATGTTTCAATATCATGGGCTTGGAGTCAGATATTCTAGGTTTAAATAAGCAAATAAGTAATAAAAAAAAATTAAAAAAAAGCTTTTCTGGACTTAAAACATAAGTCTGTACCACAGGCCTATCTTCTACGTGATTGATATCAGTATAATTTGCCAAACCAAAATTTTGGGGGAAATAGTATTCATGGAAAACACAAAATCAACCTTTGTTTGTGAAAACCAGAGTAATATCTCCAAAACTTGCATCTTTTCTGTTCAAGTTTTTGCCGCATTATTGCATGGAAATGGACCATTTATGCAAAAAACGGATATAGCAATTGCAAACTTTACAACTTCAACACTTTACTTAATTTGTATTCCGAGACAGACTGGAGGATGGTGAAGTGGAGGAAAAAGAGGAATCTGTCCATGTTTTATGTCAAACGAACAACATCAAAGCAATTACAGATAATGATCAAGGAAAGGAAATCACGTGAGGCGGGCGGCAAAGTGTTAAAAATGACCTGACTGACAGACCCCATTAACACTCCCCACAATGACACAGCCGCCACAGTGCAGTAGGCTGGGGTCATGGGAAAATTTCCGCCCAGCCTGCACAGAATATTGATGAAGAAGGAGTGGTTGAGCAGGTCCAGTTTCACTTTTATCTCCCAGGGGTCCCATGTTGGCGAGGGAAGAATGCTGCCGTGTACATACTCACAACTGACAAACAAATCAACTTTTTCTGGAAAAGGGGTGATCTGAAAATAATACTGATCCTAAAAGAATAGGCAGTTATTGATATTTAAGTTTGAATTGGGTTGGGGAGACCCTGCGAAGAAGACTGCATGCAGCTTTGTCCTTGCTACATCCGTCATGTAAATTTTAAATCAATGGAATTATTGTAATCATTATCGTTCCATTTCGTTATCACCAGTCGAGGTTATCCTCGCTGTTCTTCTTATTCCTTTTCTTCGCCTTTCTTCTTGATTTAGCTTTAAAATAACATTTTATGCTTTCCTTTCGAGGATAATGGAATAAGAACTCAAATGCTTTATTTAACATCCAGTCTTCATATGTAGCCTATGCGGTTTTGTAAATTTTGTCATCTGTTCCCAACGGCACACAATGGCCTACTCTTCCAAAAAGCAGAACTGGTTTGAACGTGTGCGCAAGATGTTCTGTGTGTGTTCGCACACACGACCTAAGTATTTTGGGGGGAAGAGCAATCGGCACTGATGTCAACACCACAGGGGAAAAAAAAGCCCTGGAACGGGATTCGAACCGGAGTCAGCAGATCAGGAGCATAATGCGCAATGTTCTAACCACCAAGATAACTCCCGCCCCCCCCCCCCCCCCCCCGGCCACACACACACCTTATTATGTACATGTGTGTGATTATGACTGGGCTTAAGCAGTGCCGGTGCATTACGTGCAAACATACATACAATGATAATTAGACATTACTATAATATTATTCTCGCAAGGCCCGGTGTGCCAACGTAAAGGCATTCAGGTGTGTCGTGTATGGATGAAGAGGGAGGGAGGGAGGGAGAGAGAGAGAGAGAGAGAGAGAGAGAGAGAGAGAGAGAGAGAGAGGGGGGGGGGGGCACACATAGGGGGGGGGGGGGGGGGGGGGGGGGGCACACACATGACAAAGAGGCGAAAGCCGTTCATTTTCTATATAGACTATATTCGCCAGAAGACATACGCATACATCTGGCCTGCAGCTTGCGTGTCCTCTCACATGATAACTTGTGTACGTTACACAGAGGAGGGAGTGTGGGTGGGGGGGGGGGGATGAGGGACCCTTTGCGTGACGCCGCAAGACAGGTGTGGCTCTAAGATCGACACATATATAAATGAACAGGTCCAACTGATTTTTAAGCCGCTTTTCGGTTGGTGAAGATGGTCCGACCGTTTTTCCCTTCCTTGCTGCTGCTGCTGCTGTTTGTTCTTTGTCAATGGGTGGACGTGGACTCCTATTCGCCTTTTGTAAAACCCCATGACCCCCCTTACCCAAAGTCGGACAAGCCTCGACCTGGCCGATACCCTGGCTATGATCCCTATGACAAAACTCGCCCGAGGAGGAACAGAGAGTACTTGAAGAATCCACACGAGCATGAGGGACCCCCTGTTCACAAAGGGCCGTATCCTGGTGAGGGCAGAAAGTTTCCTGAGAAGTTTCCCACTGACCACAAGCCACCATTTGAGCACAGGTGGTGGTGGAAGCCCAACGATCCACCTCACGATCCACCCCATGTGAACAAGCCCGTCAACGAGTATGAACCACCTCACGTGAGAAAGCCTCTACCTTACAAACCGCCACCTCGCAAACCATCTTACAAGCCGCCACCTCAAAAACCATCTCACAGGCCGCCACCTCACAGACCACAACCTTACAAGCCGCCATCTGACAAGCCATCTCACAGACCACAACCTTACAAGCCGCCATCTGACAAGCCATCTCACAGACCACAACCTTACAAGCCGCCATCTCACAAGCCGCCACCTCACAAACAACCTTACAAGCCAATTCGTGTGCTCAAACCACCACCTTACAAGCCGCCACCTCACAAACCACTACCTCACAAACCACCACCTTACAAGGCGCCATCTCACAAGCCGCCATCTCACAAACCACTACCTCACAAGCCGCGATCTCACTGGCCATCTCCCAAGACACCACCTCACAGACCACAACCTTACAAGGCGCCGTCTCACAAGCCACCACCCCACAGACCACAACCTTACAAGGCGCCATCTCACAAGCCACCACCCCACAGACCACAACCTTACAAGGCGCCACCTCACAAACCTCTACCTTACAAGGCGCCATCTCACAAGTCACCACCCCACAGACCACAACCTTACAAGGCGCCATCTCACAAGCCGCCACCTCACAGACCACAACCTTACAAGGCGCCATCTCACAAGCCACCACCTCACAAACAACCTTACAAGCCAATTCGTGTGCTCAAACCACCACCTTACAAGCCGCCACCTCACAAACCTCTACCTTACAAGGCGCCACCTCACAAACTGCCACCTCACAAACCGTCTTACAAGGCGCCACCTCACAAACTGCCACCTCACAAACCGTCTTACAAGGCGCCACCTCACAAACTGCCACCTCACAAACCGTCTTACAAGGCGCCACCTCACAAACTGCCACCTCACAAACCATCTTACAAGGCGCCACCTCACAAACTGCCACCTCACAAACCATCTTACAAGAAGCCACCTCACAAACTGCCACCTCACAAACCATCTTACAAGGCGCCACCTCACAAACTGCCACCTCACAAACCGTCTTACAAGGCACCACCTCACAAACTGCCACCTCACAAACCATCTTACAAGAAGCCACCTCACAAACTGCCACCTCACAAACCTCTACAAGCCCACTCACAACTGCACTCAAACCATCTACAAGAGCCACCTCACAAACTGCCCTCACAAACCTCTACGCCCCCTCACCTCACCTCACAACCGTCTTACAAGGCACCACCTCACAAACTGCCACCTCACAAACCGTCTTACAAGGCGCCACCTCACAAACTGCCACCTCACAAACCGTCTTACAAGGCGCCACCTCACAAACTGCCACCTCACAAACCGTCTTACAAGGCACCACCTCACAAACTGCCACCTCACAAACCATCTTACAAGAAGCCACCTCACAAACTGCCACCTCACAAACCGTCTTACAAGGCGCCACCTCACAAACTGCCACCTCACAAACCGTCTTACAAGGCACCCACCACCTCACAAACTGCCACCTCACAAACCGTCTTACAAGGCGCCACCTCACAAACTGCCCACCTCACAAACCGTCTTACAAGGCGCCACCCACTCACAAACTGCCACCTCACATAAACCGTCTTACAAGGCACCACCTCACAAACTGCCACCTCACAAACCATCTTACAAGAAGCCACCTCACAAACTGCCACCTCACAAACCATCTTACAAGGCGCCACCTCACAAACTGCCATCTCACAAACCATCTTACAAGGCGCCACCTCACAAACTGCCACCTCACAAACCATCTTACAAGAAGCCACCTCAAAAACTGCCACCTCACAAACCATCTTACAAGAAGCCACCTCACAAACCACAGCCTTACAAGGCGCCACCTCACAAACCTCTACCTTACAAGGCGCCACCTCACAAACCTCTACCTTACAAGGCGCCACCTCAAAAACCACAACCTTACAAGCTGCCACCTCACAAGCCATCTGACAAGCCGGCTCATGTGCTCAAGCCAAATCAAAAACAGTCTTATGTGCTTAAGCCACCTCACAAGGCACCTCACAAGCCGCCTCAAAAGTACGAGCCACCTCAGAAACCGCCTCATGTGCAAAAGCTACCTTACAAGCAGCCTCGTGAGCAAAATCCATCTTACAAGAAGCTCCAAGAGCACAAGCCACCTCACAAGCCATTACTCAAGCCGTCTCACAAACAACAGCCGTCTCATTATCCCAGGCTTCCTCCCAAGCCCAAGGTGCGTTATGATGACAACGTGCCGCATCAGAAAGCCAAGACAGGCTACATTGGCCTGGAAGACCCCTATGAAAAGGGTTACAGCTGTGACAAGGAGTATCTACTGTTTGAGTTCACTACCAACATTCCCATCAAGTTTGTGATAAACCTGTTTGAGGCGGTCACTGTCATCTACAGTTTTAAGGTCAGTGGAGTGGCATGGTGTGGAGTGGAATGGAGTGGAGTATGGTGGAGTGGAGTGAAGTGAAAAGTATTGCACGGCATTGGATTGTGCTGTAGTGTAGTGTAGTGTAGTGTAGTGTAGTGTAGTGTAGTGTAGTGTAGTGTAGTGTAGTGTAGTGTAGAGCATTGCACTGCGCTGCAATGTATTGCTTTGTTTTGTATTGTATTGTATCGTGTTGTATTGTATTTGCTTTGCATGATATGTTTTGAATTGTGCTGCAGTATGTTGCGTTGCGATGCATTGCATTGTATTGCAATGTATTTCATTGTATGGCATCACATTGCGTCGGATTGGTTTTGCATTTCATCGTATTGCGTTGATTTGTATTACTTTGGTTTGGAATGTAGTGTACTCTTGTGTAGTGTAATGATTGCAAGGTACTGTAGTGTAGTGTGCTGTAGTGTACTGTAGAGAAGTACAGTACTTTGTAACAGCAAATTCCTTGACATCAAATTCTCGCTTCTTTCTCTATGCCTGGGAAGAGCGCTACATAGTTCGGCTTCTCTCTCTCTCTCTCTCTCTCTCTCTCTCTCTCTCCTCCTCTCCCTCTCTCTCTCTCTCTCTCCCCTCTCTCTCTCTCTCTCTCTCTTCTCCTCTTCCTCTCCTCTCTCTCTCTCTCTCTCTCTCCCCTCTCTCTCTCCTCTCTCTCTCTCTCTCTCTCTCCTCTCTCTCTCTCTCTCTCTCTCTCTCTCTCTTCTCTCTCTCTCTCTCTCTCTCTCTCTCTCCTCTCTCTCTCTCTCTCTCTCTCTCTCTCTCTCCTCTCTCCCTCTCTCTCTCTCTCTCCTCTCTCTCTCTCTCTCTCTCTCTCTCTCCTCCTCCTCTCTCTCTCTCCTCTCTCTCTCTCTCATCTTCATCTCAGTTCCTCTCCACTTCTCTCTCACTATTTCTCCTCTCTACTCTCTTCTACCTCTCTCTCTCTCTCTCGTCTCTACTCATTCTCTCTGTGCATGATTTATGTTTATTCAGATTGCCTCTCACAGCTACATTTTCAACAGAATAATATTACCTGGCTTAAACTTCTTGTTACCGTAGTACCTTTTAACGCGCTAAACATGTTTGCAGTCGGCTCAGTCTCATCTGAAAGACTAGCACCCAGACCATCGGCCCATGGTTAGTGATAGGGAAATGGACCCAAGCTCATGTTCCCCGACTCATGAGCGCCGAGACAATCTTGCATCCACGAAAATCCCACTGCATTCTAAAAATAGAAGCCTTGGCACACCAACAGGTTAAAGGCTAATATGATGTTAAATGCGTGTTGGTGTCTGTTTAGCAAGTGATCGGTAGTCTAGAGTTATAACGCACCCCCACCTACAAAGCGAAAAGTGGCTAGTTTGATCTTCGTTTCCACCCAGAGCTTTTTCCCCAACCATGATCTGGGTACTCGTGTTATAGACGAAACGATAAACTCAAGTCCTGTATGAAACAAATTCAACGTACGTAAAAGAACCCACGGCAATAAAAGTACGGGGGAAAATTTTGTAGAATAAAACCACACTTGTAGTGACAGACTCTGTTACAAACAGGGCGTGGGGAGGGGTGGGGTGGGTGGGGGGTGTAGAATAGCTGAGGCTGCTTTTGTGCGACGCGCTCTCCCTATGCAGAACAAACCCCCAAATTTCACTCTGAGCAATCTGCCGTGAATTGAATACAATACAATACAATACAATACAATACAATACAATACAATACAATGCAATACAATACAATACAATACAATACAATACAATACAATACAATACAATACAATACAATACAATACAGTACAGTACAGTACAATACAATACAATACAATGCAATGCAAGTCGGAATGTGGCGACTTTAACGGCCACAAACACAAATCCTAACAAAAGTGAACTTTAGATTTGTACCTTATGAACAAGACAAGGGACAGAAAAAGGAGAAGAATGATTGCAAAGAAGAAGAATTGCGAAGAAGAAGAAGAATTGCGAAGAAGGAGGAATAATTGCGAAGAAGAAGAATTGCGAAGAAGAAGAAGAATTGCGAAGAAGGAGGAAAATTGCGAAGAGGAAGAATTGCGAAGAAGAAGAAGAATTGCGAAGAAGGAGGAATAATTGCGAAGAGGAAGAATTGCGAAGAAGAAGAAGAATTGCGAAGAAGGAGGAATAATTGCGAAGAAGAAGAATTGCGAAGAAGAAGAAGAATTGCGAAGAAGGAGGAATAATTGCGAAGAAGAAGAATTGCGAAGAAGAAGAAGAATTGCGAAGAAGAAGAATTGCGAAGTAGAAGAATTGCGAAGAAGAAGAAGAATAGCGAAGAAGAAGAATTGCGAAGAAGAAGAAGAATTGAGAATAAGGAGAATTGCAAAGAAGAAGAATTGCGAAGAAGAAAAAGAATTGCGAAGAAGAAGAAGAAGAAGAATTGCGAAGGAGAAGAAGAATTGCGAAGAAGAAGAAGAAGAAGAAGAAGAAGAAGAAGAAGAAGAAGAAGAAGAAGAAGAAGATGAAGAAGAAGAAGAAGAAGAAGAAGAAGAAGAAGAAGAAGAAGAAGAAGAAGAAGAAGAATTGCGAACAAGCAGAATTGTGAAGAAGAATTGCGAACAAGAAGAATTGCGAACAAAAAGAATTGCGAAGATTTGAGAAGAAGAAGAAGAAGAAGAAGAAGAAGAAGAAGAAGAAGAAGAAGAAGAAGAAGAAGAAGAAGAAGAAGAAGATGATGATGATGATGATGATGATGATGAATGATGATGATGATGGATGATGATGATGGATGATGATGATGATGATGATGATGATGATGATGATGATGATGATGATGATGATGATGATTGGAGAAGACTGCCTTTAATGAGCAATATTTACTGCTTGCCTTCAATTCCAAGCTAACAGAGAACAGGACTGGCGGGAAAAGACATTTTAAGCTTTATATCAGGACAAATGAGTGGAAAAGACATCACGCGCGCGATAAAGGCATACTTACGCTTCTGGTGAAAAGACCCACAACATGTAATGGTGAACAAAGTAGCTGATATTGAATATCATTTGTGCATAGCTTCTTCTCTGTAATATATTTGTCTGTCTGTCTGTCTGTCTGTCTGTCTTGTCTGTCTGTCTTTCTGTCTCTCTCTGTCTCTGTGTCTGTCTCTCTCTGTGTCTGTCTGTCTGTCTGTCTGTCTGTCTGTCTGTCTGTCTGTCTCTCTCTGTCTCTGTATCTGTCTCTCTCTGTGTCTGTCTGTCTGTCTGTCTGTCTGTCTCTCTCACTCTGTCTCTCTCTGTGGTAGAATGAATAAATAAATATATATATAAATGAATGAATGAATGAATAAATGAATGAATGAGTGAATGATGCCAATTGCATCTGAATCATAATACATTTCTGGGTTTTGCAGGTCATTGGAACTGGTCATTATTTCTTCAGTAAGTATCTACAACAACAATCAGTTGTCCATTTATTTCTTTGTTCATTATCTCCAGCTCTATTTCCTTTTTTTCACTCCTTCATTCCCTTATTCCTTGTTGCGTATGTATACATTCGTTTAGTTATGATATTGGCCGATTTCTTTGTTTACTCCTTCTTTTATTTCGTTTCATTTTTTTTATTTTTCAATTCCTCCCTCTCTCCTCTCTCTCTCTCTCTCTCTCTCTCTCTCTCTCTCTCTCTCTCTCTCTCTCTCTCTCTCTCTCTCTCTCTCTCTCTCTCTCTCTCTCTCTCTCTCTCTCTCTTTCTTGCTTTCTTTCTTTCAGACAGAACCCCAAAGTTCACAACTGAGAATATTTTTGTGTTTGTGACTGATTTCCTCTATCAAGATTTCTACATTGCGGTTTCGGAGTGATGTCTAAATGCAACACTTATGCTCATCCTTTTGTTTAATGTCTCTTCGCTTTGGGGTGATTGTAGATACTTCTTTTCAACCAGAGATATGTGGACAATAACAGTAATAATGCTAATACTAAAACAAAAGCTTACAAGTAGGCTACCGAAAGAAATGAAGAATCAAAACCAACAGATCGAGTTACTGTAACCAGGGATGTGTTTGTATAGGCCTATTATCAAATAAAAGAAGAGTCTCTCAGCTTAGCAACTGTATAAACACTGAACAGGTCAGTCTTCCTTAACTCTCCACAGGTGAGGTTACTGGTAAAAGGTAAAGGTGTCCCATAACCTAGGCGGTCGTAGGGGAGCGAAGTGTCAGGGACCTCAGCTTCTCTAGGGGCCAGCATATTGAGGACGGCGCCCATCTCCTCTCCCTCGCTGCTTTACCTTCCCTGACCCTAAAGAGGGCAGGAACCCATTTATAGCTGGTTAGTGACCGGACCAAAAGTAGATGACAATTCTGTTGTTGTTTTTTCTTCAACGATTATTGTCTATCATATGAGCGAAAATGCGTTGCAATGCCGTTAAGCACCTGACAAAGCTGGGCCCAGCACAGCCAACTTCGGCGTGGGAAAGAATGATCTTTCAAGTCTCTCTGGGAAAAATAAAGGGCAGGAGAATGAACACAGAAGGCAAAAAAAAATAGACAAGAAGGAAGAAACATGAAGAAAAGGAAACAAGGCAGAAACAAAGAGAGGGATAGAAAAGAGGGAACTCCCAGCACAGAATACTATGCAGAAAGTGGAGATGCTGTTTACATCTACAGACCCCCAGCATCTCCATTGGGGAGATGACAATACGAGATCAGTACACGTCGTTTTATTTTTTGTTGTTCATGTTTCTCTCCCCAAAGCCCTTCGGCAGGCTGCACCTTGGTCCCAAATGTGTCAGTTCTAGACATTAACCACCGGCCGCAGGGCATACAATATTAAAGGGCTGTTAAGAATAGGTTTGATGATCTCTGCCTTCAAATTTATTCAGAAAGGATGGTTATTTAAAAAAAAAAAAAAAAAAGCATGAAAAAGAAAGATTAAAGAAAATGTAAAAACACACACGCGCGCGCGCCACACACATATTGCAAACATCTGCGCGCGCAAACACACACCACACACACACACACACACACACACACACACACACACACACACACACACACACACACACACAATTAACAGGGGTACGGAATAGCCTAGTGGTTAGAACATTGCGCTCGCAATCTGAGAATCCGGGTTCGAATCCCGCCCAAGGGGATTTTTCGCCTGAAGTTTTAAGATCAGTGCAGACTTCGCTCTCCCCAAAAGTCTTTCGGATGAGACTATAAACAGAGGCCCCATGTGCAAACGCACGCAAAACATTTTGTTTGCATGTTAAAACCTGTTCCGCTTTTCGGAAGTGTAGGGCATTGTGTGACGGTGGGAATAAATGACACAATTTACAAAACCGCATACACTTGGGGACTGTTTTTTAAAATTATTTTTTAAAGCGCATGATTGCTCATTCCATTATCCTTGATATAAAATGATAAATGAATAACATAAATTTAACTAAACATAGGTTTCCATAAGTCCTAGCTTAATGTGTGTGGTGTGTGTTGTGTGTGTGTGTGTGTGTGTGTGTGTGTGTGTGTGTGTGTGTGTGTGTGTGTGTGTGTGTGTGTGTGTGTGTGTTTGTGTGTGTGTGTGTGTGTGTGTGTGTGTGTGTGTGTGTGTGTGTGTAGAGAGAGAGAGAGAGAGAGAGAGAGAGAGAGAGAGAGAGAGAGAGAGAGAGAGAGAGAGAGAGAGAGAGAGAGAGAGAGAGAGAGAGAGTTGTTGTTTTTGTTGTTGTTGGTATTGTTCCTGATTAAATTCACTTCCTGAAGCAATGCAGGTGAAAAGACTTCTGCAGATAAGGTTAGTAGATGATGGAAATTGTGACAAAAAAACCACTGTGTCCCACAGCCCACATTTTGGCCACATTCTTGCTATTTTTTTCTCTCTATCGGTTCCAGTCAGCTCCTACCCAGAGTTGATCCAGTATTTTTAATAGCTCAGTGGGAGAGAAAACGTAAGCAAATGAAAAGAGAACAAAACAAACAAACAACAACGTAAAAAGGCCGACAAGAGGGGGGGGGGGGGGAGAGAACAGCAAAACGCTGGTCAGTTTGACAAGTGATAACCTTTATTGATGTCACAGTTTAACTAAAAAATTGTAAAATGTTTGCATATTTCAAATATTTGATCTTCAGTTATAGAAGAGGTTTAATTCCTGGTGGATGGGCCTGACCTACTAATGTCAGCACTTTGACTGCCAATCGTGACAACGAAACTGGCCAAGGCCAAATGCTTGATCAGCTGCTGATGCAAGTCATTTAAATGTTAAGGCATACATTAAAATCTCATCTTGTAAAATGTTATGTAGAGATTGTCTTCAGTCGTGACAACCTTTTAGCTTAATAACCTGCAAACCCTTTCAGAGGAGAGAAAAAAATCTCTAGTCGAAGTATGTCTGCCTATCTAGTAAGGTATTGAAAAGAGTCATACAGTCAAATTTCTCGTCTTGTGTGTGCTTTCGTTCTTTTAGCGATTCCCAGGTGAGATGAGTGAGTCCACAAATACATTCAGGGTGATTCCCTGTGTGTTAATCAAACTATGAAATGCGCGACGACAACAACAACAAATGAAGTCTAGTGTCAGACTCCTCTTTCTGCCCTCTCCTCATGTCTCACTGACCAAGTTTCTAGGATGATTCTCGTTATCACAAAAATAAATGAGTGTTGATGTGTCTGCTGTGTGGGATAAATGGTTGCTACTTCATGTTGCAAATAACTGATATCATTGTGTGTCTTAAAAGTTTAAACACGTGTTTATTTTGAGGGCTTCATTGTCTTACCTTAAAAAACCATGCACCTCCCAGAATTTCTCTTTACGAAATAATAGATTTGCCTCAAATCTAGAATTTGGAATATTGACTCCAAACCACAACCAACAGACAACCTGCAACTACACTGATTTCATTCTACGCTGTCTTCGAGTTTACGTCTATTCATTCTCAGTGAATGGTAAGTCTGACATACTATCTTCATCCTCTGCTCCCTATGCTTGCAGTTGTGGAGAACGACCACAGCGATGCTTTGATCTGGCTCAAACTGCCGGAGGATGCCACCCACACTGCAGCGATCAGGGCTGTGGAGAACATCGACACCTTCCTGGAGCGTCTGCACATTGGCACTGTGGGGCACGAACTGGAGCCCCTGGACAAGGACATTGTTCTGACTTTTGTGGAGCGAATCTGGAAGGGAGATGGTGAGTGGGCTTCTTTTCCCCATACGTTTAACTAGGATCATGCAGCTGTGTTATGTGTCATGTCTTAACGTGAGGCACAATTTTGGGGGCGGGATAGCTAAGTGGTCAGAGCGCTCGCTTTCCCCAAGTCAAGTTAAGCAGCGTCTAGCGTGATTACCCCCTTGGATGGGTGACCGTTTACGCGTCTTGACTTCAGTACAGTCGCCCCCTCCCCCCACCCTCCCCCGCCAGTTCACCCAGCTGTAAATGGATACCTGGGAAGGTAAAACAGCGAGGGAGATGAGATGGGCGCCGCCCTTAATACGCTGGCCCCCTAGAGAAGCTGAGGTCTCTGATGCCTCGCTCCCTACGACCACCTAGGTTATGGGACACCTTTACCTTTTAATAATTGTTTAGTTTTGCTTAGAACTCGGTCAGATAATTTTTTTTATATAATTAATGTTATAACAATATATTGAATATTATTGTTTGAGTTTATCTGAAACATGATATAAAATAAATAATTTCCCATTGAATGTACCAAAACGTGTACTGATGTCTTTGTTTTGCGATGTCAGAGTAGTTGATTTTATTGCTGTTGACACAACTTCAAAACGTTTCCGTCTCATGACTGAGAAAGATGGAGGTTATTTCCCAGAATGATATGGAGGTTGTTTTTTCTTTTTTTTTTTCTTTTTTTTTTTTAGCTTGTCTGTTTGTCTCCATCTTCTTCTTCTTCTTCTCCTCTCTCTCTCTCTCTCTCTCTCTCTCTCTCTCTCTCTCTCTTCTCTCTCTCTCTCTCTCTCTCTCTCTCTCTCTCTCTCTCTCTCTCTCTCTCTCTCTCTCTCTCTCTCTCTGTGCGCCGGCCCGCGTATGTGTGTGTGTGTGTGTGTGTGTGTGTGTGTGTGTGTGTGTGTGTGTGTGTGTGTGTGTGTGTGTGTGTGTGTGTGTGTTTAATTTGTATTATCTTCCACAGAAGCCACACATTGTGCAAAGCTAGATATCATTTTTGTAGGAATGACACACACACACACACACACACACACACACACACACACACACACACACACACACACACACACACACACACACACACACACCTTGATATTCTGGTAGAAAAGACGGAGGTAGGCCTACACGAAAACAAATGCAAGTTCCCCATTAAAATTTTCTTCTCCTGGATGTTATATTCATTTTCACGTGACCTGCATGGGTGTCCTCAGAATCACTGGCTTCAAGCAATCTGAGATTTTTTTTACGTGGCTATTTTCGGTATTGAAAATATTTTGTAGAACATTATATTCTAAAAAAAACAATGCTTTGTTTTTGTAGGAAAAACTATAGAAGACGTCGTTTCTGTCAGGATTAGTGAAAGTGGTTCAATTTTCCATGAAAGGTGTACTGTAGAACTGAGGGCAGAGTGTAAGCCTACACAGTAGTCTGACGCGTGTATTCTGATCAGGTCATCCGAAGCAAATCTTCTATAGGATCTTATTCTTCTCTGCACTCAGGTTTGATGTCACCAGGTTTTTTCCTCTATGTGGGATGACTGAATTGCCTACAGGCACTTCTCCATTGCCGTGCTATGCATCTCAATATATACTTTTGCATTATTTGCTCTCATGGGATCCGATTCAGATTTATTTTCTCATTCTTTTGTCGGGAAACAGTGAGGCGTTCATGTTGTAAGCCCATGCCGAAGGGCATAATCACAGGCGTAATATCTGATAGATTTTTTGTATTGTTGCTGAGCACAGCACCCCCCCCCCCCCCACCTCCCCCCCCCCCCCCCCCCCCCCCCCCCCCCCCCACACACACACACACTGCTCCTAGCTTTCTTCTCTGTTTCCTCTCAACAGAAATGTAGGCCTACTCGTAATTTATGCACATGTTTAGGCCTACAGTATGATGATTTCCAGTTTAACTACATAAAATGAGTGTACCACACCTTCCGTCTTCAATGGCGATTTCCTATACAAAATTAACCCTGTTGTCTCCAAGGGCCAAAACACGTTCACTGCGCACTTAACTTACAGGCCTCTCGCTATTCCAACTGCAATGGCCTAGGAAATAACTCTGTGAAATAATCGCAGATTTATTGTGCTAACTCAAGAAAAGTATAAGACTCATATTCATCACAGAGTAAAATCCCTAATGTTACCTTTTACCTTTATTCTAATAAAATCGTTGAGGACATAAGAAGGCCTTTATCCAGAAAATAAAGCTTCACCTGAACCAGCAGAGGCACAGCTGGTGTCAAATAAATGACCAGCAGCACTAAAGGCAGCCTCTTTATCTTTCACTTAGATAATTATAAACTAGAGGCAGCCTCTCTTTCTTTCACTTAGACAATTATAAACTAGGGGCAGCCTCTTTATCTTTCACTTAGATAATTATAAACTAGAGGCAGCCTCTCTTTCTTTCGCTTAGATAATTATAAACTAGGGGCAGCCTCTCTTTCTTTCACTGAGATATAAACTAGGGGCAGCCTCTCTTTCTTTCACTTAGATAATTATAAACTAGGGGCAGTCTCTCTTTCTTTCACTTAGAGAATTATAATCTAGGGGCAGTCTCTCTTTCTTTCGCTTAGATAATTATAAACTTCGGGCAGCCTCTTTATCTTTCACTTAGACAATTATAAACTAGGGGCAGTCTCTCTTTCTTTCACTTAGAGAATTATAATCTAGGGGCAGTCTCTTTTTCTTTCACTTAGATAATTATAAACTAGGGAAACTAGGGACAGCCTCTCTTTCTTTCACTTGGATATAAACTAGGGGCAGCCTCTTTTTCTTTCACTTAGATATAAACTAGGGGCAGCCTCTCTTTCTTTCACTTGGATATAAATTAGGGACAGCCTCTCTTTCTTTCACTTAGATATAAACTAGGCACAGACTCTCTTTCTTTCATTAAGATATAAACTAGGGACAGCCTCTCTTTCTTTCACTGAGATATAAACTAGGGGCAGCCTCTCTTTCTTTCACTTAGATATAA
>CM060319.1:58908733-58916233 GCA_030674155.1 Stramonita haemastoma | reverse complement strand
TTACATTGAAGGGAAATATCAAGTCATAATTTTGTTTCCTTTTGTTGTTAAATGTGTTTTGAAAATAGCCAAGTCCTCATTCTGGCCACCTATTAACTTGTCAATTTCTCATTTTGCCATTTCCTGCAGTTGTAATAACTTGATAGAACTGTCCGATTTTCAATTTTTTTTTGGTATTGTATAGCTATTTTATTGCAAATTAATAACATGCCAATAACTAAAAACTGACCTCTGGTGCAATGCGACTCCTTATGTGGTGCAGTGTCACAAATACAGGTGTGCCTGCCCATACACACCCTCAAAAGTAAAGGGCAGATAAATAAGATGTGCATGTGACAAAAGGCTGGTTGGAGTCCCATCCTACCCCGACTTTTGTGCAGTAACAGAGCCCACAGCACCAAGAGAGTTTTCTACTGTAGGCATACACACTTTACTAGCATCTTTAATATGGGTGGTGCTGTTATTGTGGTGATACCACAGCCACAAAGAGAACAGCCTGGCTTGAATCTAGTAAGTCTATCGGAAGAAAGCTGGTAAAGTGTAGGCAACAATACATGTATTACACATAATATCAATGAAAATATACAATTGATGCACCACAGCACAGCTCAGCGCAGGAACACAAAAAATTGAATAGCACTGCGTTCCAAAAGTTCAAAGCAACATGAGAATGATGAGGATCATTTATGGGCGCACTTTCAGACGTGTGACCAGTACGCCTGTAGGTATTCTGGGCAATGTGCTCTTAAACATGATACGAGGTGTAGATACAGACGAATGCACTGGGCCTAAGATGCAGTCATTTCTGTAATACACCTAAGATCTGGTTTCTTTGTTTGAGTGGTTTTGTTTTCTAAGAGATCTGCTTCAGCATCATTAATTTTTTTAATTCATTTTTCCTCTTCATCACATAAATTGTCATTTTGTATTGACGGGTACTGTCCTAACAACACATGTACCCGCACACACATACACCCGTGGGCAAACACACGCATGCTCGCACGCACCCCTCCCCCTCCCCCAACTGAATACATGCATAATATGCTCTGATATGTATGAGACAGAGACAGACAGAGAAACAGTCAGCAGGAACATTGCTGAAAGTAGCCTACACATCCACCACCCAAAATAAGCCTCTATTTAAAGAAAAACCCAAATGGTAAAACATTCGTCAATAGCTGAACAATACCTTGAACTGAACATTGTTGTGCATGTGTTGTGTCCTAAAGTGGTCTGTATCCTAAAATGATTATGCTCAAGAGAGGTAAGAGCTTCTCCCTGGGTTTTGAAACAACCTCCCCTTTCCTTTACCAGATGGGCTGTCAATGCACAGACTGCAAATTACAAAACAAATGAATCTAAATCTGAAATTCTTCTTGTGAACGTGCATATCAACAGAACAACAGATTGTCCTCGGTAAGTCAAGGAGTCTTGTACACGTTTTGAGTTTGCAGTCTCGACATAGCTTTTATCTTATATAAAGTATCTTTTTATGGCCATCATTTTGGGTGGGTTTTTCAAGTGTATTGATAGAAAACGAAGTGCCTGGCAGTTTAGGAATAATTTCCAGTTACATTGTTAAGACCAGGTTTTTGCAATTGAAGGTCTTACTCCAGCTAGGGACAGAAAACACATTTAGCGACACAACACACACGTGCAAATCGTGTCTCTGTTGCGAGAGTTCCTCGTGAGTTGATTTGTTTCTTTCTTTTCTTTTTTTTTCTCTTGCCATTTCAAACAGCCTGACATCTGCATGCAGTGTGGACCACTCGAACAGCTGGGAAAGCAAAATGTGGGATTTTGAACATCATCGTTTTTGCCTTTGTCTTTTTTTATAGAAAGACTATGATGAAGAGCAGCACTGGTGAGTAATTTGTATTTAGAAGTAGCTACTTAGTAAGTAGGCCATTAGGTATCGATAGTGGTAAGAAACTCCCGTAGAGCATGGCAGCAGAGAGTCCTCAGAGGAGAAGCCCCCTTCAAACAAGTGTTTCGGGCCTTTAATCTTCCTTATTTATTTTAAAACTTAGGGGGAAATCCCTGCTTTGTGAATTTCATGACAACTGCTGCCAAGAAATGTTAATCTTGAGTGCAGCGAGTGATTTGGGGCATTCACAAGGACCAGGGCTGAGAGTCTGATCTAGTGTAGTTGTGTCATAAACCAACCAGGCCTATTCTGTGGTTTTGAAAACTGATTGAAACAGCTGTGTCGTGAACCAAAATGGTTTGGTACTGTCACGAATACGCATCCTTCAAACACACACACACACACACACACACACACACACACACACACACACACACACACACACACACATACACACACACACACACACACATACACACACACACACACACGCACGCGCGCACACACGCACACAAACACAACACATCCAGACTTTCAAGGCAAGATTGTTTTTGATTAGGACGTTAAAGCAAGATGTTAAGGGAAGGTTTTTGGTGTGAGCTTAAGATCTTAATCCCTCCCCAACCCCCCTCCCCCCTAAAAATAAAGCGTAAACCCTTACTCATAATTATGTTAATGCTTGAAATGGGAAAGATGTCGAGATGCTCCCCTTCTTCCTACAGCTGATTTTTTTTTTCTTTTTCAATATTGTCAAATAGTGCCGTAGAATTGAGAAAAAGACAAAGAAAGATATTTTGGATTAACGATCCTAATATTAAATGGTAGGCAGGCAAACATTTTTACATCAACAGGTCCAAATGGACATCTTGTGTTTTAAGACATGTTTATGCATTTTCTTGCTGAAAGTTTTAGCAGAGCAGTTTTGATGTGATCACAAGAGAACTGACAATAATGTTAAATGGAACGATGTGGTTTTTGTCTGTGGTAATTGTGAATTTTATCATCTTTACAATTTTTTTTCGTTCCGAGGTTCATGCTCCGAGGTTGACTGAAGATGAAATTTTGCATAAGCGACCATTTTTGCTCACCGCTAAGGTTGTCGCTTTCCGACTTCAAGAATGATGTCTAAACACACCTGTGTGCATGAGGGTTTTTGTGTGTGTGTGTGTGTGTGTTTTTAATATCATCCGTTCCTACCGCCACAGAACGGCCTACTCTTCCGGAAGACGGAACAAGTTTTAACGTGTTGTTGTTATTGTAGTTAATTTTTGCACTCGCTGATATTAAACATTTTTGTCAGCCCAGTTAAGTTTGCTTGACTCTACATTTATGAGTTGGGTTTGACTTTATCTTGACAGAAAAATGTGGACAATAAGTAAATACGTAAATAATTTGATATCTGAATATAAAAACGTTGCATGTCATTATTCGTGTGTTAAAGAGACTGGAGGATATGAATCTTTTACTACAGCTCCTATCAATGATGTTATTAATGTTGTCCATTACTGGTAATTGGGAGGATCGATGGTCTAGAGATTGATCCCCGTTTATTGCCCGAAACTTTATCCCGTCCACTAGACTGTGAGTGGTGGCCTGCATACAAGTCTTTCGAAACGGATGGTGAACAAGGTCCTGCATGCAGCACACATTCAGCGCACGTAAAAGAACCCACGACACCAAGAAAGAGATCTCCAGCAAAATTCTGTAGAATAAAGCCCTTCTCATAGGGAAACTAATAACACTTTAAAAAAGGACATTTTTTGGAGTGGTACTGCTCTTGTGGCAACGCACTCACCCCTGAGAGAGAAGCCCAAATTGCCCGCAGATAAATATGCTGTGACTGGAAGTGGTATTCAATTTAATTTTCAATTTGTTTGAATTCAGTTCAGTTGTGAAGTTATTTTACACTGCTTTGGAATAGAAACGAGTAAAACTGTCATTGTCATAACATGGGTGTAAATTTTCATACTTTGAGATTAAAAGAAATATATCGCTGTATAATTTTTCACCTACCTTATGAACTTTCGTGTTTTTTCTGTTCAGGTAAAACTGGGTGGCCAGGCGACCCTCTATGACAGACACCAGAGGAAGATCCGGGTTAGCAACAAGGAGGACCAGACAAACCTCAACATCAAGGGCCACAAAAACCTCAACATCAAGGACCACACAAACGTCAACACGGAACAGACAAACCTCATCAACATCAAGGGCCACACAAATCTCAACATCAAGTACCAGACAAACGTCAACACGGAACAGAAAAACCTCGACATCAAGGGCCACAGAAACTTCAACATCAAGGACCAGACAAACCTCAACATGAAATGCCTGCAGCAGCATCCCCTGAGGGAGGAAGATCAGCACTCTGCTCTTCAGTCTCCCTTCCCTACCATCATCATGGCCACAGATTCCAGAGAAAAGGTATGTAAAACAATGTGGTGTAGCTTACGGGAAAAAATGTCTTCTCAATTCTGTAAAAAAAAAAAGGAAAAATATCCACCATATTTTTTTCATATGGTTACTTGTAGTTTTATTTCAGTTACTGGATGTGTTTCTGAAACGGCATTTAAAAAGGTACACGTATTTCTTCAGCAGACAGTGCCGAAGAAAATTTACAAAAACTGCATACACACGGCGACTGGATGTAAAAAAAACAACGGTACGAGTGCTTATTTCATTATCCTTGACATAAAAGAAAAAATAAGTAAAGAGTAGCTGAGAATTATTTTAAAATGGTAAAGAAACGATCTGGGCAATCTCATAAATGTAAACCCATTTTTCATTTTGTTTTGGTTGTGATACAGTACTGCATGACCTAACTTTAACATCAGAGGAGTGTTGTTGTTTATTTACTACCACAAGTATAATAATTGGTTAGATTTCCCACAGTTGTAAAGTTGTCTTTGAAAATCGTGTTAAGACACTATGTCCTAACAATGAATGCCTGAAACCAGTACCCTACTTGTTCGTTACAAAAAAAAATGTCTGAAAGCTAACGTAAGAATCTCTGTCGAAAATGAGTACTGGGAAATGTAGAGATCAAAAACATTTTTTGAAGAAAAAAAAATTGTTTCAACTGAGGGAGGGATATCTATAATGCTTTTTAATGTGTTTTTTTTTTTTTTTTTATTCTTTTATATCGAGGATAATGGATTAAGCACTCGTGTGCTTTTTTACATCCAGTCCCCGTGTGTATGCAGTTTTGTAAATCTTGTCATCTGTTACCACCGGCACACGATGGCCTACTCTTGCGAAAAGCGGAACAGGATTTAACGTGTGCGCAAGATATCTGCGTGCGTTCCCACACGGGGCCTCGGTTTATAGTCTCATCGGAAGGACTTTTGGGGAGGGTGGAGTCAGCACTGATGTTAACTCCAGGGGAAAAATCCCCTCGACCAGGAATCGAACCCGGGTTGCGAGGGCAATATTTCTCTTCGTAGAATTTAATTTTTAACGCTAAAACCACAGTCCTAGATGGAAGGCAATGAGGTGCTCATGGCTGTAGTCTATGATCTGTACCATATTGGTTTTCTATTTAATTTTTATTCTATTTTCATTTTATTTATCTTGCACACACGCCAGAAGACCTTTTCATAGAACATCTTACACATACGTCAGATGATAAAAAAAACTTGATAATCTTACTAACACACATGTCAAAAGACCTTTTGGTAGGACATCTTGCACTTACGTCAGAAGACTTTTTTTTTATTTCCAAAGGATCTGCCAAAATAGACAATAAAAAGACAGGATCATGGAACTAAGTGTAGATGATAAAAAAAAAACCCATAATCATTAAAAAAAAAAAAAAAAAATTTCAGCGACCTCTCAAAAGTTTTGCCATGGATATTGTGATATGGATCTGTAGTAGCCAGTTGCTCATTGTTTCTTTCCCCAGGTCATCTCCACTCTCCTGGATCTGTCTGTCCACTGCAGGTTGTGAAGACACCAGCAGCACGATGCTGGAGCACAGGGCCCAGTGGACTTGTCCTCACCCACATGACTTGACTTGACCTATGTAAGACCGATAGGGAGGACGGGTAACAACCAGAGACAAGGAGCAATGCTTGAACACAACCCTGAAGGGTTGAGCTTCTGAAGGGCAAAGTCTGGAAAAACGAGCCCCTAAAGGGCTGCATTGCCGCCGCTGTAGTCTAGTGGTTAGGGCGTTGGACTCGTAATCTAAAGGTTGCGGGTTCGATCCCAGCTTTCGGCTATGGCGTTGTGCCCTTGGAAAAGGCACTTTACGGCTATTTTCTCACCCCACCCAGGTGTAAAAGGGGTACCAACCTTTTGTTGGGGGTTAACCCTGCGATAGACTGGCGTCCTATCCAGGGGGGAGTCTGACTCTCAGTCGCTTAACGCCACAGAAACCGGGATAAGCACCGGCCTGAGGAGCCTTAGGCTCGTGACAGACTTTAACTAAAGGGCTGCATCATGCAAGACAAGCCCCCCGAATGGCAGCACCCTGCAAGACAAGCCCCTGAAGGACAAATCCCGTATGAAAACAGGCCCCTGAAGGGCAAAATCCTCCATGCAAAACAGGCCCCTGAAGGGCAAAATCCTGCATGCAAAACAGGCCCCTGAAGGGCAAAGTCCTGCATGCAAAACAGGCCCCTAAAGGGCAAAATCCCGATAGACCTGTCCCTCAAGGGCAAACTCCTAAAGACCAACTCCTGAAAGGCACACTCCTGAAAGACCAGCCCCTGAAGGGCACACTCCTGAAAGACCAGCCCCTGAAGGGCACACTCCTGAAAGACCAGCCCCTGAAGGGCACACTCCTGAAAGACCAGCCCCTGAAGGGCAAACTCCTGAAAGACCAGCCCCTGAAGGGCAAACTCCTGAAAGACCAGCCCCTGAAGGGCGAATCCAGTGCAGGCCTAGCATTGTTGCCCAGGGATCTAGGATCAGATCCCACTAGGCTGAAGAGCAAAGTTGATAGAAGTTTGGGGGCTTTCGCATCATGTCTGCATGACCTCGTATCTCTGAAACAATTCAGGGATCAAATGCGATGAGAGCAGTGAGGACTGGGGTCTCTGTGGACATCGGACATTCGACATGCAGCAGCATGTGAAAGGTAAGAATTGCAAAACCTCCTTCCATGAAAGGGCTACCTTGCATTCTTCACAGGTATCTTTGTACCGAGTAAAACCTGTCTATGCCTGCGTGCATCATGTTCACACGTGTACCTCAGTCTTTCACATTTCCCAAATCAAAATTTGTCCCTGGAGTTTTCGGCAAGGCTCAACGATCGCGGATTTCGGAACTTCATCAGGAGCCTTTGAACCTTACTCTGTGATCACAAAGACTGGCAGACTAGGCGTCGACATTGGGTTTGGTGTCCTAAACTGGCACAGCCAGTAAAACCCTTGCACACAGTGCTCAAGGGGAAAGGACACATCCAGCCCCCAGACTTTGTTCAAGCATTTGCTCGACCTTCCGGGTCTCTCCCATCTCGCCCTGATTCCTTAAAAGTCTTAGCATAGATCTTAAAAAGTCATGTGGGTCATCTTAGTTCTCTGGCCCTGTCTCTGACGTCGTGATTGTCACACGTATCAAGACCTCACAGAGGTAAAGTACACGTGCAATGTTTTCTTCTTTTTTGTGCTTTCGTTTTTCGAGGTACCACTGCG
>CM060319.1:58901233-58903733 GCA_030674155.1 Stramonita haemastoma | reverse complement strand
GTGTTTTTATGGTATTTAGCTGGCTGGAATCAAGGTAAAAAAATTGTCCCTAATACATAATCTAGTATCAATGTTATTTCCTTCATACTGAGTTTGTATTAAAACTATACCCTCTTCCCTTCATATTGAACCAGGGGGTATGAAAGTATAGAAATCTTTCCTTCATTTTTGGTTAGATGGCTTCAAGGCATAAAAATCTTTCCTTCATATGGAGTGAGTTGGCATCAGTGTAAAGTTTTCTACCTCCCATCGGGCTAGATTGTATGTAAGTATAAACTTCTTTCCTATATGGTGAGTGAGTTTTTTTTTCAAGGAAGAGGCCATTTCTTCAGTAAACTGGTATCAAAATACAAGTTTTTTTCCCCTTAATATTAAAGTTATTTTTTTTATCAGGTTTGTTAGAATTAAAGCAAAAGCTGTTTCCTCCATGTCAAATAAGCATATTACGAAGTATACAGTTATTTCACATTGTTTTATTACTGTCAGAGTGTAGAGTTCCTTACTCCTTGTCTAGTTAGGTGAAATCAAGGTGTAAAGCTCTTTCCCCAATATCCAGTTAGCTGCTTACCATATGCATGAAGGTCTTTTATTTTTGTTCCATCATTTTTCATAAAACTTTTATTTAGCTTACATTTGAGTAGTTGGTATCAAAGTATAAACATCTGTCTTTCACATTTATTTTGTATCCAAGTTTTCTTTTCATTGAATATTTTTCTACATGTTGAGTTATTTGGTATGGGAGTATAAAATTCCTTCATTTGTATTATTAAGTTGTCATCAAAGTCCAAAGCCTTTTCTTTTATATCGAGGTAGTTTTAAATTTTGTTTTTCCCCTTCCTATTCAGTTTGTGTAAAGGTATGATAGTCTCCCCTTCATAGTGATTGTTAGCATCAAATCATAAATTTTTTTGGAGGAGTTATTTGGTGTCCAAGCATAAAGTTTCTTTGGTTCACAATAAGTTAGCTGGTATCAATTATAACATTCTTTCTTATATATAGAATTAGTTCCTGTCAAAATTAGGGGAAAAAAACTTTTGTATCGAGTTATTGCTATCAAAGTGTAATTTTTTTTTCTTTACCTTTTTAGTTGGTACCAAAGGTGTCGAAGTATAAAGATCTTCCTCCATGTTGAAATAGTTCCTAAGTATTTTCTTTCTTGAATATTTTGCTACTACATGTATTATATTTTTCTTTCTATTTAATTTTTCGGTTCCAAAGTAAAAGGTCATTTTCTTCATATCCCAGCTTGTAATATGAGGATGTTTTTCTTATACTGAGATAGGGCGAGGATTAGATCCCAAACACAATAGGCACTCACACACCACACACACACACACACAACACACACACACACACACACACACACACACACCACAACACACACACACACACACACACACACACACACACACACACACACACACACACACACACACACAGGCGAGCCCTCAATTTTCTATTTTGATTGCTTTTGAAAGAACATTGTAAAGCTTTCACTGGCTTACAACGTCATTTTGTTTTGGCGCCAAAAATGCTCAAAATTCTAAATATGATTTCCGATCAGAAGTACTTGTACAAAACAGAGACGAAATGAAAACTCCTGGAAATGTAACACTCGGCTTCAGAGGTTTGTTGTGATGCAAATCTTTGCCATAGTCATTACTGGTATAGCATCGCCTATTTCACAGAAACAAATCATTTTACCTCGTGGGATCAGCTTAAGAGAGAAAACTATGCACAAGCTGAGTGCAGGATGTTTGAAGAAAGAGCAGTACTTTTCCCGATACTCCTTTTTCCCTGTAGTGCTGTTCCCTGGAGCTGTCAACACTCCACTCTAACCCTAGTTCTTGCCCCATGCCGCAAACCCTAACACTTCACCAGTTTGATCCTAACTATTAACTCTTTGACACGGATTCCTTAACTCTGACTCAGTTCTGCGGTATGGGGAAACAGCTGTATAAGGGAACAGCAGCACAGGGAAAGAGGGGTTTGGGGTACTGACCCCTTGGAAATATTTTATTCTGGAGAATACCGTGATAGAGACATGATTTGCAAAAGAGATGATACGCAGAAAAATTGATAATGATTATAGCATCCTTATGCTTGCATAGCACTGATGCTTCAAGAATTGTTCTATTTTTAGTTTTCTGCAGGACCAAAGTAGGATGGCTTGGGATGGGATATCTTTGCTGGAGCTATATAACAACAGAAAAAAACAGTGTTCTGAAAACCTTTGAAAATAACGGCAATACTGAAAAAGTGCTTAATGTATGAGAGTTACACGGTTTTACCTCAATAGCTTGACGCGTGGTTTTGACTTCAAATTCTACTTGTTGTCAAGTATACGGGTTTTTTTTCTTTTACATTAAGTCACTTGGTTGGTTAGTGTAGATCTCTTTCCTTCCTCTTGAGTTGTCACTAAGTTTGGGTTGTTGTTTTTTTTCATTCCATGAAATAAGTTGGTGTCATAGAATAGAATCATCCCCTTGCAATTGAACAA
>CM060319.1:58855402-58901133 GCA_030674155.1 Stramonita haemastoma | reverse complement strand
CCGATGAAAACAATAGAATAATTACATCTTCGATTTAAATCGGAATAAACGAAATCAAGGCAATAGAAAAACTGATATAACAGCAAACATATAAGACAGAAAACATGACATCAAACAAAATTATGAACTTACAAATATTTGCATGACAGATTTGATAAACAAACGTAAAATTGGGAGAGATGGGAGAGAGAGAGAGAGAGTGAGAGAGAGAGAGAGAGAGAGAGAGAGAGAGAGAGAGAGAGAGAGAGAGAGAGAGAGAGAGAGAGTCAACCTTTCTCAGAGTTTAAAAAATCGGAAATATAAAGTGATAGACTTATGTATGCGTTTTGGGGTTCATAGATACTGCTTCTTGATCTCCTGTGTTATCTGAGAGCAAATTTTGTTTAAATATATTCTGAAATAGCCTCTTCTCGCGGTCCCTAATTTATACAGTCAGTGATGTAAAACGATGGTAACAAAGATTTAAACCACATTTCATGCCCCCAGAGCTGTCCAGCCCTCCCTACGGTAATTGCCCGACGCCAAGTCGCCGCTTCCGGCGGAACAGCAGCTGGCAGGCTGGGGCTTGTCAAACACCCTTCAAGTATACGGCCCCTTTAGGCATCCTTAGTTAATTTTACTTTCCCGCCACAGCGCAATGCCTGTATATATTATATTTATTCTTTTCTTTATTCTTTTATATCGAGGATAACAGAATAAGCAATCATGTGCTTTTTTTCATCCGGTCCCCGTGTGTATGCAGTTTTTGTAAATATTGTCATCTGTTCCCACCGGCACACGATGGCCTACTCTTACGAAAAGCGGAACAGGATTTAACGTGTGCGCAAGATGTTCTGCGTGCGTTCGCACACGGGGCCTCGGTCTAAAGTCTCATCCGAAGGACTTAGTCTCATCCGAAGGACTTAGTCTCATCCGAAGGACTTGTTATTATTATTATTTATTCTTTTATATCGAGGATAACAGAATAAGCAATCATGTGCTTTTTTTCATCCGGTCCCCGTGTGTATGCAGTTTTTGTAAATATTGTCATCTGTTCCCACCGGCACACGATGGCCTACTCTTACGAAAAGCGGAACAGGATTTAACGTGTGCGCAAGATGTTCTGCGTGCGTTGGCACACGGGGCCTCGGTTTAAAGTCTCATCCGAAGGACTTTTGGGAGAGTGGAGTCAGCACTGATGTTAACTTTGCCGCCCTTAGCAGGTTCGGCAACCAGGGCGGGCTAGTTTCGTTTCACTTATCATCTTTCCAACTTGGCTAGCTCCTACTGTGGTTGAACAAGAAAGTGTTATTCAATAAAAACAATACTTGTTGCCATCGAAACTTCAGATATGAAAAGCGAATATATGTGACAAAATAATTCTCACAGGCTAAAGGATACAGCATAAAAGGCACAAAGCCCACAGCGATGTGAAACTTTCAAACGCCATTTTCTCGAAACTAAATCGAACCGCGATAGCCGCTTCTTGCAGGTAACCCTCGATAATTCATAAACTAGGCTACGTCTAAATGCTTGCAAAACTAAATATTCAAAAAAATGTTTGCTGTATTTGTTTGCTATTATATCAGTCCATCATAAATTTGTTTGATTGCCCTGTGTTCATTGCCTTGTATAAAAACAAAATGGAAATATCCAAAGTGTTCTGTATGATTCCGAGTTGCATGTCCCAGTATCAGTTGCAGCAAGTATTTGTCAGTCAGCAGTAGGACAGTTACTGTAGATGAAATTCTATAAACTTATCACTATCCATTACATTCTTTATCCTTTCACCTTTTCCCTCATCCCCTTTTCAGTGCATTCTTAATATAAATGTACCATGGTCTAAATCACCTTGTAGTGAATGGACAATTAACCAATGAGAAGAAGAAGAGGAGGAGCATTAACCCAAATCAGCATATGTATAATATGTATAATCAAGGAGTTGGAATCCTCAGGGCGGTTGGGGCTGTATATAAAAAAGATGATAATAATGATAATGGGTGGGCGCTGCACTTGTGGCAACGCGCTCTCCATGGGAGAGCAGCCCGAATTTCACGCAGAGAAATATGCAGTGGCATGAAGTGGTATAAAAAAAAAAAAAAAAAAAAAAATAGTAGAGGGGGGGGAAATGCAGTAAAGGCCTTCAGCTACTTAATGCTTCCTCGTGGCGTACACAGCCTGCAGCAGTCATCAGCGCAGCGTTAAGTAAGCTGAGAAAAAGTGTTAACCAACAGCTTAACTCACTGTAGGAAACGTCATCACACTCTCCTCTCTTCTCCTTTTCTCACTTAGAGCTCCCCTGTTTTGGCAGGCACGTTTAACCTGGTGGATGGAACCCACCTCTCTTTAAAGTTACAGACTACGTCTTGGCATGGTCGTGTCCAGCCAACACACACACACACACACACACACACACCACACACACACACACACACACACACACACACACACACAGAGGATTGGATAGCCTTGTGATTAGAGTGATGCTCTGGTGATTTGCTGGCCTGGGTTCGAATCTCGTTTAAGAGGATTTTTCCTCTGGAGTTGACATCAATGACGACTCTAGTCCCCCCCCCCCCCCCCCCCCCCCCCCAAGTCCTTCGGATGAGACTAAGTCTATAAACTGATGTCATGTGTGCGAACGCACACGGAACATCTTATGCCCACGTTAAAATTCGTTCCGCTTTTCGGAAGAGTAGGCTATTGTGTGCCGCGCTGATGGGAACAGATGACAAAATTTAGAAAACTACATACACACGGGGCGCTGGATGTAAAAAAGCACACGAGTGCTTATTCCATTCTCATCGAAATAAAAGAATAAAAAGGAATCACACACACACACACACACACACACACACACACACACACACCACACGTACACGTACACACACACACACACACACACACACACACACACACACACACACACACACACACACACACACACACACACTGTATGGCACCCAGAGAAAAGAACACACACACAGTGTGGCACCCAGAGAAAAGAACCAAGTAACTAAAGATACACGATTCTATAGAACTAATTTCAGTCTTTCCATTACACAGATTAAGTACACTGATTAAGCACACACAAAAACACAATGAAAAAAAACACAATGAAATAAATAACGCCCTCCCCCAACCAAAACAAAACAGAATACAAACAACTCAACAGCAATTAAACAACAATCCAACAAAAAAATGTAGAAAAAAGCCTAACATAAACCTAAACCTAAACATGTACACAAAGACGTCTATCTCATCATTCTTCGCCTTCAGTTACTTAGCCGTCTACAATGCTTTTGCCTCCTTACCCTCTTCTTCCTTACCCACGTACTCAATTCCAGACAAAAGTAAAAGTTTGAAACAAACAAAATCAAACTGCGCGGGTAGAACCCAGTGGTTAGAGTGCAGCGCTCGTGATCTGAGGGCCTGGAATCGAACCACCACGGAGGCGCCCGTTTAGGGAATTTTACCCTAGAGTTAACATGAGTACTGACTCAACTCCTTGAAAAGCCATAGAAACCTCACAGACAGATTAAGGCACGGATTGGCCAGCAGCCTGTCATGTCTTCTGTTTTAGAAAAGAATAAAAGATTGGTTATATTAAGGTTCATGGTATGGATTAGGCTGGATAAACATAATGATGGAAGCAGATTGGGACGGGAGAAACGACTCTGCCACAGTGTAGCACGCACAGTGCACAGTTTAATTTTACCCCCTCCTCGCATGCAGAATTAGATTGACCAAGGTCTCTTTTTGAACCTAAAGTGGGGAAATATTTCACCCACGTGTGTGTGTGTGTGTGTGTGTGTGTGTGTGTGTGTGTGTGTGTGTGTGTGTGTGTGTGTGTGTGTGTTGTGTGTGTGTGTGTGTGTGTGTGTGTGAATTTTCAGTTAAAATAATCAGGTAAAAGGTGATCTTGAAGGTAAAAGATTGTTATCAGCTTTTTTTCATCCTGCCCTCACAAAAAAAAGCAAGAAGTCGACATAGAAGCACTCAACAGACAAATATCAATCTATGTTCAAAGGAACAATTAATATAAATGAGGATTTAAAAAAGCTAAACAAATCCAGACCTCACAGTACAAGATTATAGATACTCAAGACGATACAACATAAGCTCAAGGCATACAGACAAAATAATGAAAATACAAAATAACAAGGGTAAGAATAACAGTAGGCCTAAAGGCAGTAGAGATGAGATGCTTCCGGAGACTCACTGGCATCTCCTACAGAGACCACATAAGCAACAAAAGTGCAGAACAGAACCCAGCAAACCATTGGTCCCTACGAAAACCATCTATCAATCGTAAAGAAGCTAAACTTAAATGGTACGGGCATGTCACAAGATCAAAAGGACTTGCCAAAACAGTACTGCAAGGCGCTGTCCAAGGAGGAAGAAAAAGAGGTGACCAGGGGAGAGGTGGGAGGACAACATCAGCGAATGGACAGGCCTAGAACTCAACAAAACCCTGAGAAAGGCACAACAGAGAGAGAACTGGTTGTCACATCTTCAGGGGTGCCCCCACAGTAGCCAGACCAAGAAGAGAGAGAGAGAGAGAGAGAGAGAGAGAGAGAGAGAGAGAGAGAGAGAGAGAGAGAGAGAGAGAGGGCAAGGGCAAGGCAAGGCAAGGCAAGGCAAGGCAAGGCAAAGTATTTTATTCGAGGATAATAGATAAGCACTCGTATGCTTTTTTACATCCAGTCCCCGCCCTTTTCAGGGATACATCAAGTTCAGAAGATACTAAACAATAAAACTTTACGCAATACCAAACAACACCCAAGAATAAGGACACTATATATGATAAGGTAATAAAAAATGAGAGAGAGAGAGAGAGAGAAGAGAGAGAGAGAGAGAGAGAGAGAGAGAGAGAGAGAGAGAGAGAGAGAGAGAGAGAGAGAGAGAGAGAGAGAGAGAGAGAGAACAACAAAAGCACCCAGATGTAGAGTAACCTCGAGCATGTGTGTGTGTGTGTTTGATTTGATTTGATTTATTCTTTTATATCAAGGATAATGGAATAAGCGATCTTGTGCCTTTTTTTACATCCAGTCCCCGTGTGTATGCAGTTTTGTAAATGTCATCTGTTCCCACCGGCACATGAAGGCCTACTCTTACGAAGTGCGCAAGATGTTCTGCGTGCGTTCGTGTGTGTGTGTGTGTGTGTGTGTGTGTGTGTGTGTGTGTGTGTGTGTGTGTGTGTGTGAGAGAGAGAGAGAGAGAGGAGAGAGAGAGAGAGAGAGAGAGAGAGAGAGAGAGAGAGAGAGAGAGAAGAGAGAGAGAGAGAGAAGAGAGAGAGGAGAGAGAGAGAGAGAGTTTATTGTAAACGAAAATGTGTAGAGGTTTAGCCTTCATCTTAAACTAAGACATATGGCCTGTGCAGAGAGACCTGAAATTCTTTGAATATATAAACGGCATCACTTATGCTTTCGACAAACTTGATTCCTGAAAGCAAATATTAAAGGTTTACGTAACAACATATTGACCATGATCACTTCAATCCTATTATATTAATAATGGGCTGTAGAAGTATCACCTCACATAAATGCGTGCATGTTAAGCTCACCTATGTATGTGATATGGTTATTAGTAATACCCTGACACAATATACGGACTGCTCCAATATATGAGAAAAAGCATACAAGAAGGCAATATGAGTCGGAAATAAGGTATGAAACGGCCGATACGGTGAATAGTCTGGTAACATGTTGCAGAAGGCTTGTATGAACAAAGCGGTAAGCGGAAACGTCCACATCTTTTCTGCATATATTCAAAAACTGACCACGTGACTTCGGACTTGCAATCTAACATGGCTGGCTCGCTCTGGGCTACAGCTTGTCGGCTCTTTTGGAGCGAATCGATTTGGTTACCCAAACATTTATCATGGGATTCTATGAAGAACACAAACCCACATATCTACAAGCCCCAGCTTTCAGATTTGATGACGCCAGTGTACATGTGCGCTGTAATATGTGTCATCAGGATTGTGTTCGAAAGGTAAATGTTTACACTTTGATCACAAAAACATGTCCAGCATATCTTGACAACGGGCCCGATCGGTAGTTGCCTAATCCTTCCAACTAGCCTATGCATGCATCATTGAAGAGCAAATATGGCCTTGTCGATTATTCTTTGGAAGTATATGGGCTAGGGCCTAAGTGCAGATTGGGCATAGGCTTCTCCAGCCTTGAACTTCAAGTTGAAGGGAGTGCTATTTAAGTTGCGGTTTAAATCGGAAGTTTTCCAACACGACTAACATTGCATTTGGCTTGACGCGATTGCCAATTTGTGGGTGAACAGGCCCCAGGTGCAAGCCATGCATGCTGTCTGTGGTAGCATACAGCAAGACACTTTATAATTTACAAGTGTCTATCGCATTCACTAGTATGAGAATTCAGTATATATATTATATATATATATATATATATATATATATATATATATATATATATATATATTATAATATATACTGAATTCTCATACTAGTGAATGCGATAGACACTTGTAAATTATATATATATATATATATATATATATATATATATATATATATATATATATATATATATATATATGATTATATCTGGAGCCTACTAAAGCTTCCATTAAAAGATGATAATGGAGAAAGAAAGAAAAAATGGTCCAAATATATTTTGTAAAAAATATTAAGAAAACAAGCATCCACTTTTTTTGTAGTGCATCTTATTTCTTACAGCATTATGTTTAGTGATAGATCTATCCTTGTAAAGGATGCAAGGGAGGTCATAAAATAAAAATTATCCAACCTAACTGTCAGTCTTGGCTGGATAATATTATGATCAATCAAACACTGCCAGAACACTCATATTGCTGACACAGGCAAGAGTGGTTGGAGAAAAATGGCCCTGACTTGGATCTTGTATGTAACTTGTAAGAGATGCAATTTTCCACTTGACCAAATTGTATTATATTTAAATTTACTTAATAGTTTTATTTTTTATTTTATTGAGAAAAAAGTTGTAGACCTGGAACACTGTGCAGACCTGTAAGTGTAACAGGTTGCAACCTCTCCATTATTTTAAGAACTGATTAATCAAAGATTCAAAAGCAACAACCACCACCACCAAACATATATGTTATAAACAGACCCCCCCCCCCCCCCCCCCCCCCTCCCCAACAACAGAAAAGTTGTAGTTCAAGTGTTTCAATTTTTAGTGTACAAAATGCACACTAGTCTCAGTAGTCTGTAGTATGACACATTTTGTAATTTAGACTATACAGTCTAAATAATTTTATAATGCAATATTATCATGTCACTTCTCAGTGTTTTTTTGTGTTTGTTTTTACCAATACAGCTTTGAAAGAGATAAAAGTAGTTTACATGTACTGATGAAGTATATATATATATATATATATATATATATATATATATATATATATATATATATATATATATATATGTACTGATGTAGCAAATGCGTGCCTTTTTATATTAATGTATTGAGGTTGCAACAAAAATATGGACTCTTAAAAAGCCACAGAGGCTCAATTTTTAAAGATCTTTTTGATTGTTATTGTTGTTGTGGGTTCCCTACCTTAACACTCTGGGGATGACCCAGAATGTGCATGCAGATAGGCAGCTATACTCTGACTTCAGAGGATTTTTTTTCTTTTGAATGGAGAGTGCAGGTTGTTATAGTGAAGGCAATTTGAACACAATATTTTACAACATAACATTTTAGTGTAGCCCTCGGCAATTAGCTGACATCAATAACTGACAGTGAGTGAGTGACACAGCTTTGACTAGTTTTAGCCTGGGCCATAACAACCTTTTTCAAGTTTTTTTTAGAGAAACAGTTTTGTGAGATGAAAGAGTTATAAATGCTTGTTTAGAGTCAAAAGTCATGCTCGTTCTTCAATAATTGATTTAGAAATGTAATTGATGCATTCTTGAATTAATCTGGCTGATAAAGTGATATTTGATCAAGGTTCACCTACTACAACTACTACAAGCCTGACAGTTATGCTAGACATGTAATATAAATCGATAGAATTTTTTGTATTTTATAGTTTTTGTTTGTTTGAATTTTTAAAATAAATTGATAGTGTTTGCAGACAGTTGAACAATAATTTAAAGTCAAAGTGACCAGTTTGCCAGCCTGTAGTCTGTAGTGTTACTAACTTACTACAATACTAGTTACTGTGGTCAGTGCATCATATAATATAAAATTTATACTACTTCGCTAGTGCATAATATATCATCATATGATTTTCATGTCACTTTTTATATGAAGGACAGTTTAGCATATGTTACCAATAATATATATTATGCATGTTTTCAGACTGTCACTCAGACTGTCACTTGGCAGACATTATATTCTGTTACGTATACATGTATGTATGTACATACCCAAGTGGTTAAGGCTGTTTTACTTCAAGTTCAATCCTGTAGTTCCATTAAGTCCTGGGTTTGAAATTTGGTGGTGACGTCTGGTGAATTAAGCTAAGGGTAGAGATTTTTACCATGATCTCCAATTTCAACTTTATGTGCAGAACTGCCAGTGCCCTAATTTTCTTTATGAATGTATATTTTATATCCATGGATTTTTACCATCTCCCATTTTAACTTAGTGCAGCTCTATCAGTGCCTCTATTCCTTTACATATGCAGAAGATCAAATTCAATGCAGCATATCGTGATGGGTTACAGAAACATGAATGATGAACATGCCCAGCATACAACCCGTACAATGAAATGACCTGCTCAGAAGTTTGAATTTGTTGGCTAGGGCTTGCAAAGTCACAAGCACAGAAGACCAGCCACTACACACTTTGCCTGATAATGGAAGGCATTCACAGAGAGAGAGAGAGAGAGAGAGAGGAGAGAGAGAGAGAGAGAGAGAGAGAGAGAGAGAGAGAGAGAGAAGTCACTTTGTTTGCTGTTTACTAGGGATAGCACATGATGAAGTTCAAGATTTGGTTAACTTTTTTTTCACTTTTAGAATAAGGCCTATCAGATGACAGGATCTTTACAGTTAATTAAAAGTGTGAATTTTTCTACAAAGTGGAAGTTAACAACTCTGTGATTGTAGATCAATTTTAAAAGAGTACTGTGTGTTTACTCTGTTCTTCCATTGGCATTAATTTGTCAGTTTTGAGTTAACCAACAATGTTGTGTGCAGACTTGTTGGGACCATAGTCAGTCAACTTTACAAACTGCGCAGCAAAGTAAGAAAAGCTCCACCAGTTCCTGTACTTGAAGCGGAATATTCACGGGATAAATCACCAAGTGATGAAACACTTCAGGTCAGAATTTTTTCTTTTTGAAGTTTTGATATTTTATTCTAAAGATTGAAAAGAAAGTCAAGAAAGTGTTATAATTAAAATTATCATTTTGTCAGAATGTTGTTTAAAAATCTTCATGATGATAAATATCACTTTAGTCCTTTTTTTGTTTTTGTTTTGCTTTATTTTATTCTTATATTTCGAGGATAATGGAATAAGCTCTCATGTGCTTTTTTTTTTTTTTTTTTACATCCAGTCTCCTGTGTGTGTGTGTGTGTGTGTGTGTGTGTGTGTGTGTGTGTGTGTGTTTGTTTAATGCGGTGTGTAAACAGTATGCACATGCATACTGTTTGTTTTATCACCATATAGTATAGTTACTTAAAAAAAGTTAAATCCTTAATTGTGCATACCCGCAGCAGTGCATGCTTTACATTTGTGGTAAGTTATCTATAGATAGACAAGTATGAACTGACAACACTTGTTTGTCTGTACTTTGGTTAATCAATTCACACAACACACTTAATGATGAAATTGATCATTCAAGTATCAAAGAAGAAAACCCATCTGATCTTGTCTGGTTGCTAAAAATAATTTTATGTACTGTATACACAATACTGTTTATTCAGCCAGTTGTCCCATATGGCATATGGAGTAAAATAGAAATACAGATTCAAGGACTACTTATTCCTTGTTGTAAGTGTTGCTAGAGATTACTTACTATGAGAAGAATTGAGGGACCTCCATCACTGACATGAAAGAAAATTTGAAGAAAAAAAAATCCTAACTGTTCATGCACACATGCATTGCAACATTGATCATTTGATGTATATTATATTATAACATGTTTGCAAACATACAACCCTCTGCCCCTCCCTCTCTCTTTTCTTTGTCTCTGTCTCTCTCCCTCTCTCTCTCTCTCTCTCTCTCTCTCTCTCTCTCTCTCTCTCTCTCTTCTCTCTCTCTCTCTCTCTCTCTCTCTCTCTCTTTCTCTCCCTTCTCTCCCCCCCCCTCTCTCTCTCTCTCTCTTTCTCTCTCTCTCTGTCTCTGTCTGTCTGTCTGTCTGTCTGTCTGTCTGTCTGTCTGTCTTTCTCTCTCTCTCTCTCTCTCTCTCTCTCTCTCTCTCTCTCTCTCTCTCTCTCTCTCTCTCTCTCTCTCTCTCTCTCTCTCTCTCTCTCTCTCTCTCTCTCTCTCTCTCTCTGTGCCTCAGTGTCTGTCTCGCTCTCTCTCTTCTCTGAAGTGAATCAGAGATCATGTATTTTTTCCCTATTACTAGTATTAAATGATATCATTATATGAGATGGGTGTGTAAATTTGCATCTGCCTATCTATCTCTATGTCTGTCTGCCTGTTTATTTATCTTTTACTTAAAATGTAAATATTTAAAGAAAAATCTATGATATACTTTTAAAAACTTTTACACCACTTTGAGTCACATTCACAGCAGATTTCTCTGCGTGAAATTCAGGCTGCTTTCCCTGGAGAGAGAGCATCACCACAAGAGCAGCACCACCCATTATATTTTTTGTGTCTTATTTGTTTCCCTATCACAGTATCAGAGTGGCTTATTTTACAGAATTTAGCCAGGGACAAGTCTCTTGTTGCCATGGGTTCTTTTGCATGTGTTTAATAATTTTATGTAACACACAGGACCTCGCTTTAGAATCTCATGGGAAAGACTAGCACCCAGACCACAAAACATAGCATAATAGTATTTGATATTGGTTCCTCTCTGGGTTTTTTTTTTTACCCTGTTTCTCATATTTTCCACAATAGTTGATTTATTAGTAATTGTGGAGCTTTAAAATTATGATTCACTCTTCCAGAGACTGTCCAAGCAGACAGACATGAGGGTGCGCCAGATTGAACGTTGGTTTAGAATTCGGCGGAACCAGGATAGAACTCCGGTGATGAAAAAGTTCTGTGAGTCCAGGTAAGTTGAAAAGCTCTATCAGTGGAAATTATGATGTTAAAGATTCCTTAAATATTCTTTTTGGTTTTTTTGATAATATACAAAGATCTGTTAGTCTTTTACATATATTTGATTCATGGTTGATAACTATCAAAGCTTCTACTTAATATTTTGCAAGTGTATGATTTCCTGCTTGATTATTTTTATTTTGTTTTGTTGTACTTGTGGTGAATCATATCATAATGATGATGATGTTGCTGATGTTAATTGTGATGATGGTGATCATAATAATGACAGTAGTTATGATAATGCTGAATTGTTTTTTACACACAATCACACACACACACACACACACACACATACACATTCACACATGCACGCACGCACACACACACACACACGCACACTGGATCACAAACAATTCTTTGGGGGTGTGGGGTGTATGAAAGTTTCCAGTTTTTCCAAGGAGCTGGAGTGGTGGAATTAACTTATATCTTTATTTATTTTTATTTATTTATTCTGTTATATTGAGGATAATGGAATAAGCAGTTATGTGAGGTTTTTTTACATCTAGTCCCCATTTGTATGCAGTTTTGTAAATCTTGTCATCTGTTCCCACTGGCACAGAATGATCTACTCTTACAAAAAGCGGAACAGGATTTAACATGTGTGCAAAATGTTCTGCATACGTTTGCACACGGGGCCTCGGTTTACAGTCTTATCCAAAGAACTTTTGGGGAGAGTGGAGTCAGTACTGATGTTAAATCAGGGGGAAAATCCCCTCGAAAAGGAATCGAACCCAGGTCATCAAATTGCGAGCACAGTGTTCTGACCACTAGGCTATCCCGTCCCTCCCCGTTTATTGCCATATCTGCATTGAACACACAGTTGACATGTGGCACAGGGAGAACTAAGACAAGTCTCCCTTCATAATAAAGGAAGTTAGCAAAGCAAACCAAAACTATTGACCAAAATCAAAGTAACATTCAGGAAATGAGTCCCTTGTTCTGTGGTCTCTTGGAAACAAGCAAAGGTCACGAGGGACTCATGCCACATGAAGAGAAATGTCTTAAAAGATTGACAGAGAATGGTGTGAAAATGAATGCTAAAGAAGAAATTCCACCCTCAGTCAGGGTTTAAGTATATTGTGTTATAGTCATAGATTTTCCCTTGAGATTTGTTGTTGGACACTTTTGAGCTATTCAACCACTCTGAATGAGGTTATCAAAAGCTACATGTGTAAAGTGTAGCCGTATCAGAATTGTTGTGTATTTTCTGTTTAGGTGTTTCTAAAGGAAAATGAATTGCCAAAAAGCACAGTGAAATGGTTCGCTTATTGTTCCAGCTGGAGATGCACTTACTATGCTGTGATATTCTCATACGGACTCTACACTCTGTGGGATGTGAGTATGGTTACAGCAGCTGCTTAAAATATTGTTGTTAATCTTTTTTATTGTGTGTACTATGTATGTGCATTGAGGGAGAGCATCATTTAGAGAGGTAGGCCCCATGAGACAGTTGGTGAGGCAAGAAGGGGATGATTTTAAATTTAGAGAACTTCGGTAGCTTTCTCCTGCAGTTTTGATCAGTGGTCTCTTGCATTCTACTGATGTTTGAAAGGCAGACGATAGAATGTATGTGTATGAAAGTGGTGAATATCAAATTGACTCATTATCCAGCTCAAGACATTTTTTAAGTCCTGGTAAGAAATGAATGAGAAGCAATGATTGACACTGTCCAAACATTGCTTCATCAGTTAATACTGTGACATGATATTCATCAATTGAACATGCATAGCTTTATGAAGTATACCGAATTTCAATCCTGGTAATGTACATTTGAAATGTGTATAATGTGATACAAGTCTCGCTTTATGCTCTGAAATGCCAGTTATTCAGCGTTGCTTTCTAGTGCTTGCCAGATTGTTGTAAGATCATGAAATAAGGTCATGTAATTTGATTCCATTTCTAGGTTGCTGTATCAAGGAAGTGAGTGTGTCTAGTAACTTGATTTGAGGGGAAAGTGGTCTGTATGTGTGCATGTGAGTGGACATATGTGCAGGTGTGGGGTTGCTCATGTTCTGTATATGACCATTCTTGCGGCTTATGCTTTATTTTAGTCCAGTTTTTGCATGCTTGGCAATAGTGTATGTCTGTAGATATATATGTGTTCATAAGTTTAGATTTATGTGAGTTATTTTTGTTCTTTGCTTTTCATTTTCTTTTCATTAGTTTTTATTGACGTTCTTGTTTTTTTCCTTAAAAATTTTTTTTTATGTGATTTTTTTCTGCTTTCTTTTTAACTTTTATTTTCAACCTGTTCTCTCTATATTATCTGTGTTTTATTTTGTTGGTCATTTTGTTTTGATTAATTTTGTTCTGTAAAAAGCAGTTATAAGTGTTCAATTTTACATACATGTATAAATTCACACAAATGCGTGCGAAGCAAATATGTGACGCTCCACCATAAAATAAGGATATGGCAAGATCACAACATCCAAAACGCCATTTGTCGGGCAGATTGCAAACCATGGCAACAATTTTGACGGCAGTTTGTGTAGTAGAAATGAGAATAGGTGCCAGTGGTTGTAGAAGTAGTGGGGGTGGGGGGGGGGGGGGGGGAGGAGAATTTAAAACTAAAGGCATAATGCTTTATGAAGAGAAAGCAACTGCCATTCCTTATTCTGTTTTGCTATTTGAAAATAATGCTTTTTCTCTTTGTTTTAATTGATTTTGATATCCTTTAATTAGCAGTTATTTGCCTCATTAATAGCCTTAAAATGTTAAATGCATTCTGGACAGAATTCGTGAAAAACATATACTGTATATGTGGTGAAACAGTATCCAGCATTCACATTCTTTTTGAGTGTCAGGTTTTAAAACAGTATCTGCTTGCCATTCATAACAACTTTTTAAAATAAGGTTTTAAGCAATTGTAGATTGTTGTGCAAAATTGGATTTTCATCAAAGGGGTGTCCCAGTGCTATTTTCCTGTAGTGAGGGCAGTTTTTCTCACCCTCCTTTTTGCAATATAAATGTAAAGACTGGTTTTTTAATCAGGAATATGAATCCCACCCTATCCTTGAATTCATAGTAGTAGTAGTTGACCTTTATGTTATATTAACATTATCCTATCATTTTTTATTTTGATGTTTTTGCTGTTACACTTGTTATATCATCATAGTTGATTGAATTACTGTTACTGACATTAGTTGCATTATTATATTGCCCTCACTCTCTACCTCCTTTTAGCAGTATAAGATTAGTCTGTGCGCACATATATTTCATTGAAACACACACACACACACACACACACACACACACACACACACACCACACACACACACACACACACACACACACACACACACAACAACACACACACACACACACACACACACACACACACACACACACACACACACACACACACTCATGCACTCATGCACTCATGCATGCACGCATGCAGCTTTGTGAATCACTCAATGTCAATGTTCAGAGGCAAGAGTTGTTAGATGGTTGTAGAACAGGGTCATATAAAGTTCAAATATTATGGACATGAATCTGTGATGCTGACTATCTTGTTGGATCAGGTTGTGCCTCCATGAAACATATGGCGCATGTAAAGAAATTGAGCAACAATGCAGGTATATAGACATATGGTGTTTGATGATGGTAGGTGATAAGAGAGTGACCACAACTCGGATTTTCATTTTTGTTAGTCAGACATTTCAGTACTGTATTTTGAATCACTCTTTAGCTTGTTAAAAACATTTCGCTTTTCAATCCATCAATATTGCATATACACCAACATGCAGGTGAAGACAGAGAGGAAAATGAAAATGTGAGACTATCCCAGGTACATTGCTAATGCTTATGTCTTAGGGCATATAATAGTACTTGGGGATTTTGAAGGTGCTTGTGGCAATTGCTGTGCTGTGTGTTGTGTGTGTAATCTCTAATTCACATTTTTGGGGATAGCTAAGTGGTCAGAGCACTCACTTTCCCCAAGTCAAGTTAAGCAGCTTCGAGTGTGGTTTCCAGTTGGATGGGTGACTGTTTGCGCACCTTGGCTTCAGTAGAGTCCCCCCAGTTCACCTAACTGTAAATGGGTACCTGCCCTCTTTAGGATCAGGGAAGGTAAAGTAGTGAGGGAAAGGAGATGGGCACTGCCCTCAATATGCTGGCCCCTAGAGAAGCTGAGGTCTCTGATGCCTTGCTCCTCTACGACCGCCTAGGTTATGGAACACCTTTACCTACCTTTTTACCTTTCACAATACCCTTTAGTTAAATTTAACTGACAAAACTGAAATGTACAGCAGAAAAGTGTGGTGGATGTTTTTGTGTTGAGTTGCAAAGTACAAGTACGGTAAGGAAAACAATATGTGCAGTGAGATAATTAAGTCAAAGATACATGGCTTAAGCAAAGTTTGAGTGACATAATAATGAGGTCCTTACCAAGTCTCATCATTGTTATCAGCTGTCTGCTCCATCCCAGTCGTCTGGCTGGAAAGACTTGATATGAAGGCGATAACTGGTTAGGATGACCTCAGAGAGTGTAGAGAAACTGTTGTTCTGTGGTCAGAAAAAGATAACCTTCCAGCAGAGTGGTGTGGGTATTCTCATCATCTGTCAAATCCATTTAAGAGTTTTAATCCAACTTCACTGTGAAATGAAATCAGAATTCATTGTACTCTACAGACCAAGCGCAAATTTGATGACTTCATCCAAGGTGAAATGGTTCTGTCAATTGCTATGGTCCTATTACTAATTGCTTACCTGATGGATTGATGAGCATTCCAGTGCCTGTCAGCAAAATTAAATCATAAATTATAAATGGAAGCATCTGATGAAAGAGTTGACAATTCACAATTTGATTTTTTTTGTTTGTTTCGCTGTCTTCATTATGAAGTTGGTGATTGCTGTAAAATATTTTGTCCTGAATCTTGTATTGGCATGCTGGAGTTAGGCAAGCCTTCTCTTGAATTTTTGACTCTTTGTTGATCTACAGATTTTTTGTATGAGCTATCATAACTGTTGAGTTCTTTCAGTCACTAGAACAGAATGTTGAAGGTTTCGTTTGAGAAAAAGCATGATTTTGGAGTAGTTTGTTACTATGTTAGAACCTGTTTGGACTTTTCATTTTTTGCTTGATGGATTGTTTTATTCTACTGCTTATTTTTTTAATCTAAAATTTGGTTGGTTTTTTTTTGTTTCTGTGTCTTTGTGTTTACTTTAATAGAAATTTGAATGAATGAGTCTGTGTTGAAGCTGGGTGGTGAAAAATATGCATATATATATTTCAATGTTCACTTTGAAAGTGTTGCTGTTTCAGAAGCCATGGTTGTGGGACACCAGCTTTTGCTGGAGAGACTGGCCTGAACATGTGAGTTAACTCCTCTGTTATATAATGTGTACTTTTCTGCATCTCCTTGTGTCGCTGTTGTTTTCTCAGATTGTTTGCTGGTCAGCTGTATTGTGAAATGATAGACACCCATGAAGATCATCTAGTTAAGAATCGTCTGATATCGTGTAATTTCTGATGCCTGAATCTTTCTTTGTAAGTCTGCTGCCAGAATCCCAGTTAACAGAGAACAGATCTTTATCATTCCGAAGTGTATAGGTACCATACAGGATATACTGGTGCATTTCAAGCATAAAGCAGTTTACCATCCCTTGTGTGCAAACAATGCTTGTTTTGGACCTGAGAGAGATGGTGATAATGCTTCTGATGATGTCTGTTCTTGAGAATGCCATCAGTGCTCTTGTAATATGAAGAAAGACAGCTAGTTCGAATCCTTGATCAGTCATGAGAGTACAAACAAACAAGCAAACATACACACAATTAAACAAGCCTGGATCTGTGTCGTTTCCAGCTTTAGGGCACTTGAGTTTATTATGTCTCATCTGATGCCCTGGTGTTGTTTGCTTTTATTCTGCTTGCCATGATGAAGGGGATGCATGTATTGAAGCTGATTGTGTCACACAAACACATACACACACACATGCACGCACACACGTGTGTGTGCGTGCACACATGACAAATGGGGGCAGGGGCCTGTTGCATGGCTAGTTTGTCCTGTGGATGTATAAAGGCAGGTGTGCTTTGTTTTTCATGTTGCAGCATGTCAGCACGGATATGTATTGGTACTATTCAATCCAAGCGGGATTCTACATGGCTCTGTCCTTGTCGCTGTTTACGGATCACAAGCGCAAGGTGTGTTTATTTCCCCTTGTAAGAAGGCTGCACTGAAAAAGAAACTACTTTAAGAAACATAAATATGTAAATTATAGAAAATATAAATCTTGTAAAGACTTATTGTATCTGTTAAGAAACCGAGTGCTTTTGACACTGTGTTCAAAACACAGCAAGATAACTTGTTCCTTTTTGTGATTCAAGTAATCCATCCTTTTGGGGAAAGAGTGGAAGGTATCATTATTGTGCAGAGATGGCCCTGAGGCATTTTTACAGTTCAGTTAGATTTAAAAAGCATTGATCTTTACATCATATTGACAGCCAGCCAGCCAGGCAGGCAGCTCTCTTTAATTTAACCACACTTGTGCCATGCATCATTGTTGATATTTGTTGTGCTTCACAGCATTGCATGGTATACATACAAAAGAACTTGCCTTATTGAAGTGAAGGATAAGACCAAACTGAGATAATCTTTTTTTTGTTGTTGTCTTTTTGCCTTTTTAACCCATTTTACACATATGATTACTTATGCTAACTTGAGCATAGACGTTGCTTACTGGAAGTAGTATGTTTTGTCCCTATAAATCTATGGTAACACAATCCAGTTTTCTTTTCCCAGGATTTCACAGAGATGATTGTCCACCACTTTGCCACCCTGGGGCTGATGTTCCTATCCTGGATGGTGAACTTCACTCGTATCGGCACCCTCGTTTTGCTGGTGCACGATTGTGTGGACCCTATCATGGAAGTGAGTTACCCCGTTTTCTCCTTCTAAATTCACAGGGAGTTTGTAGTTTATAGAACACCAGCATGTAGTGTTTTGTTGGATGGTTTGTGTTTAAATTGTGTCGTAAAAACGATATGTTATGGTTTAAGTTATGTATGCTAGTGTCTTTTTTTTGACAAGCTCATCTCCTGAGGAAAAAAAAAGCCAGCCTGTGACTATAGATTTTATGTAGTCTGTTTTTCTGACAGAAAGATTTGAGCTGTTTTGTTGTTAGCACTGAACTTTGAGTGGCTGTACTTAAAATCATTGATCTCATTAAGGGTTCAGAGAAAGTTATAGGATGTAATTGGTTACAAAAGTAAGAAAAATGGAAATTTTCATTTGTTATATGATGGCCTATTTGTTTCATTTTTGTGGGCACTGCCTTATCTTTGTGATGCCATAAGCTGCTCATCCTGATCTTACTGTACACAGCCATGCCCAAGTTTATGTCACATCCACAGCCAGCAGTCGTCAGTATGCTGTCAGTGCTGACCTGTTAGGAGACCAACAAATAGATCACTTGCATTGCTTCCAAGTTATTTTGATGATATTTCATGGTGCCTGTTTTGGTTCAATATGCGCAGGATGCCATCTGCTAAGCCCCATATTGTTGACAGCAATAACTTAGTGGCAGATATGGATTGAGTATTTTTTAGTGTAGTTGGAGTGCATGCTTGTGAGAGAAAATGAGAAGTGTGTATGTGTGTGTGTGTGTGTGCGTGCGTGTGTGTACATACACATTTGGACATGTATATATTGCTCACAGTGTAAGTCTATGATTGCAAGTTGAGAAGAACAGAAACATTTTTTGTTCATCTCCATCCAGGCTGCCAAGATGGCCAAGTACCTGAAGAAGGAGACGCTGTGCACTGGCCTGTTTGTCTGCTTCATGCTCACCTGGGTCATGACTCGTATGACTCTCTACCCCTTCTGGTCAGTCATCTACGTGTTGTTGGCTTTTTGTCTTCTCCTTTACTTGCTGCATTAACTTAACCCTCTTAGTCCCAAACCGGGATTTGCCGGGATTGAATAATTGCCCCACCCTGAATCCAGAACCGGGATTTGCTGGGATTTACACACCGTAAATTTCCATCACGCTGTGACCATCTCTAATTGCTACCATATGCCAAAGCTCTATCAGGCTAGAGGCACAGAGACCCTGCCGTGAGTGTGGAAGTAATCATAGCTGCTGGTATAAACTTAGAAAGAGGAAAAAGCAAGCAAGCATGTGTGCCTGACTTGATTTCGTGATGGAATGCGAAATCTAGTGGCAATTTGTGTTCAGAGAATCTGAATGCAAGAGCGCTACAACCCACCCTTCCTACTCCACCTCCACATCTTTTGAAAACTGCAGGTCCTCTCTCAGTGATGAATGAAGGACCATCAATGCCTAAAAGATGGATGTGATGTTGGGGACGGGATCAGAGATAAGTGTATGGTGTGGGAAAAAAGGCTTCATGGTGATATAGTTTAAAGCCAGTAGTACCAAGTCATGGGAAGGGTGGCGCTAGCCTCTGTCTCTGCAGTTAAAGTTAAAGTCTGTCCCGAGCCTAAGGCTCATCAGGCCGGTGCTTAACCCGGTTTCTGTGGCTTTAAGCGACTGAGAGTCATAGACTCCCCCCTGGATAGGACGCCAGTCTATCGTAGGGTTAACCCCCAACACAAGGTTGGTACCCCTTTTTACACCTGGGTGGGGTGAGAAAATAGCCTTAAAGTGCCTTTTCCAAGGGCACAACGCCTTAGCCGAAAGCTGGGATCGAACCCGCAACCTTTAGATTACGAGTCCAACGCCCTAACCACTAGGCTACAGCGGCGGCACTGTCTCTGCAGACACGTAGCTTATTCTGTGGTGAAGAGAATCCCTGTCTTGTTGAATATCACATGCTTGAAATGTTTTTTTCAGAAATCTCTGTTGTGATGTAACTGTAATCGCAACAAATTTCCTTCTCTTCTAGTAGCTCTGTTTCTGCTGTTTGTTTTCTTTAACCCTTTGCTGGGCACAGCAAAATCATTTGTCACCTTCCTGCCGGGCAGAGAAAATGGAGGTGGATGGCTTGTGAGTGGGTGTATGTATTTAACATGCAATAACTCTACAATGGTCAGATGGATTTTGATGAAATAAAAACAGCAAGATGCAGAAATGAATAAAGAAATTGCTAATACCCAATTTTTGTCATTATTTTTATTTTCTTTTAGAATTATAATGCATAAACACGCAAAGTCATTGATTGGTTTGTGTGTGTTACAGTTAGCGTTGCAATAACTTTAGAATGCGTGCATGGATTTTGATTAAATAAAAACTAAAACATTAAGAAACAATTATAGAAAAGATATTTTCAACCTACTGTTGGTTTTTTAGTTTTTTTGATAAATGGTGCATGAACACATCGAACATTCCGACGATCGCCATTTTTGTTTACCGATGATCGCAATCAGCTTAACGTTTAAGTTTGAGCCGCTACCGTATCAAAATCCCAAATAGCAACCAAATAACAAAATATATCAAGTTCTGAACCATTGCCGAACTTGAAATCCACGATAATTTCCCCAAATCTAAGAGTAGAATTCAAAACGCGTATCGGCCGTGTTAGATTTGACGATCGATTTTCGTCTCGAACTTCGCCGTAGTCAAAGTCGTCTCTCTCACTTCAGTCAACAAACTCAGAAGTGCACACACTACTAGGATCGATTACATCGATATTTGAGCCTAGATACACATCTCACAGCGTCATATTTTCGGCATGGAAGCTGTAAAAACGATCGTAAATGTCGGGTTCGAAGATAGCATCCATCTTGGAAAAATTTGCGATTTTTTCCTCCAAAACTTGCAACAAACTCACTCCAATCGCCGCCATTTGTAATAAACATGCGGAAGTCTCGCGGGCAGTCTCGTGGCTTCTATATTCACGAGATTTGAAGCGAGATTGGCGGGAATTTCGACTGTATGATCGCTCTGAAGTGACGGTCGTGTCGCCGGGCGCTTTGGGGCGTTTTGCCCAAGGACAGGGTCGGGCGCTTTGGGGCGTTGTGCCCAGCAAAGGGTTAACATTTTCCACCTTATGGGTCGTGTTTGAAAATTTCACCTTGGATTTTTGAAGATGAATCTGATTTGATTTTAGGGTTTATTTTGATTTGATGTGATGGGTGTGGGCAGGATCATACTCTCTCTCTCTCTCTCTCTCTCCTCTCTCTCTTCTCTCTCTCTCTCTCTCTCTCTCTCTCTCTCTCTCTCTCTCTCTCTCTCTCTCCTCTCTCTTTTTCCCCTGCTCTTTGACTTGATTTTAGAGTTGATTTTGATTTGATGTGATGGGTGTGGGCAGGATCACTCTCTCTCTCTCTCTCTCTCTCTCTCTCTCTCTCTCTCTCTCTCTCTCTCTCTCTCTCTCTCTCTCTCTCTCTCTCTCTCTCTCTCTCTCTCTCTCCCTCCCTCCCTCCCTCCCTCCCTCCTCCTTTCTCACTCCCCTTTGAATTTTTTTAAAATTTGATTTTAGAGTTGACTTTGATTTGATTTGATTTGATTTGATTCTGATGTGGGCAGGATCCTTCGCAGCACGCTGTTTGAGTCGTCTGTTTACACTGGGCAGTTCTACATGTACTACGCCTTCAATGTTCTGCTGGTGACGCTGCAAGTGCTGCATATCATCTGGTTCTACTTCATCCTCCTCATCGCCAAAGATGCCATCTTTGAAGGACAGGTGAGCTGAGCTGAGCTGAGCTGAGCTGAGCTGGGCTGGGTCTGTGTGTGTGTGTGTGTGTGTGTGTGTGTGTGTGTGTGTGTGCTGTGTGTGTGTGTGTGCATGTGAGTGTGTGTGTGTGTGTGTGTTTGTGCGTGTGTGTGCGTGCGTGCGCGTGCATACGCGCGCGTGTGTGTGCGCGTGCACGCGCACGCGCGTGTGTGTGTGTGTGTGTGTGTATAGGTGTTTGTGTAAGTGTTTGTGTGTGTGTGTGTGTGTGTGTGTGTGTGTGTAACAGTGTTTGTGTGTGTGTGTGTGTTTATGTGTGTGTGTGTGTGTGTGTGCGTGCGCGCGTGCGTGTGTGTGTGTGTATGTAACAGGACAGGTGGGATGGGGGAGGGGGTAGAGAGAGAGAGGGTTTGTGTGTGTGTATGCGAGTGTGTGTGTGCATGTATATGTATGTGTGTGTGTGTGTGTGTGTGTGTGTGTGTGTGTGTGTGTGTGTGTGTGTGTGTGTGTGTGTGTGTGTGTGAAAAATACATAAAACTTAAAAGATGTGAAGATCGCTCTGCAGAAGTGTGGATAGTTTACATATTTACTTAGTTTGTTTTTGCTTCATATAACTATATGCTTTTTGACATCCCAGAGACACAGACAAAAGTGGTTTTTTTTTTGTGTGAGTGTGTCTGCTGTATGAGCCCAACATTTGATTCCCTGTTGTTTTGTTGTGTTTACTCCCCAGCTGAAAAAGGACTCCCGCAGCAGTGACGAAAGCATTTCAGAGGAGGAGGAGGAGGCCCCTGCTGGAAGCAAGGACAAGACTTCAGAGGCCGTTTCCACCAAAAACGGCTGGAAAAAGTTGGATCAGAATGGAATGTCAGCTCACCGTATCTCCAGGAAATAAGAGAAAATGAAACGCCACCTTATCGTATTTCCAGAAATAAGCAGTGGAGGCTGGACTACCATCTCAATCAGACTTCCAGGAAATAGGCACATGAGTGCAGAATTTCACCAGATTTTCAGGAAATGAGCAGTTGAGAATGGAAGATAATATCTTTAGATTTCCAGGAAATAAGCAAACTAAACTGGAACACAGGCAGATTTTCAGGGAGTTGCTCGCCCAGATAGAACCAATGTGAACATTTTGAGAGAATGAGACAGGCTTTACTTTTAAATCAGCTGCTTATTGATATTTAAGGAAGTTTTTTTAACAACTGGAAAACTAATGATGAACAGAAGTTGTTCTGGAAATTTCTAGAACGGGCCTGTATTGTTATAAATAGTGAGTTAGAGTAGCAAGAGTTGGGTATATCATCAGAAGAATATCTGTTAACAGTCAGAGAATGAAGGTCTTTTCTGCATTTTTCAGGCTTGAAAACGAGATTCTTTTGGAAGAGAAATTTTTCATTTATTTTTTTTCAAGAATTTGTACTTTTTTTTTACCAGTTGCCTTGATTTTGAGGAATTTTTATGGGTGAAATATTGTTTTTTGCTGTTATCTGATTAGAAAATGTTTGTTTTTATTAGAAACATGTGTGTGTCTTTCATATTCCCTCTCTTCCTATGTCATCTTTTTTTCCACATTTTATTGGATGATAATCAAACAGATCTAGTGCCAAGTCATCAGTACTTATCAAACACTGGAAAAGGTTAACATTAATTAGTCTTTTTATCTGTGCAGATGTAGAGGGCTCGTTCAGTGAGAAATCGAATCCCTCTTTCGTTGAACAATGTGTGCTTGAAATGTGCACTTCTGTTTCATTCTCTTTTTGTTCTTTCTTTTTTTTAAAAACCATTTTCTTCCATGTTGATTTATTCGTTGTTACATATATTACGTAAATCTGACAGCATCTTGGTTGTGTCTGGACTTCACAATTGTCCATTTTAGTGTCATGTCATTGTTCTGTGATCACCACAAGTGGGAGCTTTGTTAACAGCTTTAATATTTTATTTATGTTTGTTTGTATAGCTTTAAAAAAAACATTTATCAGTTTTGGGTTTATCTATCTGTCTGGTTTTTTTAACATTCAGTGATTTTATTCAAGTTGGTGTTTTTATGTGGTAACAAATTCATCCTGTGTAACCATCATATCAGAAGCTTACCCACCTATCTGTATTTTGTTTATTTGTCTGGTTATTTTTTATATTCAATGAGTTGTATAAAGTCATTTACTTCATGGGGTAACAGATTCATGAAGCGTAACCATCATATCAGTTTATTCCCCATTCTATGCTTTATTAATCTGGCGGTTTGTACCAGTTTTTATTTTCCCTCCCTTATGTCAGGATTCTTAACTGGACTTTTGTTTGAAATGTTGTGGGGGTGGGGTGGGGTGGGATCAATGGGTGTTTTTGTTTCTTTGTGTGATGATCATTTGTGTGTTGATATTTAACAAACATGAGAAACAAAGGATCTGCAACCTTCCTAACAAGGCTGATTGTTTTCAGTACAATTGTACTGGAGCATTTCATGGTTAGATTAGCATCTGAATCATTCATTGTAATGGCTGTTGGTCATTTCCTCTATTAAGTGCTTCAACAACACTTGCCCCCCTCAAACAGAAAAGAAAAGAAAAGAAATGATTGATTCCGAAGTGTCAATAGCAACCAGCTGAACGAATTGAACCTTAAATTTCATTAGAAAATGGTTGAATTATTTCTTCTGTGACATCTATTTATAAAGCCCTTTAAAAAAAAAAATAATCTGGACTAGATCGGATGGATATGTTGCTTGAAGGTTGATAAAGTTATTGGTTTGTTGTAAGGTGGAAAACAGTTAAGATGATCCTGATCCTGATATCTTTGGGTGTTTGGATCATGTTTGGGTCTAGATTTAGTTGTTTTTTTCCCCCAACGGTAATTCAGGATAGAGATTGGTGGTTTGAATTTTCAAGCCAATTTCAACAGGACTGCCTGCCTCTGTTAAGAACCGTATCAGGTCAGTCATGTATGAAAACATGCAACTGTTTTTAGTTTTGGTGTTACATGCGAATGAATGATCTTTAATTGAGGGGATTTGTTGGGGTGGGGATAAGAAAGGATGAGAGATAAGGCTGGAAAAGGTTGATAAATGAGTAAGACTGTCCTGATTGATGTATTGGTTAGTGCTCGTTCAAGGTAGTGATGTATCTATTCTGTCTTCAGTAACTTCATGATTTGTAAAGAAATTTTCAGGAAGAAACAAATCCTAATGTGGTGATCTGTTAGCTACAGAGTTCCTTTGCCGAAAGCATAGAAAGAAGGAAATGATGGAGATTAAAATGTTTGCCCAGTGAACCATAATGATTTGAAGCATAATATAGTGTTGTCACTTCACGTCTGTCTCTTGTTCATTCCAGCATTCAAGCATCATTCCAGGATTGTTGGTCCCAGACATGTTTGTTGGTCATTTGTTTGTGTCACTTTTGATTTTGGGGGCAGACATATGAATTGGCATGCTCTTGCATAACATTGTACTACCATATCTTCTTTTTGCCTGTTTATGTATTTTGCTGGAATTTCTTTTTCTAAAATGTTTTATATGGTATGATTTAAGTGATGCTGTGTTTTGCTTTGTGACAACTTATTTTTAAGGTTAATGTGGCCTTCCTGCTGTAGGATTGACATATATATAATATGTAATAAACATGTAGTCTTCCTAAATTAGGGATAGGGATTAAAGAGCATGTGTCATAGCCTCATAATGTTTGGCTGTGATTGTTCTGTATGAGCATCAGAAGATTTTGTAGATTGCATGGAAATCTATTTTTGACACTATTATTTGCCTTCAGTTGTTTAAACCGTCATGGTATTAGTGCTACAAGTCATTTAACATTATACCTAGCTCTCCCATTTGACCTTAAAAATACCTCATCCAAACAAACATAGCCCCCCCCCCCCCCCCTCCTTACCTCTCATTAAGCTTTAAAACCGCCTCCCAAACAAGAATAAAGTGTGGTATGCCATTAATGATTATAATAAGTTTGTTTAGGAAGAAACAGGAGGGGATGGGTGGGGGGTAATGTTGTTTTATGATATGATATTCATCTATGTCCTTGGGTCAGGCACTCAGCTGTCTTCTTCTTGTTTTTAGGGGGGAGGGGGTGGTTGTTTTCTTTCCTTGACACATACTAATACTAACTGTTCCTTTAAGGTGGGCAGACTTTGTTTTTTAAAGTATTTGTATGTGCAGCTTTCATATCAGAATGATTATTAGTATATTGTAAATGTCTTTTTTTCTTTTTAACATCTGAATTTGATGAACAAGCCATTTTATTTTATAATCATCTAAGACTGCTTGGTAATCAAAAGAGTGGTATGTAGTCTAGATTATATACTGACATTTCAACTAAAATCTACTGAGAATGTATTCTCTATTTGGATGTCTTTTGAAAAAAAAAAATCACCAAATTTTGGGTTTCAATTTTGTCGTGGTTGCTTTTGCCTTCATGTCAGTGTCTGATAATTTTTTTTATAAAAAAAGGATATCCCCCTTTTCCCTGCAAAACAAAAGCAAATTTTTTTTTTTAAAAGCAAAGAAGCCCCAAGATGAAATATTTAGAGGTAAAGATTTCTTTTTATTGGTTGGCCAAATGTCCAGTGATGTGTTTCTGAATACAGTGAAAATTGGGGATATATAGAGTTGTTTCCAGTATGATGACCAGAACTACCACCCCCATTGACTGATGGTGACTATATATATATTTTTTGGATAGTAGAGATTTTCATGTATATATATCAATTTTATAAACACAGCTTGAGGAGCCTTATTATAGTTGGTTATCACAAGAAGAGGTATGTGATAAAATGATTTGTACGTGAAATAGTTTCATATCATTGACTGAACCATAGAGGTAACGTAGCCTTCTAAATACTTACAACACATTGAAATAATCCCTCAAAAAGAAAAAAAAAGGGAAAAAAAGTCAGATCTGTGTATCTTTTGCATTTTGAAGAAAAAAAAAGAAGAATTAAAAAAACAACAACTGCTAGTGTATATAATGTTTGTTGTATATTTTATACTCACTGTACCCTGCTCAATAATTTCATATCTGTGTTGTGACTGTGATGCTGGAGATGCTTTATGACGAATATTTACATCGATCATTATGTGATGTCACTGTCACCTTTTTTCACTCTTCTTTAAACCCACCACAGTGATCAATCAACCTTTCCAAGGTCACCTCGATTTGTGTGTATAACTTTTGTGGACAATTGGAAAAAGTTTCGTTATGACTGTTTTTGTTTTATCTCTTCAGTATAACCACGGCCGTATTCCTGAGAAAGCTTTTGAAAAAAGCTGTGCCAAAAATGTGTGTGTATATATATATATATATATATATATATATATATATATATATATATATAATATATATATATATATACAGAAATGACTAATGTCTTGCTTTTTTTTTTTTTCCCCCACCAGATATAGTCATGCATTTACTGATTTAAGAATTTGTTGTCTTGTCAGCCCTGATGTGGTCATGAACAGAAATGATAGAAATAATGATAATAATGATTTGTGGTGATTATTATCATTATGAAAAAAGTGGTTAGGGCTTCCCATGAATCAAAAGACTCCTGTATATAATGTGAGCATGTCCCAGACTATGAATATAACTGTGAACAAAGACTAGCTCCAGTCCGCACAGTTACTGCCTTTCATCTCATCTGGGGAAGAGAAAGGTCCAGTACCCCTGGAAAATATACACTCTGTGCATCCTCTCACTAAATTTCTTGCTATGATGCGCTTGAAGATATTCATGATGTAATATCTAGTTTCCCTCGAAAATATACACTCTGTGCATCCCTTTCACTAAATTTCTTGCTATGATGCGCTTGAAGATATTCATGATATAATATCTAGTACCCCTCGAAAATATGCACTCTGTGCATCCTTTTCACTAAATTTCTTGCTATGATGCGCTTGAAGACATTCATGATATAATATCTAGTACCCCTCGAAAATATACACTTCCTTACATCCTTTTTACTAAATTTCTTGCTATTATGTACTTGAAAGTATTCATTATTTAATATCTTGCTTATCAGGGATGTAGAATATAAAAATGTAATCAGAGGCTAACACTTTTTTGTTGTCTTCAGTCTGAACTCATGGCATTAATGTTCATTAGTCATTTTCTTCCTGAAGTGGTTTTGGTTTTTGAGAGGGAGGGATGATCATTTCTATCATCTTGAACTGATCGTTTGCAAGATTTAAAACGAAATATTTTTTTTGAAAATTTGTATCAGGATAAATGCCATTGTAACTGACATTTGCTCACTATCTGATGGTGTGTGTGAGAGGCAGGAAGTGACCCGCTGAGCATGGTTCATCCCTTGACCTTGTGCGATGAAGTTGGTCCTTCTCTGTCTCAGTGTGTTCAAGTGTGTTTGGTGAAGCGCTGTCACCTTCAATTTTTCCTCTCCTTTTTTTTTTCTTCTTCTTTTTTTTCTTTGAGTGTCCACAATGTGTGTCATCAAGAGTAATAGCTAAGGAGAGAGAATAAATGCTAATTTGAAGAAAAGTTTTTTTATTCAGGATAGGGCTTTGTCTTTCACTGCCGAAAGAACCTGAAAGAACCTGTTTCAGTGTTTAAGCACATCATATTGTATGCAGACAGCTACATATGTGCTTTAAAGGTTTTCTTTTTTAACTTGTTTCTCTCTCTCTCTCTCTCTCTCTCTCTCTCTCTCTCTCTCTCTCTCTCTCTCTCTCTCTCTCTCTCTCTCTCTCTCTCTTTTCTCTCTCTCTCTCTCTTTGAAAGTAGCATTATCTGGAAAGCACTGCAAGCACCAGAAACTTGTTAAATATGTAGGAAGATGATTTTTTATGTTATGTCAAATGGAGTGACGTTTTTGACAATAAAAAAAAGGTTGTTTTTCTCCTTTTTTAAAACCATAAGATATATTGAAGTTTGATTTTGTTGTTGTTGTTAAAAAAAAACAGGTCATGAAATTGTTAACTGCTCAAACTGTTGTGATTGTCCCACCTGCCCTACCTATCTTTTCTTTGTTTCCAGGTAAACTCAGTTTTTTCAGAAGTAGTATTTGTTTTATGTATCTAACCCCTACCACAGAACACCCCCCCCCCCCTCTACCCCCTGGAGTCTCTGGGTTTCTGTTTGTTTCCAAGGGTCACATTTTTTACCCTTGTATATTCTAAGTAACCGTTGTATAATTCCAAAGAGAAATGGAGAGGAATGTTCCATTGCTTCAGAATCTTGAGGCCATTCTCATAGGCTGTTTGGCTGTACTTCAGAGTCACTTTAGAGAGGCTTAATCAGGGAGTGAAACAAAAAGAAGAACAAACAAAAAAAAACCCCAAAGAACCATTCAATCAGAAAGACATTGGTGAGTTTTGCATATTTCTGCATAGGCTCCATCATGGAATAATTGTGGCAGGTTTTTAGCACATTCTTGGTCCTTCATAACGGATGTTGCAAACCTGAAAGCAAGGGGAGTCTGCTCTTAGGAAAGGGAAGAAGCAGCTTTCCTAGTAGAAGGATGCCATTTTGTTTTGAAAATCTTGCCTGAAAATTAGTGTGGGTACATATGGAAAAAAGGGAGGGGGGGGGGGGGGGGGGGTGGAATATGATTTTTTTTTTTTTTTTGAACGATTCCATATTCCTCAATTGATTTTAAGACTTGAGAAGGAGCTGGTTTAGAAGCAAAATCATAATTCCCTTTTCAGTGTGTGTAAAAAATACTAATTTAGAAAAAGGAAACGTCAGTAAGCTTGCAGAGTTCTCAACAAGCATGTTGCAAATTGGTGAAAGGTGAAGCCGATAGCTGGTGAGAATGACCTCAAGACTCCGCGCAACGTCTGGTCTGTTTGGTGATGGTATAAACAAAGCTTTAGTTCTGTTTCAGTGTACTTTTGTTCTCTGAAAACTGTATGTGTTCAAGTTTGATCTGCATGCAAACTCAGTGGATGTGTTAATCTGCATGCTGTCACTCGCAACAGGATCTAAATGTTGCACACCATGTTTATTACTGTGTTTTTTTTCATTTTGTGATTGTGCACTTTTTTGGTGTGATTTTGCAAAAAAATAAGAAAAAAGAAGCAGTAGATACTGTTATGTGACTGGTATTGTTTTGTCCCTGTGGGGTTGCTGGGGGCTCTTTTAGTATAAAGAGTATCTCCACTTTCTCTCTGTTAAGCTAGAAATGCCCTTTTTTTTTTCTTCTTTATTTTTGTTTATCTCTTTGTGTCTGTTTTCTTTGTGGGTTTTTTTTCTACCTCTGTTTTGCCCATTTTCTGTTTTCTTGGTCTTTTCTGCTTTCTTGTTTTCAAGCAAGCCTGACCAAATTTTGTGTAAGTTTTTTTTTTTTTTTTTTTTTTTTTTCCCAGCAATCTGTGCTGAGATTAGGTAGGCACTGATTTTGCAAACACTGGGATAGACGCTTGCCGTGTTTTTGCAGTGATAGTTTATTGTGCAGTGTTTTTTGTGGCTTCAAAAATATTTCTGTGTGTTCTTTTTGAATAACATTTATCTGGGGCTAAGAAACCAAGGAGAATGGCAGATTTCTCTGGCAAGTCTTGGTATTGTTTGCCTTACTTTTTGGGAGGTTGCTGCAATGTCGTGAAGTGTGTTCTTTTGTTCCTTGGTTATTTTTTTCAATAATTTGAAGATTGAGATGGGGTTATTTGAATTCCATTGACTTTAAAAAGTGACACTTCTGATGCAGCCTTAAAGGTCAGCAAGGCAATGAGTTGCAAAAAGTCACTGGATTTTTGTTGACTGGTGTTAATGCAACTGTGCTGGAAGCATAGAAACCGTTGTCGTCTTTGTCTGCTGTAGAACATGAAGGAAGACCTAACTACTGTGTGTACACGAGTGCTGATCACTTCAGAGCAAAAATCAAAAGTCAGGATTCTGGACTATGCAGTGCTGTTTTCAACTGTTTCCAGAGTGATGTGCAGTTCTATTTTCCTTTCTTTCTTTCTTTCTTTTTTTTTCTAAAAAAAAAAAAGGTCATGCATGATCTTTTACTATCTTCTTGTTGATGCGTGTGAGATAAGAAATCCATCAGACTGTTTGAGAAATAATGTCTTTTTGGCATGACCAAAGCAAGCAGCCTTTAAACTTCGTTGTTGGATGCTCAGTATTATATGTGACTTTTTATTTGCCACTGTATTTTTTTGGGTCATTCTATTGCTATGTTTCTTCTTTTTACTGAATTTAATGTAGAACTGTGTTGTGACTGTACTTCTTTTGAAGACCGTTGATATTGTGATTCATTTGAAAATGAAGAGAAGCGATCAAAGACCATTCCTGCAAACAAAATGCTGCAAAGTAAAAACATGCCCATCTGTTTGCATCAAGTTTATTTGTTGATTGTGTTTGGGTCCCAGGGGAGTTATCTGGCTTAGACCCGTCTGTCAGTGTAAAGTCAATTTGTTGATTACGTTGTACAATCCCTGCTGAGTTATGTGGGGCAGGGGTTGTATCAGCCAGCCGTCACCATCAAGCAGCATTTCCTATCTATTGCATATGTTTGTGTAAAGGATGAAACTGCAAATATTTATGCCAATCCCCTCATTTTTCCCCCCATCCACCAAAAAAGCATAGGGACACGACCCCTGCCTTTTTTATTTTTAATCCAAGTTGCAATCACTTTTTCTGTTGATTGGGGAAAAAATGTATGGTTATTGCCATACAGTTTTGATTCATCAAAATGTTGTTGCTGAAATTGATAATTATCAGGCGACAGCCCTGATATGGCCTTTGTGGTCGGTGGGGCTATAAGCAAAATGAAATGAAATAAAATAAAATGCGCACAGATATTGTCACCCAGTGCGGCTATACTGTGCAACCAGCTGAAGATCAGTAAAAAAGATACTGCTGGAAACACTTTTTATTAATGGACTGGAATCAGTATCAGATCTGAAAATGAATGGCAGCACTTAGCGTTTGTGTACTTGTTGATTGCACATGACTGAAGTATTGCACATGACTGGAGTGGTCGTTTAACCATGCTGTGGAGCAGTGCACACACAACTTACAAGTAGGGATTTTTCTGTTTTTGGGTGTTTCACTGTTTTTTTTATTACATTGCTGGCGATTGAATTTTTGTCGTTGTGTAGACTCTGGTTCACCTTTTCCATTTTTCTTCTTTTTCTTTCTTTTTTCTTTTTGTTTGGTAGTGCATATCTAGAGTTTTAGACTGGTGAGAGAGAGGCTAAGCAGCAATATGATTCCCAGCAAGTAACAGCAAGGGTTCAAAAAGCACAACCCATGGGGCGGTACAGCCAGAGAGAATCAAATGTAGATCCAGATAGGATCAAGGAAAAAGAAAAAAAAATCTGAGCCTGAACTTCATGCTGAAACATCCGCTGCCATAAATGCTGCCTAGACATTTAAACACAGTAAAGAAGTAACAATAATTTGGTAAATCTTAGTGAAAAAATGCCTTGTTGAGTCACCGTTAAATATTTCAGGGCAAATATTAAAAAATATTATTGCAAAGTTAGCTACCATTACTCACTTAAAAAGAGAAAAAATCAGACCTCCGATTGCTGTAACACAGAGAGAGAGAGTGAGAGAGAGATAAAATAAAAGCGTGCGTACAGGTCCAACAAGCTATCAGGGGGATGAGCCCTTTAAAAAAAAAATGAACAGTGGGGAACTTAATTCCAATCCAAAGCCCCTCCCCCCCCCCCTCTCCTCTCTCTCTCTCTCTCTCTCTCTCTCCTCTCTCTCTCTCTCTCTCTCTCTCTCTCTCTCTCTCTGCCTTGACATCAAAATCAGAGAAGTTTTATCAGAGTCTGAGAGAGATCAAGGTGAGAATTAACTCATTGTTTTATCGTACCTCTAATGACTTCAGTAGAAATGTAGTCCTTAGCGGATCTGTATGCGAGTATGGCTATTTTCTCTAGGTTACTAACTCCTTGAAGCTTTTCATCCCACTTGAATGAAAAAGTAATCTTCTAAAAATGACATCAGGTGGATTGTGTATAGGTTACTTCTATTACTGCTTTTTCAGGCTAGTTTTATTGCTGCATTTTTTAAAAAGTAAGTTTTATGACTGCTTTTTAAGGTTAGTTTTATTGCCGCTTTTTTCAGGTTAGTTTTATTGCTGCATTTTTTAAAAAGTAAGTTTTATGACTGCTTTTTAAGGTTAGTTTTATTGCCGCTTTTTTCAGGTTAGTTTTATTGCTGCATTTTTTAAAAAGTAAGTTTTATGACTGCTTTTTAAGGTTAGTTTTATTGCCGCTTTTTTAAGGTTAGTTTTATTGCTGCTTTTTTAAGGTTTTATTGCTGCTTTTTGTTAGGTAAGTTTTTATTGCTATTCAAAAAAAATTTAACTTCCACAGGTATGCACCTGTTTCTTAGATCCTCCTCAGGAAGGTGAATATTAGGAACAGAAGCAAGTGTGAGAACTGTTTTGCTGTGAGTAGGCTTATCAAACTAGCACTCAATCTGTGCCAGTTGCAGAGAAAAGTAAGCTAATGCAAGAAGTGAGTCATTGACAAGTAGCTTGACTGCTGTGTTGGAAGTGGCTCACCCCAATCAATCAATCAATCAATCAAATTTTTATTTCCAGATGGTACATTGAGTAAGCATCGATTTGCTTTTTTCCATCAAGCCATCTATCTAAAGAAAAGAAAAAAAAAATCAAAACAACAACAAAAATCAAATCAAAACAAAACAAAAAAAACAAAAACAAAAAAAACCAAAGCATCCATGTGTACCAAATGAAAGAAAAGAAAAACTGGGTAAACGTAAAATATTTTGAAAATTATTGTTTGCTTAGAAATTTGTAAGTTTGCATCAGTCGCTCAAAATCTGATCCGCCTGCCCAAGATGAAGCAGTTCTTAAGATGAAACAGTGCCACAGATGAGAACAACATCAAGACATTACTCAAGCCATACTTTTGCAGGATTGATTTGGCGCCATAAAGAAACTATTTACATTATTGCTTTTTTGGAAAAAAAAAGATTTTGGTATAGATTTCATGACATTTTAGACTCGCTTATTGTTATTTTGAACACGAGATTTTTAGAACTGGTTTTTGCCTGCTTGCTTTTGTATGCAGCTGCTTTGCAGTCAATTGTATTCTTGTGGCCACCAAACACACACTCTTGTGTTCAGAATCAGCCACAAGTTTTGCTGACTGGGAAAAAAAAAGAGTATTTTTCTTGGTTGAAACACGCAAGGCACGAGCCAGAGTTCATGGGTTTCTTGTGATTTGTGATCATGATATATGCGTGTAGACTGTATTGTACTACCTGATGAAATAACCTTGATTCCCTCAGGATTTGATAGAGAGTGGAACTTTAACCCTGAATCCTGATGATTTTGAATGGCGCATAATTCAAAACCGTGATCTGTTAAAAGATCTTTAGTCACTTTTAAAATGATTTATTGTTTTGAAGCACAGTACCAAATCCTTTTTGTTCTATATCAATATGCTTGAAACCAAAGGTGTTTTATTACTCTTCTCTATGCAATTTCACTTGCTGCTTTTTTTTTTTTTCTTTTTTGATTTGAGTTGCAGTTATACTGAAAAAGTTGTGAATGAAGTGTTCATTTTTAATTTTCTTTTCTTCTTTTTTTTTTTTTTTTTTCTAACTTGAAAATCTTTATGCCTGTTGTTTGATGTTGAGTGTAGTGAACTTTTAGTAAACTTTACTCTTACACAAGAAAAAAACCTCTGAGTCTTTTGGACATTGTGCCTATGTTTTATGATTGTTATTCCTGTGTGTGTATGCGATAAATAGTTCTTCAGTTTAATGTCCTTCCACCAAAAAGGGATATCAGACAGGCAAGTGTGTGTGTGTGTGTGTGTGTGTGTGTGTGTGTGTGTGTGTGTGTGTGTGTGTGTGTGTGTACCTTTGTGTGTCACTGTGTGTGTGTGTGTGTGTGTGTGTGTGTGTGTGTGTGTGTATGCGTGCGTGTCAGCGGGCCTGTGTGTGTACAAACATGAATTCAGGTATCTCTGACCTGAGAAATTCGTTTTTAAAGCATCTGTCATGCAGCACCTACATCTGCACTGCTGAGTTCCCAGTTGTTGAAGGGCAGGCAGGCTTGCTGAGGGTGAAGTCTACACCTCTAGGCCTACAGCCGAGTGGCTACAGGATGATTATTTCTGTAGAAAGTGTACAGGTCAAGTGGAGTAGTCTTGTGGCTTGAGTGGTCTCACTGGAGATCCGACTATGACCATGGGCCTAGGTTTGAGTCTCCTCTAAGGTGTTTGTTCAAGTGGATTTTCCCTCAGGTAGTGAATTCACTCTCCTAAAAGTCCTTTGGATATGATTATCAATGCGGTCCAGGGGGCTTGATAGGCTAGTTGTTAGAGCATTGCGCTTGCAATTTGACAGCCCAGGTATGAGCCACCACTGATAACACACCCATTCAAAGGGATTTTTTTTTCTCAAGAGTTAACATCAGTTCCGACTCCACTTCCCTGAAAGTCATTCAGATGAGACTTATGAAGCAAGGCCCTGTACGCGAATGCAGAAAGAACATTGCATGCACACGTTAAAACCCAATCTGCCTTTTGGAAGAGTAGACCATTAGTGCCAGTAAGAACAGATGACCCTATTTTGGTTTTGTTCCTCAGGTAGAGCTCTGAGGTTCACCAGTTTTGCGCATGGGGCTGATTTTGTCCACCATTAATGTAAAACAGGCAGACAGACCAGTGTCAAGCATCATTTGTGCCCTCTGCCATTCTCGTATCAGACTGGCCAGCCACAACCGAGGCTGTACCAGAATTAACACCTAAAGCGCAACTCCATAGTCTTCCAGGACTGAAAGCTACTAAAGAGTAAGGATGCATTTGAAAAAAATGCGTGCACACTGGTGTCTGTCTAGAAATCATCCCTGGAGTCAGAATGCAGTTATCAGGATGGTGAACAAAAACGGTCTTCTGCGCAAAAATCTCACCATTGGTAAACCTCAGCTCAAGCCAAGGAACAACAACAAAAAAAGTAAAGGTGTCCCATAACCTGTGTGGTCGTAGGGGAGCGAGGCGCCAGAGACCTCAGCTTCTCTAGGGGCCAGCATGTTGAGGGCGGCGCCCATCTCCTCTCCCTCGCTGCTTTACCTTCCCTGACCCTAAAGCGGTCAAGTACTCATTTACAGCTGGGTGAACTTGGGGAACTGTACTGAAGCCAAGGCGCACAAATGGTCACCCATCTAACTGGTAACCACCCTCGACGCTGCTTAACATTGGGTAGGGGAAAGCAAGCACTCTGACCGCTGAGCTATCCCGTCCCTAGGAACAACAACAAAAAAGAATAAGTATTAAACAAAAACCCCTGATGTCCCATGTACAAACACATGGAGAACACCATGGGTATATTGTGATTGTCGGCGGTAGGGATGAGCTGAACACACTCAGCATGCACCCATCTGCTCTCAGAGGGCTGGACTCCGCCAGATTCAACTTGCACACCACACACTGCCTGAAAACTTCAGTCAGTACTGTGCCCTAGGCCTAACGACTCCTCAAAGAGAGGTAGGAAAAGTTTTCCTCAAGTTGGTGTTTGTGACTGTTGGGAATGTTGTAGATACCTGGAGGTGTGGTGGTGGCTGTGGCTGATTCATCACATTGGTTATGTAGCCTACTTTCGCTTAGCAATCTTATCGATACTCCAGCCATATCACCATGAACTTTTGAGCAGCTGTGAAGGTACATCTCTGTCTCTGTCTCTGTCTCTCTCTCTCTCTCTGGTAAGGTTTCTTGCTCTTGGTAATTGGATCATTATAATTGTTCTTGTTGAGGCTATCTTTTTGTTATCCCTGAAAAGGGCGGGGACTGGATGTAAAAAAGCACATGAGTGCTTATCTATTATCCTCGAATAAAAGAATTTTGCCTTACCTTGCCTTGCCTTGCCTTGCCTTGCCTTGCCTTCTCTCTCTCTCTCTCTCTCTCTCTCTCTCTCTCTCTCTCTCTCTCTCTCTCTCTCTCTCTCTCTCTCTCTCTCTCTCTCTCTCTCTCTCTCTCTCTCTCTCCGGATGAAAAAAAGGGCCGGATGAAAAAAAGTATGTAATGCTTACTTACTCTGTTACCCTTGAAAAATAAAGATTATTCATTCATTCATTCTCTCTCTCTCTCTCACATAAAATTTTTTAAAGTGTGTGCGTGTGTGTGTGTGTGTGTGTGTGTGTGTGTGTGTGCGCGCGCGGGCCATGTGCTGGTGCACACACACACGTGTGTGTGTGTATGTGTGCATAAACCTGGACCGGCTGGGGAAGAAGGCAGGTAAGAAAACAAAACCCCATTTACTCCCCACTCCCTACTGGACTGGTCAAACGAGGCAGTGACGTGAAACCAACTGTACCTGTAATGCACGTTACGTGACAACTGGGCAAACCGGACAGCAGGGAGGGGGAGAAGGGAGTGTGAGAATGAAAGGAGGAGGAGGGTGGTGGTGGTGGTGGTGGTGGTGGGGAGATTTATTGACCGTAGCCTCTACAGCACCGGCCCCTTTTTTTTTTTCTTTCTTTCTTTTTTTTTGTCCAAGTCCGCTGACTGGCGGCCCTTAAAGACAGTTGACCTCACGTGTTCGGAGTGATCACCGCTGAGGCCGTCAAGGGGACAAAATCGCTGTGTTTTGAAAAGCGATTACCGTTCGTTCGTAGTCCATTGCTCTGATAGAGATTTCACAACTGGGCCAGTACAGCTGACTCACGTCGTATAATATAGGGCCTTTCTTTCTTTCTTTCTGCTGCTGTAGGGATCTGCACAGATAGTGAAGTGTCACGATCCGGGTCGGGTAGTGGGATTTTGGGCTGTTGAGTGAGACACCTCTCGAGTGTTGAGGCTGCTGTTTTGCTGTGGGATTTTTTTTTTTCCAGTGAGGCGAAAGAACAAGAGAAAATGGTTTGAGATTTGATCTTTTCGTTGAGTGTAAATGAGTTTTATGAGTTGGACTTTTGAATTATAAAGGAATGAATGTTTTGAGCTAAATATCAAAACCTTTATTCAATCTGTAACTGGCACCACCAGCCTTTGCTTTACAGAGAGCAGTGGACCTCTGTGTTACTGTTGGTGAAAGGTTAAGGCTAGACCAATCAGTTTTGCTTTTCTTTTGACGGATTTCACGTGCCGTAGCGGATAACCAGGGTGTCCTAGTCTGCTAGCAAGACTGCGTGTTAGTGTTTGGACTGTGTGAGCAAGCCTAGGTCTTGTTGATTGGTGTGACAGGTTCTGTGAGGAGGAGGAAAAAGTTCGGTTATTCATGCCAGTCCCATGGCAATACAAGGTCCTCGTCAGCAGCAGCCTGCTCCAGGTAACTTGGCTTGTTTCTGTGTCTGTCTGCCTGCCTGTCTGTCTGTCTGTCTGTCTGTCTGTCTGTCTATTCATGTAAAGGCTGTCGAAGTAGCTAGTTTGCAAGTTCCGCACAGACAGATTGCTTATTTTTTTCTTTAGTAGATCTGCCGCAGTGTCAAATCTCTCTTATCATGTTGTCATTTATACACACCCAGAATACACTCCCGGCAACCTCCAGAAAGCTCAAGCAATCTCTCCAATCAACCAGAGATTATACAGATGGTTCCCTCTCACTCATCAAAGTCAATATATCTATTATAATTTTTTGGGGTAGTTAAACCTGCATTTTACCGAACAAAACAAAGTCCTTTATTATTACATCCTTTTTTGGTTTCTGTCAAGTAATTCACAAATTGTGTTCATAAGCTTGTAGTCATGGCCATTAACATTACTTATTTTGAAATATTTTAAGGACATCCACAATCCTCTCGATACGTGGATGGGTCTAACCACCTTGAGTTTTTCAAATTTATCCTTTCAGAATCTGTTACACAATATTATAAAATTTATCAGGATGGTCGTTGGAAGGACGTTGTGGTGGTCGCCACCTCGGGTGGGTGACTCACTCAGTCTGGCTCCGCGATTGAGCTAATACTGTCATTAGTAGGGGGATTAGTAGGTGGTGTCCTGCATATGTTAGCTCAGAACAGACACCACTGTGAACATCACCAAAGTGACCCAGCAGAAGTGCAGGGCCTCTCTGGCTGGTGGCCCTATGGTGCCCTAATATCGATGGGCTCCCTGTGGACTCCCGACCCCGGGGATGAGACACAAGGAATCTGGGTATGGCTGAGGCGGGGAGATTGAAATGAGCAGCGTGGGAACAGCAGGATGGGGACGTCACAGAAAACAGTCAGCAAAAACAAAAATTGCATGTGGGGTATGTTTGTATCATCTTTAGGTGGTAGGTGGCGCGTGTGGCATGTTTGTATCATCTTAAGGTGATAGACTGCATGTGGGATACGTTTGTATCATTCATACCACCAGCCAGCATACCTACTCTTCCAGGAAAGGTGTGTAATTAATTTTTTTTTTATTGATTCAGTTTTTACGCATGTGCACTGAAAGTGATGACGTGTGTCCACATTCTAAAACACCAGTTTATTGGTTAAATGGTGATTAGACCTAAAATATGTTGTTGTTGTTGGTTTTGTTCCTGAGGGGGGGGGGGGGGGGGGGGGGCTCCGAGGGTCACCAAGTGTGAGTTTTTTCTGTGTATGCGACCATTTTCGCCTACCATGAAAGTACCAGCATTTTTACTTCGGGGATAAATGATAAATGTTTGGTTACACAAACGCTAAGAGACTTGCATCCAAATCGATATTTGATGATGAAGGCTGGGGGAAATGTAAATGGGCTGACGCGTGTTTGTTCTGTGAGGTGCAGGCTTACTGTGTAATAAAGAGTTGTTGGCCATAGCATCGTGCGACTGATGAAAATCTTCTTTTTTTTTTGACAGAAATTTTTTTCAAAATTCTCTCTCTCTCTCTCTCTCTCTCTCTCTCTCTCTCTCTCTCTCTCTCTCTCTCTCTCTCTCTCTCTCTCTCTCTCTCTCTCTCACATACACACACAAACACACACCTACACACGCACACACATCGTACATCAAAGCATGTATTTGTTGCACAGGCATATCCTGGCTCCAGACCCAAACATGTTGGACAAAGAGAATAGAATTTCCTACATCACAAAAAGAGAACAACAACCTAATTCCTAGTCATTGCTGTGGGTACACAGCTGCAATTATTTATCGAGAACAAGGGTACTAAAAGGTATTGAACTCCAATGCTAATTTTTGTTGTTGTCATTAATGGACACCAACAAAATCAAAACAAACAAACAAATAAAAGAAATCTCCCCCCAAAACAAACAAACAAACAAAGCAAAGCAACAACAAACCATTGTCTTTTCGAGAATAGATTCAAAGGTTGAAATCTCATACAGTTGGTACCCCCCTACCCCTGTCTTCCATCCCGGAAGAAAAGCGAACCAGGAAGTCCTGTTGCTCTGGATTACAGTACACCATTGAACCTCCTTAGCACCATTCTGTCCAAGATTTACACCTCTGACATAAGTGTCAGTGTGTCCTTAATAAAAGGGTGATGTAGCCTTTTTCCATGAATGAACAGGTTATCGATATGGAGTAGAAGCAGTAAATGATCCTGTATTCCCCTACTTCAAAGGTTATGTGACAGAAATGTTCTCTTTTATGTCATTTCGGTGGGTCTTTTGGTGCCTCTTGTTTGTTTGTTTGTTTGTTGGTTTGTTTTTAATGCCCAGGAGATGTTTGTCTGTATGTACTTTTGTTATCAATCGAACGATTGTTGTTGTTGTTGTTGTTGTGCGTTCCCCAGCTAACACTCTGGGGGTTATCCAGAACATGCACTCTGACTCATTTATCTCACCTGGGAATCCCTCTCACAAGGAGAGAGAGAGAGAGAGAGAGAGAGAGAGAGAGAGAGAGAGAGAGAGAGAGAGAGAGAGAGAGAGAGAGAGAGAGAGAGAGAGAGAGATTTGGCATTAACCTAGACAAACAGAAAGGTACCAGCCAATGGGTTACAGTCGAATCCGTTTACCTTTTGAAGGGAAAGTTTAACGATCACAAACTGCAGGCGGGCGTACACACGGCCTCTTTCTCTCTTTTTGTGTTCCTAATCATCACTTTGTGATCACAGTTGAGACCTGTAAAAGCCTACAGATTTACACCTGTGTAAAAGGCGATACAGTCACTCACAGCTTGACCCCCAAGGAGTGAATGGGTCAAGGGTCATTACTCCAGCATCTTTAAATCATGCTCCCTGAAGCACACACTCGGAAATGTTTTTAATGTAGTTATTTTTTAGCCAGGATCATTAAATGCAGGTTGATACATTCAGCGGATTAGCTCTGTGTCGAAACTTTTGAGTGTGGTTGCACCCATTCTAGTGTTTGAGACTGATAATGAGATTTGGTACACTAACAGTTCGTTTTGGTCATGGAAAAAGAATGGCAGCTTATGGTGACCTGAATAATTATTATCATCATGGGACTTTTTGATAGTTTGGTTTAGTGGAAAAGAAGGGTTTTGATTGGAGGACAGATTACTCATGGCCTCGACAGGATTTTGGGATGGAGTTATCACTCATTTTCAGAGCCTGTGTAGATTGGCTTTTTCTTTTCTCTCCCGAAATCGAATCCATCTGCTGGGATGTTAGCGCAACCCACCCACACAACCCCCTTCTTTTTCTTGTTTGTTTGTTTGTTTGTTTTTAGAGCCAGCTTAGATCATTAATGCACATACATCCTTCACCCTGCTCATGTTCAAAACGGTTGATCTATTTATTTATATTATTTCTTTTTGTTAAGGAAAACTGAACAGAAAAAAAATGTGTGATTTCGATCCACGGTTATTTCCATGAAGCAAAGCTTTTGAACAGGAGCATCTTTTTTTTTTTATCAGGAGCCCTGTGAAAATCCTCGTGACTGGCTGAATTTGTTTAATGTTGCCCAAGATATGAATAAAAAGATATACAATGGCACAAACTTCTTTCAAAGCACTCCCCCCTCTCTGTCTGTCTTTCTTTCTGTCTTTCTGTCTGCTCCTCCCCCGCACAGGTGTAAAACGATACTTGTAATACGCAATGTTGATTAGATTACATTAAGTACCTTAAAAATGCCTACACCACAACCTGCATGTCATAATGCAAGATGCTTTACCATGAATAGGTTCAAAGAAAACTGCATCACATATGTAATATGAATTTTTGGGTGTTTTGTGGTTTTATTTGTGTGGGTTTTTTTTAGGGGGTGGGGTATTGTTTCGTTGATACCATAGGCTCATTGTATTGATAATAAGCCATTGTGTGCTGGTGGGAACAGATGACAAAATTTACAAAACCGCATACATACGGGGACTGGATATAAAAAAGCGCGTGAATGCTTATTCCATTATCCTTGAAATAAAAGGGAAAAAAACAAGAAAGATATGACTGGTTTGACAGTGGACAGAAATGAAAGACTATTGACATAAACAAGAGGATCGGTGCTTACAGCAAAAGGAAAATTAATCTCCCAAAGGACAGAATCATGTTCTAGATGGCAGCTGAAAGACTTTCTGACATAAATTATACAGTGTGTGAAAAAGAAAAAACCACAGGGGCAAGAAGTGTATCGCTTTTCTGGTCGGTGTCCAGACCCCAAATCAAGCCCCACTCCACGGCGGTGTCACGTGGGCTCTTCGTGACCAATGAGATACTTGAGTACGGGTAAAAGATGATATCAGAGTAGGTAAACGGAGTAGACCTATGATATGATAATTTTATCAGTCATCAAACCTCAGTAACTCACTCCCTCTTCTTATCACCACTCGTAAACCTTTTCCTGTCCCCTTGTTTTTCACATGATCATTTTTTTTTTTTTTACAAGAAAAAACAGTGATCGTGAACATTTCCCATCATCTTTGTTATGAGTGGGAGGGGGGAAATTTCCCACAATGTCAGTGTAGGTAAAAAATGAAGGTTTGAACATTTAACTTGTACTGCAATGATTCGATCCCCCCTTAAATTCGATGGTTATTTCTCCTACCATTCATTCATCACCACAAAATCGTTTGGGGCTTTTTGTTTCAACCCTTATATTCTGTATGATCAATAATTTTCTCTTCAGGAGAAAGAGATCATTCTGAATTTGCTATCATTTTTGTGCGTGTCCGCTCCCCCCCTCGTCCCCATCCCCTTGCGGGCTTTCCTGCTTGTCTGTAGTCAGCGTGTTTAAATCATCCTGGTTCAACTCGGGACAGTTTTTCCTGGTAAAGGATACGTGTACACAGGAAACCTCAGTCTCCTGTTGTGTTTCCTTTCCTTCGCGGGAGTTTGAATATCGAGCCCAACACCATTAAAATGGTTTGTTAAATAGCCACTTAACACACACACACATACACACACACACATACACACACACACACACACACGTGCGCGCGCGCGCGCGCATGCATGCAGACACACACACACACACGCACGCATGCACGCACACACGCACGCACGCAAACACACGCGCCTACGCACACACAAATTATTCTCGAAATAAAAGAATTAAAAAAATTAATTAAAACACACACACACACATACACACACACACACACACACACCCTCTCTCTCTCTCTCTCTCTCTCTCTCTCTCTCTCTCTCTTCCTTCTCTCTCTCTCTCTCTCTCTCTCTCTCTCTCTCTCTCACCCCTGACAGTTGTCATAATGGGTCCACACACATTAAATTTGGCAAATAGTGAAACACAGGAGGCACGAAGACAAACTCGTGATGATTATGACATAGCGGCAATGCTCACTGCTGATACGCCAGCTTTGCCAAAAGTGTGTTAGCTTTATGGAATACAGCCATCGGTTAGAAATGTGCGGATGTCATCTGTGTTTTTTTTTTAATCTTCTTGTGCCACCAAATAGGAGTTGTTTCTGTGTGTGTGTGTGTGTGTGTGTGTGTGTGTGTGTGTGTGTGTGTGTGTGTGTGTGTGTGCGTGCTTGAATCTTGTGTGTATGAACGTATTCTATTAATGCATATTATATATATGTTACAGTTGATTTTGTTTTCTGAAATCCTCCATGCCCCAAGAGGGGTCAAAGGCGAATTAAATCTTGAATCTTGTGTGTTACAAGTCACAATATGTTGTTGCTGGCTTCAATTTAACGTCTGTTCACTCTCAGTGATATCAGACGAAGGGTGTGGAAATTTAATAATAGTCAAAGTGAAAGTAGGGAGCGGAAGGGACGGAGAAAAAACTGAGAAGGGTAGCATGTGTGTTAGTATTTTCATGCATAGAATAAAAAAAAACATTTAAAGAGCCCTTAAAAATGAGTAGTGTTAACACGAAACAACAATAAAGTAACTACAACAATAAAAATATCCAAATGGAATGTGAAAAGTTCTATTATGGACAGAAGCATGATGAGACAGACACAGGAAGAGAGAAAGTGGTGTGACACTAGTGATAGTGTTTACCAGAGAAACCACAGTGTTGATTAAGTGTTTGTTGACTGTATGAATGCAGCCATCCTTAGAAGTGTGCTCCTGTCTGAAATCTCCTCTGTTTTCTTTCATCTCAGTCTCACGCGTGTCATAGAATGTGTGTTTAGCTGTGTTGTGTGTGTGTGTGTGTGTGTGTGTGTGTGTGTGTGTGTGTGTGTGTGTGTGTGTGTGTGTTTGCTGTGTGTGAGTGGTGAGTGTGTGTGGTGTGTGTGTGTGTGTGTGTGTGTGTGTGTGTGTGTGTGTGTGTGAGTGTGTGTGTGTGTGTGTGTGTGTGTGTGTGTGTGTGTGTGTGTGTGTGTGTGTGTGTGTGTGTGTGTGTGTGTGTGTGTGTGTGTGTGTGTGTGTGTGTGTGTGTGTGTGTGTGTGATGTGAGTGTGTGTGTGTGTGTGTGTGTGTGTGTGTGTGTGTGTGTGTGTGTGTGTGTGTGTGTGTGTGTGTGTGTGTGTGTGTGTGTGTGTGTGTGTGTGTGTGTGTGTGTGTGAGTGTGTGTGTGTGTGTGTGTGCGTGTGTGTGTGTGTGTGTGAATAATCTTTATTTTTAAAGGTCACAGATAAGCCTCCATGTACTTTTGTTTTTCATCCGGCCCTCGCCCTGATTATGGGCTATCAAAATAAGAGGACAAAAAGAAGAAAAAACCAGAGAGAGAGAGAGAGAGAAAATAGAGACAGTGATAGAGAGAGAAGAGAGAGTAGATATAGATGGATAGATAGATAGATAGATAGAGAGAGAGAGAGAGAGAGAGGAGAGAGAGAGAGAGAGAGAGAGAGAGAGAGAGAGAGAGAGAGAGAATCAAATAAATCAAAAAATCAAATCAAATCAAATTCATTTATTCGAGGATCAATGCAATAAGCACTCATTGCTTTTTTAATAGCAATGCCCCGGAGAGAGAGAGAGAGAGAGAGAGAGAGAGAGAGAGAGAGAGAGAGAGAGAGAGAGAGAGAGAGAGAGGAGAGAGAGAGAGAGAGAGAGAGAGAGAGAGAGGAGAGAGAGAGAGAGGAGAGAGAGCAAAACCCTCTTGACTTGATTCCTACATAGAAATTTGATCTACTAATGTCACCCACACCCCTCACTACTGCAGGATGGAAGTTTTCTCCATGTGTAAATTTGTACTTTACGCACGCAGAACATCTTGCGCACACGTTAAATCCTGTCCCGCTTTTCGTAAGAGTAGGCCATTGTGTGCCGGTGGGAACAGATAAGACTTACAAAACAGCATACACACGGGGACTGGGTTAAAAAAAAACATGAGTGCTTATTCCATTATCCTCGATATAAAAGAATAAATAAATGAATAAACGAATAAATAAATGAATAAATAAATAAATAAACTGGGGATGGTTCTGTTAGGAAGTTGTTGTACAGATTTTTGATGGCTGCGAAAGGCAACAGGTACTCTTGGTACTGTGAAACGGGCTGGACACTTTCTGCATGATGCTGCATTTCTGATTTTCTCTGCAGGGCGACTATAATGCTAAATCAACGACTGTGCATGCAGTATGTTGAAAGAAGTGACAACATTTTTTTTTTGTATTCGTGAAGATCAGTATATACCAGTTCTGCTTGTATGAATCAAAGCAGTATATAAGCAGTGTATACCAGTTCTGCTTGTATGAATCAAAGCAGTATATAAGCAGTATATATACCAGTTCTGCTTGTATCAA
>CM060319.1:58840402-58842902 GCA_030674155.1 Stramonita haemastoma | reverse complement strand
AATAATCAAAACAAAGTGGCAATAGGGAAAACACAAGTGATACAACAACAAAAAAATGAGAGTTTTAACCTAAATAGGCAAGAAAAATAAAAAGGAGAAAGAAATTGTGGGATGATGGAAGGAAAAAAAAAAGTCCTTCGACAAAGCTTGAAAGAAACGGACATAAGAAAAACTTGCTAGTTTAACAAAAAAAAGAAACTTAAAAAAGGGAAAGGGGTAGTGACACTATGGAGTGATGCGACAGACAGTCACTGTGACACGACTTGGCAGAAAGGGGGCTGCTGCTTTAGTCATGCCTGCGATTATCATCTCTCTTTCATCGCACCGGTCAAAGTAGTACAGGCTTTAAAAAAAAGGTCCATACAAACGTCTGTAATAAGGAATCAACAAGAAATAGACATCTCTCTCATAGAAGACTCTCATGGCAAGTTTTGACCACTGAAGGCGGATTGATAGCACGGCTGCATATTTAGAGGGCTGGCCACTGAAGATGCATAACGTTAGCAGTACTTTTTTTTGTTTTTTAACTCCAGGTCAGTGTAAACGATTACGACAAACATTTTTAGATTCTTTAGAAGTGTTGCGGGCCCCACTAGCATACGAAATAATGTGTAGGATAGATAATGAGGAGGGAGGAGGAGGAGGAGAGGAGAAGAGAGAGAGAGAGAGAGAGAGAGAGAGAGAGAGAGAGAGACAGAGACAGAGACAGAGACAGAGAGAGAGTCAGCATAATGAAAGTTTTAACTCCATACTAGAAACAAACTTCCATTTTAGTCTGGAGAAAAAGAAGAAAGAAACAACAACACTATTGCCACTGAACATAAATAATATTGCACAATTGCTGAACCACTGATGATCTGACAGCTGAAAGAAACGAATATGCCATGATGATAATAATAATGATATGGATGGCAATAACAATGACACACCCTCACAACATGAGCAGGCGTAAATACTGACATCACATAACTTAAAGGTATACTTCATAACGACAGGTATGAATAAACACCCCTACGCGATCACCTCATAGACTGGATTTCAATGCAAGAAGCAGTGTCTTGGTTGCAGCCTGACTGAATGGTGTGTGGATTTGTTGTTGTGGATGAAATGCCGGCCGATTGAAGCTGAATGGGAACATTGGTATAGGTGTGGAGTACTTCTTCAAGCAAAAACAAAACAAGAAAAGAGATGGCAGAACAGAACACCTGCATGCATGCATGCGTGCGTGCGTGCGTGCGTGCGTGCGTGCGTGCGTGCGTGCGTGCGTGCGTGCGTGCGTGCGTGCGTGCGTGCGTGCGTGTGTGTGTGTGTGTGCGAGAGAGAGAGAGAGAGAGAGAGAGAGAGAGAGAGAGAGAGAGAGAGAGAGAGAGAGAGAGAGAGATGTAAAATAAAACAACAGAGTCAACTCAACAAAACAATTCAAATCACATCATTGATACAGCCACTATGACCACCAAACACTATAACTATTCGCACCCCTATCATACTTCTGTTTTCTTCTTTTCTACACACATACCAAAACTATCTTCATGACACTGTTGTATAGGTTGCTTGTTTTTCCTCTAAATTTTCATTTTATTACACAGTTTGTATAACGTTATTCCTAATAACCGACCAACGACAATCTCTGGATAAACATCTGGATTTCAGCTCAATATCTTTGCTATTACCTCGAAGACTTCTTCTAGATATATGGTACCCTTCACTTGTCATGTAAACTAGTAATCCCTTCCCCCATCTCTCTCTCTCTCTTTGAATAATTTACGATCATGCTGAAGTATTGGGCCTGTGACAATGTTGCACTTGAATTATCTTGTTTTATCACAGCAGTCATCACAAAGGGGGTTTAATTAACAGGGAATGGGGGACTAGGACCAAAGAGTGGAGAAGAAGAAGAAAAAAGACAGGATATGTTTGATGATAATATGTATTTTTAAAAGGAGTACTTGTTATGCTGTCAGTATGCTCTTCAAACGCAACGTTCCTATTTCATGTTACACATTGTAACTTCTGTCTCAGTAACCTGCTTTTATCTCTGCCTGGACAATACGTTATGGATTCTGAAGGCTTAACTCCCTTGGATGTCGCTGCCAGGATAGAATTCGGCGAATGTTGAGAAATGTGGGGCGTCATTTAAATTTTGTGGTGGAGTCGTTTTAATGCTGTTGACAGTTATTTTTGGTTATGTTTAAGAATGTGTTTTATTATTTCCCTAAAAAACCATTCATTTTTAATTCTTTCCTGTAGACTATAGTGAAATGGCAGTTAAAGCTAAAGCCTATGTCAAAGAAGTAGATTGGATTATCATTTTGGTCTGATTTTTGTGACAAGAGGATGAAAAAAAAAAGCCATGAAAGATGGGAATATACTTAAATTACAATGAATCTGATGAGAGTGATATATCAACCAAATCAAACGACTGTTTGATAAACAACCACAAAAAAGAAAAAAAAACTGATACAGTTCCACAGCAAAAATACACAGGAAACTTTTTTGTTGT
>CM060319.1:58812902-58835402 GCA_030674155.1 Stramonita haemastoma | reverse complement strand
TATCATGAGAAGTTATGATAAGGTGCTCCCTCCTATTTTTCTCTAGGTAGTTCATTTAAACAGCCAAAATATCATTCTTTCTTTCATTATACCCCATATTTACAAAAACAAATCTGATATAAATGCATAGCAACAGACACAGCGCTCTTGAGTAAAGCTATACTAGCTAAAATATAATAATTTTCAGCGTCACTTCTGTTGTCGTCAGTGATGAGAAAGTCATGAGCGCAAGCTTTCTGATAATATATGAATACTGGGCCACTAGACAGAACAACGAAGCAGTAAGACTGAAGGTACAATACATTTTTTTTTGTAACAAGTAGAGAAACTATGCTAGGAAAAATCCCACTATGCATGGACAAACTCGTGCAATTCGGAGAAAGAGGTGGGTAGATTATTCTGAAAACACTAGTGACGTAGCCGAACGCTACACTAAGCTGGTATGACACAAAAGCCCCTCAAAGCCAGAGACACAGAGGCTGAAACAACCTCTGAAAAGTCCAAGGAAGATGAAGAAGAGAAAGAAGAAACAAAAGCTTCTACGTGCAAAACCCGTAAACGATACAAGCAAACCATTCCTTGTAAAGTCGCCGGAAGCCATCTACTGCGTCACATCCGCCGGAAGCTGTCTATCACGTGATGATAATTATACTGGACACAGCCATGCAGAGAAGTGAGCATGATGCAGATGAGAGAAGCAGAGTGTTAGTTGGAGTACCCTCCCCCTGATCACTTTTGTGACTATGCAATTTGTTGTTGGCACAATTGCTGAATCACAAAAGCTGCCCAGGACAAGGGTTAGCAGTTAGTGGCTTAGTAGCGACATGGTGAGTAGCATAAGGCAGCGAACAGACCCGTAAGGAAAGCAACCCCTTAGCGGCTAGAGCCAAGAGCCAACACACTACAGCAACCTCCACCACCACCAACTACTGTTCTTGAAGTGCACCACAAGCATCGAACATTAGTCTTCAACCCCTGATAATCAGTGTAAAATCTACCCACACGTGATAAATATGGCACATTGTGCGAATCATTCACTCTTTGAAATCCTGCATGACATATGGTAAGGGACTTTAAGGCTTTTTATTTATGAGGCGACGAACTCTTGCAACCTTGTCTTGATTCGTGGAAAAAAAAAACATAACAAAATAAGACCAGAGCAATATTTCTAGAAATAAAAAATTGCTTCATATACGCGACACCAGCTTTTCAATACCAGTCATGACTGATTCTTCAGTGAGTTGACTCTGTAAAACTAACGAGAGCAAAGACTCTGTTTCTTAAACTTAACGCTTAAAGGATCTATTCATATAATCAATGCCAACTAAACTAACTCTTCAGAACCTTTTCTATAAATTTTACGTGAAAATGAGCATCTATTTGTCAATTTTTAATGATCACTCTCTAAGCTAACGTAACATGCATCAGTGAAAAGCTGAGTAACTGAAGAGGCCGTTTATTCCCCCATCCATCATCGTAACCAGTCTTCCCTATAACTATAACCGTTTTAAAAAAGAAAATCGTGAAAATATTTCCTTGTTTTGATTAGTTGCATTTTGTAAGTACAAAAAAAGAATGGGACCAATCAACTATTAAGTAGGAACAATAGATGGTTTTTTTTTTGTTTCTTGATTATTGGTTCGCGGTTCACCAATGGTAAGATTTTTGCGTACGCGACTGTTTTTGCCCACCACTAAGGCAGCTGCATTCCAACTTCGGGGGATGATTTATGACAGACAATCACTGTTTAGGGAGGATGACCAGAGATCTAGGGAGGAGGGGAGGATAGCAATTATAGGCGAAATGGGACAATCACTGTACAGGGCAATCACACTAACTGAAAGTAGACAACCATTATACTGGGTACGCTTGACCCATACTGACATTTTATTATCTCACTAAACAGGGAAAAGTCATGGTCATGACTAAAATAATGATCAAGCTCTAGTACCAGAAAATTATGATGACAAAAGTCATCAAACCACAGCCTCCCAGACATTCCTTGACGTGGAAGAGAAAAAACAATCTGGCTTGGAACATTACCCAGAGAATTTTATGACGTCCTTCACCTGAGACAGAACTAAGAGATAAAACTACACACGCCCTTCACTGAAGACAAAACTACCAGATAAAACCAGCATACAGTCTTCACCCAAGACAAAAACAACGTGATAAAACGCACATTAAGTCCTTAACCATCAACCACACAGTCCTTTCTTCCCATAACAAAGCATTCCATCTGTCCATTGCTGGTGTTAGTCCGTGTTAGCCAGGATACAAGATTATATACGGTGCACATTAGAGCATGAGTGAATATATATACCCCAACAACGCATTACAAATCTACATAATCAAGTGTATATGGTAAGCGTTATGTTCTTTGAATACAAGATCTGTTGTACTGCACGAGGTGAATTTACCAGCATCATATCGTTCAAAATATGCACACATGACTCCACAGCAAAACAATACCCTTATAGTATACCTGTACAATCAAACGAGTTACTTTTCTTTGATGAAGGGATAATGCTACAATTTGATACAATAATCATCAACAGAAAGATCATTTCTTAAGCCATAAGAGTGGTACTTACCAAAATAAGAAAAAGAAAGTTAGCTAAATGATAATTAGTAAATACGAATATTTGTTTGTGAGCTTGCTCAGCTCTACAATTTCAAAAAACTAGAACTAAATTAATTTTTTAAAAATTGCATTAAAAATTTAGATGTTCAATAACAACCAGAAAACAATGATGCATGCAGATAAAAAGATGAAACTTTGTTAAAAAAAGACTATGACGATAAACGATACAAAACTATGTCGAGGTATCACTCATGTACTGCTATTTTTAGCACACTCTTGCATATTAAACTATGTGTTATGAGTAAACACACATACACACACACACTCGCACACACACACACATGCACGCGCGCGCGCACACGCATATACACACCCACAAACACACACATATATTACAAACACTTTAACTCTTTCATGCCGCCACAATGCACAAAAACCTCATGCAGTCATTCAATAGTGTAGGCAGATCACATAAACTGCATTCCAGATTGTATGCATACGCACCACTGGCACATAATCTTACAGCATTTTAACATCTGCAATCAACTGAATGGAGGAAAACAATGAAAACTACATGAAGCCTGATAAAGTATACAACCTAAATCACGCTCATGACACGGTGGCTAGCGTCTTGGGTTATGGGCTGGAAGAACGCAGGTTCGAATCCCACAAAGGGTCACATGCATACTGATATTTTTGTTTTACTCCTGTGAGTTTGCTATGGGTTCATTGGCAAGGATGGCACCACACAGTTGATTTCCTCCAATTTCAGATGCCATTTTAAAAGTATTACTCAACTGATACCACACTGCAGGTGTGTGTATTTCTCAGGGACCAATTGAACCTTGGGCCAGAGAAAGACAGGAAGCGTAGAGTACAGCCCTGTCAAGTGGTCTTAGAGCACATGCACTTCCATAGCAGCATCATGACGTCATCCTGATTATATTGGTCATCATGCAATAACAGAAAATTGGCTCTGATTCCGTGGCCCTGGTTGCTCTAGTCTCATGGTGACTTCAGTTCCGGTTTCCCATACCACTTCTGTGCCTGTGGTCGTGTGTGTCAAAGACTTTGGGGTTGGATATTAATTAATGGGAGAAAGTCGTTGAAGGGACGTTGTGATGGTCGCCACCCCAGTTGGGCATCTCCCATGGTCTAGCTTTATGACGAAGCTTTTGTCACCACTAGGGGGACTTTGCAGGTGGTGTCCTACGCATGTAGCTCAGAACAGGCACCACAAACACCATCAACAGTGACCCAGCAGCAGTGCAGGGCCCTTCTGGGTGGAGGCCTGACAGAGATGGGCTGCCTGTGGATTTCTGACCTTGCGGATCTGACATAGCAAATCTGGGTATGATTGGGCAGAGAGATTGAAACGAGCAGTGCGGGAACAGCGAAACAGGGACGTCTGAGAAGAAAAGTATACCATCTACATCTTACAGCCTATGATCCAATATTGAAACAAGCGCAGCACGATAAGAATATCTCTGAAATGTGACAAACTAAGGTAGCATTATCCAATAAGTGCTGAAACATATTTAAGTATGGTACGTACAATGTCCAAACTTTATTAACTGAATGAAAAAGGAAAGATGGTTGACCTCTCTGTCTTATTTATTTTGAAAACAAAAAAATCCGACCCCCCAAAAAATGAACAAAACTTCAAATCCAGGTAGAAAACAATCACTTAAATCAAAGAAAAAAAAAGAACAAAAAACAAACCTCCCAAGACCAATATAAAATACAAGCACATACCAAAATATACCCACACCAAATATAAACATAAACAAATAAAAAAATAACCCATCCCCCAAAAAAAACAAAAACCAAACCAGTACCCCTCCACCCCTTAAAGAACCCAACCCAATCAAACCAAAACAAACCAACCACCCTCCCCCTTTCTACCCCCCCCCACCCCACAAAAGGACCAAAACAAGACAGACAAACCCTACACCCAGACAAGTCACTATTCCCCCCCCCCCCCCCAACACCACTAAAAAAAATCCCCAACAACAAAAAACACACACCACAACACAGATACAAAAAACAAGCTTATGCTCAGCCAGAGGCAGCCTGGGACCACCCCAGCATGCCAGGGGATCCTTTACCTGCGGAAGTCCAGCAGGGCCTTCATGGAGGGGGGCGTGTGGAGGTGAGGCCAGGTGAGGAAGTGGAACTGGGTGACGGTTCGAGTCTCGTTGGTCTGCAGGTTCTTCAGGTAGAAGCTGCGCACCAGGTAATCGTCACACCAGATGTGCTCCGACACCAGGTGTACCTGTCACAGAGGTGTGCCGCTTTCACCGTGAATCATTTTGTCTGCCAGCATAGTGATACGAGGGATGCATTGCTATGTGCTGTATTGTTTTGGCAACGTTCATGTTTTGGCAACGTTCATTTTGGCATTGTACATGGCAACGTTCTGGTGGCTCCTGCGACGGTACTCACAGCTGTCAGTTCCCTCCACTGTCAGCTCCTCTCAGCAGCTAATTAACCCCTCCTGTCCCAGCCTAGCTGAGCAAGCTGGTGCTATTTATAGCAGGAACTGACCTACGCTTGGACTAGGTAAAAGGAAGGGGCGCGCTAAATTTAGCACTCTTGACTGAGTGATGTTGGATTTGTGCGCTGTGTATTGGAACCATTCGTTTCGGTCATTGCCTTTCCAATGAATCATACCAGTGGCGTGGAGAGCGGGGGGTGGGGGGCTGCTGCATGGGTAACAGCTTGCCCTCCATACTTACTTACCCAGGCATTGCGCTCTTAATAACTCCATAGTCTTCCGAGAGTGATGGGTGCCTATTACTACTGTTTTTACAGCTGTCACGTTTCCCCCCGCCCCCACTTTCGGCTCCTCTCAGATGCTAATTGATTAATCCATCCCATCCCAGCTCAGATGGGGGCCAGCTGGTGCTAAATATAGCAGGAACTGACCACACTTGGACTAAGCAAAAGGAAAGAGCGTGCTAAACATAGCACTCTTGACTTGAGTGATGCTGGATTTGTGCACTGTGTTTTTGTGTGTGTAAGTGTTGTTGTTATTGTTGTTGTTGTTGCATGTTCCCCAGCTTAACATCCTGGTTAGGGTCACCCAGAAAACGTGCTCCAATTTACTCCCACCCAGGTATCACTGTGAGGTTGTAAGTACACACAGAATGAGAAATTGATGTGAGTGACTCTTTTCAGGCACCCAGCTGCATAGGCGGCAGCAGTTCTCAGACTTCAGGGGATTTTTTTTTAAGGAAGGTGCGGGTTATTATGTTTGAGCTTGCGTGTGTGCGCGCGCACGTGCTTACATCACCTTAGTCTCTGTTCACACACACATACACACACACACACACAAACACACACACACACACACACAGACACACACACACACACACACCTCATAGATGTGGTAGAGGTCACTGCCTTCTTCAGGCCAGTAGCGGTGACACATGGCCGTCCCGTTCTCCGTCAGTTTGGTCAGCATCACGATCACCACGCTGCCTTGTTCCCACACCATCTGTCAGCATTATCATCATCGTCATTATCATCATCGTCATTATTATGACACATAGCTGTATTCTTTTCTGTCAGTTTGGTCAGCATCACGATCACCACGCTGCCTTGTTCCCACACCATCTGTTGTATTTGTCATCATTGTCATTATCATCATCGTCATTATTATGACACATGCTGTATATCATTTATCATGTCAGTTTGGTCAGCATCACGATCACCACGCTGCCTTGTTCCCACACCATCTGTCAGCATTATCATCATTGTCATCATCATCATCATTGTCATTATCATCATCGTCACTATCACATCTGTTTATTATAGTAATCATTATGACACATAGCTGTTTATTTCTCCGTCAGTTTGGTCAGCATCACGATCACCACGCTGCCTTGTCCCCACACCATCTGGTAGCATTATCATCATTGTCATCATTGTCATCATTATTATCATCAGCTACCACCAGCGTCACAGTTATCAGTATGACCACCATCACCAAAAATTTACCACATAGGCTGAATAAAAAGAGTATACAAATACTATTCTGTTACCCTTGGAAAAAATTATTATTAATCCACCAATTACTCAATCAATAAATTATCATACTGCCAATAAATTATCATACTGCTTTGTGCCTATACCACACATCGCTGTCATAATCATATTCGTATATTATTCAGCTATCATGTTATCATTGTCAGCTTCGTTGTCGTTGTCCCCCTATCTGTCATCGTCATCATTTTCTTCAACTTTCATATCATCGTTAACATTGTCAGTTTCATCATCGTCGTTGTTTTCATTATAAAAAAATTACTTTCTCTCATTTCACTCTCTAGCCAGACGTAACATCACACTTTCTATCTTTCTATCTATGACTCTCTGTCTATGAACAGATTAGACTAAACACAAAAAAATTATCACAAATAAAGGAAAAAATAAAATCGGCTCGTGTTTCTACTGCACAAAAGAAAGCTTTAATGAGAAATGTTACACCCTTCTAACATTTTTTTCCTGTTCAATTTGATACAGCTATTTCAGCACGATAATGCTAAACAGTGCACAGAAAGGGAGAGAAGTGTGAGGTGTAACATAGGGAAAGAGACGGAAGAAAGACAAAGTGAGGATGCAGAAAGTTAAAAGACAGGAACAGAAGATGAAATGGAGCGAAAACATACACTTTATTTTACAGAGAGAGAAGAGAGGAGAGAGAAGAGAGAGAGAGGAGAGAGAGAGAGAGAGAGAGAGGAGAGAGAGAGAGAGAGAGAGAGAGAGAGAGGGAGAGAGGGGGGGGGGGGGGGGGGGGGGGGGGGGGGGGGGGGGAAGGGAAGAACGCACTAAAGGGACACAATCTCAGATTTCCTCACCTGCCAGAAGTCAGCCACAGTGTGGGGTAGCGGGCCTTGGCTGCAGATGTAGGCGGGGTTACGAGGGTCGTGATCAGTCTGCAATCACACAGACGTACACACACACACCACACACACACACACACACACACACACACACACACACACACACACACACGTTACTGTTAGACTACCACTGATACTTCTAGTAATTGGGGGGGGTGTGTGTGTGTGTGTGTGTGTGTGTGTGTGTGTGTGTGTGTGTGTGTGTGTGTGTGTGTGTGTGTGTGTGTGTGTGTTCGAACGTGCGTGAGTGCATGCGTTCGTGCGTGTGTTCGTGTGTGCGCGAGTGTGTGTGTTTGTTGGTGAAAGAAAACAGACCGGTTTTCCAGAAAGGTAGGGTGGTGAAGGGTGAAGAGTGGCCAGTGAAGAGAGTGGGTTAGGGTTTATTTTATTATATTTATTCTTTTATATCGAGGATAATGGGATAAGCACTCGTGCTTTTTTACATCCAGTCCCCGTGTGTATGCAGCTTTGTAAGTATTGTCATCTGTCCCCACCGGCACACGATGGCCTACTCTTACGAAAAGCGGAACATGATTTAACGTGTGCGCATGATGCTCTGCGTGCATGTTCACACGGGGCCTCGGTTTATAGTCTCATCCGAAGGACTTTGGCGGAGAGTGGAGTCAGCTCTGATGTTAACTCCAGGGGAAAAATCTCCTCGAACGGGAATCGAACCCGGGTCGTCAAATTACGAGGGTGATACAATGTGGCGGCTTCTCGTGGTTATGCGCTAGTCTTTTTGCTCAGTGATTTGTCCATTGCAGAGTGTTTCATGCTGGTAGGCGCTTAGAGGCAGACAGAGGAAACGTTGGGAAGACAAAACATGAGAGAGTGGACAGGCCTTGGGTGGAATAATAATAATACATGGAATTTGTATAGCGTTATCTCTTGTAAAGACAAATCAAAGCGCTTGCATTTGACCTACAGAGCCACAGATCATGCTGCCACCAGGCGCAAAGATCCCCAACTCCAACTCCCCGATTTTTCTTCAGGGATGGTGTCTAAACACGACACCTGTGTGCATGCTGGTTTGTTATAATTTTGTCATCCGCTCCTCCTGCTACGGAGGGCGGAGGACCGTGGGGAGTAGAGGAAGCTGGTCTCAGAATCTTCAGTGGTGCCCCCCACGGTCCGCGGGTCTACGGGACAGGTGAAGGGGAAGGTGAAGCGCTGAGAGCTTTGATAAGAAATTTTGGCACACAACATCATAAAAATCCTTACTGACTTGTTGCTCTTGCTGCTACCATTGCATCTTCTCTTCTCTTCTGAGGGGTGGTTGGGACACGGCACTTTCCCGCGGTGTATGTTTGGAGCAGGCTGAACCCGACAGAACCCATCCCTCTCCTCAGGGTGCTGAATGCATGCTGGGTCATAGAGAGAGACATTTACTTTTCTACGCAAGATAAATGGGGTGTTAGCAGAAGTGCAAGGTTGTCTTTTGCGCATGGGATCTCGGTTCATAGTTATATAAGATCTTATGCAACGGCTTCAGTGATGATGTTCACTCCTCATGTTACGTTAGTCTGCTGAATACTAAAACTGAAAAAAAATTGTGTAAACTTTATTTTTTACCCTCAATAAAGATTATTTTGACTTTGACTTGAACTGATTACAGCTGGGTAGTTGAAAGCACATTAATGCAGTGTGCAATGATGGCTCTCTCTGAGTGCAATCAGTGTTGCATGTTTAGTGCTCTATCTTTCTTTTGCACACACACACACACGCACGCACACTCACCCCCCCCCCCCACACCCTTCACGATCCAACAGGTTGTGATGGAAAAGCTCGAGCACAAACGGGGATCGAACCTACCTGCAATTTCTCCCTTTCTGGGCTAGTGCATTACTTCTACACCACGGATCCATCTTTTTGTTTTGTTTTGTTTTGTTTTGTTTTGTTTTCTCTCCTCTCTCTCTCTCTCTCTCTCTCCTCTCTCTCTCTCTCTCTCTCTCTCTCTCTCTCTCTCTCTCTCTCCTCCCTCCCTCCTCTCTCTCTCTCCCTCTCTCTCCACTTCCATAAGCAACAGGCAAGACATCAAGCTAAGATGGCCAAGTGATATGCCCGCTCAACGATCTCTTCATCACTCTTCATTTCACCTCTGTATGCAGGCATCCAAATGGATTTCCTCTGTGACATGAATATTCATTGTTGGTCTGGGAACGAGGCAGCAGGGCAGGAGGAAAGAGGAGGAGGGTGGATAGATGGAGGGTGGGTGGAATGTTGAGCATCAATGGAGGCGAGGGTGGAGGAACATGGTGGGTGGGCAGATTTGTAGGCGAGAGGGATGGGGGTGGGGGGACGCTGTTGGCACTGTACTGTGCCGTGTCTTCTAGGATACCGAGTTCTTAGGTTTCTCTGTTCATGGCTGCAGTCTTGTAGGAAAGCCAGGGCCGGCATCTGGGTGGTAGCCTATTGAAATGCTTCGTCGGGACATTGAGCAGTGCACATTGTCAGTGGATGTAAGCTCATACCGTTCTCATGCCGTTTACCTGTGTGTCTGCCTGCCGGTCTGTCTCGGGCTTATTCGCACGCGCATAATATATATATACATACAAATATCAATGTGTGTGTGTGTATGTGTGTGTGTGTGTGTGTGTGTGTGTGTGTGAGAGAGAGAGAGAGAGAGAGAGAGAGAGAGAGAGAGAGAGAGAGAGAGAGAGAGAGAGAGTTTGTTTATGTGTGTGTGCAGACTTAACACACACATGTGCATGCATACATGCAAAAGTGCACACAGGGATGCACGCACACATGCGCACGCACACATGAAAACGCTCACAGACGCACACTCATTGTACTTCCCATCGCAAATAGTCCACGGTACTTAAATGTACCAGATATACGTACTAAAAAAAAAGCATAAAAGACAAATCCAGTCTTTATAAAATTAAAAAAAAAAAAAAATTATCACCAATTCGTAAAATTTTCTCATATTATGTAATTATATACTTGGAATTTCATAGCTTCGCAGACAACTGATCACCGCAACGTCTCAACTATCTACCTCCCCCCCCCTCGTCCCCGCTCCCAACTCACTCCAGTTTCTCCCTCTGTCCAACCTTTCCTAATCCCTCCCGTCTTTTAGAGCTTTTACCGCTCCCCTAGGAGCTAGCTGTTGCTTTTTTCCCCCTTTTGTTTTTCCTTCCCTTTTCCTCCTTCCTTTAACCGTGAAAATCAAGGCAGAAAGAAAATCCACGGATATGCCAGTCCCGTATTTTCTTTATCACCCCAGATTTTGTTCCCCATACCGCAAGCCGCCAAATGGAATTTTCGATATGAATATTCATGAGTGGAGGAGGAGGAGGAGGAGGAGGCTGAACATTGGCAAGATCAGAAGCAGTGGAGAAATTTGAGTTTCGGCTACAGCAAGTCCAGTACATTTTGCCTGCCATGCGGGTTACTAGGAGAAGCTTGGTACACAATATTTCACACTATCTGTTTAAGTTTTCTCCAGGGTATATAATATACATGCAGCGTGCGGAATATTCAATTTGGGCCGCACCACATTTTCTCCAAGCAGTTTTCTCTTACCAGAAGCTTTGATAAGCGGCGCACCTTTGGGTGCATGTCGAAATTCTGTATGTTTCTCATAGTTGAAAGCATACATTGGGGAACCATACAGTCAGTGAAAACTAACAAGAATAAGGATTAAAGACAAAAGTTTACTTTTTAAATATATATATGTGTGTACAAATAACGGGGTGAAAAGCACTGACAGGTCTGCACTTTTCTGAAAATATATTCATGACTTTTATAACTTTACTGACCGTATAAAGGCTGTCCTCTTATAAACACCAACATACTAAAACTGTGCAGCTTTATACAAAATAACAATAAAACTTCAAACTATTTTGACATCTTGAGTATCAGAATTCTAGTCAACTGCAAGGGCCATACCAGGGCAGTCATAAGGAGAAGTGCGGTCCACACAAAATTTGGCAAGTAAAGGGAGCCTCTACAGAGAAAGCCTTACCCCTGATATATATATATATATATTTTATTTATTTATTTATTCATTTATTTATTCTTTTATATCGAGGATAACAGAATAAGCAATCATGTGCTTTTTTTCATCCGGTTCCCGTGTGTATGCAGTTTTGTAAATATTGTCATCTGTTCCCACCGGCACACGATGGCCTACTCTTACGAAAAGCGTTACAGGGGCCCAAGCCTGAGAACTACTAGGAATTGACGCACGTCCCCTTATTTAGTCTGTTATGCCGCTTTATTCGCTACGTTTATGGTCTTCGTAGGCTCTTGTAAAAGCAAACTATAACAGCAAGCAGGCAAGCAAGCATATAAGTGAGTAAATAAGTCAGCAAAGTAAGTAAGTAAGTAAGTAAACAGGTAAGTAAACAAGCAAGCAAATAAGCATGTAAATAAGCAAGCAAGTAAATCAGTAAGTTAATAAATAAGTTAAATGTCTCTATCACAAACTTAACCATATACCATTCCTTTTATCGCACTAGTTCTACAGACGCCCACTTCACACGTCTGTCTTTCAGTTCTGGTCTGTCAACCTACTGCTTCTCTGTTTTTTTTGGTAGTGTGTTTATTCTCAAAACAGGTGAGATATAACGCGGAGTAACCGATACAGCCTGCCCGATCAGTCTTCTCTCTCACAGTCTATTATCTCTTGTCTGGAAAACCCCGTGTTCACCCCCCCCCCCATATATATATATATATATATATATATATATATATATATATATATATATATATATATATATATATATATATATATATATTCCCCCTCCCCCTCGCACACGAATGTTTCTAAAAGCAGACGAGATGCAAGGAAGCACGATATTACTGGGAAAGGGAGGAAATGGCAAAGTGCTTACGGCTTTAGACAAAGAAAATCTGTCAGTCTGTCAGTCAGTCAGTCAGTCAGTCAGTAAGCCAGTCAGTAAGCCAGTCAGTCAGTCAGTCAGTCAGTCAGTCAGTCCGTCCGTCCGTCCGTCAGTCAGTCTGTCCTCTTTATTACCCAAGATGTTATCTTCATAGGCAGACAGGAAGGCAGGCAGATGGCTTTTCAGGTGACATGAATATTCATACACAGAATAGGCCGTGTAGAAAAGAGGGGAAAGAGGAGACGATAGGGAACTAGGGGAAAGATGAAGCTTCAGCGGCTGGCGAGGACAGACAGAGAAAATGGCTCAGGGGGTCAGTAAGAGACAGACAGACAGACACCTGCGGTGTCCTCGCTAACGGTGTGAAGACTTTCAACTGTGCGAACCTGGTCAAAGAGTAATGAGAAATTATCTTTAATCTGTTTAGCACATTTGAAGCCATAAACTGTATCCAATTTCAACAAAAGAACTTTCTACGTACAAATTCGTATCAGCCATATTTTGGGATGTGATTTTATTATTTTTTTCGGGGCAGTTTCCGGACATCATTTTTGATTTTTTCCCCTTCTGTCTTACACACAACACACACACACACACACACACACACACACACACACACACACACACACACACACACACACACACACACACAACACACACACACACGTATATTACACAATATACAAAAAAAACAATTGCTTTTATCTCCCTAGGACAAGGAAAACCACTTATAGTGATTTCCATCCGGACCTCCAGTGCTACACCTAACCCGATTTCCGCCGCGAATCAGTTCTGTTAAAGCGTTATTTGGAATACTTTCCTTTGCATCATTCCTTACAATATGCATGCACATCTTTCGTTATCTATGTGTTCGTCCGTCTGTTCAACCTGTTCAAAGAGACTGAAGACAGAAACACACATCGATATCTCACCAAGTTTCGTGTTTTTTTTCTTTTTTTTTTTGCTCTCGCTGTGATTAAGACGTTTGTTTATAAATTTACAAAAAATATCTTTGCTCCTCTTGTGTAGGCATCGTTTCACTTGACTTTTCTCCTGGAGCTCCCTAAGGTGTCAATGACGCTTAATTTTCTTTAAAAAAAAAAAAGTCGTCAGGGAATTGTGCTGACACTTATTTATGCTGTGTGTCTCGTGCAAGTTGAACCGACATTAGCAGGGGGGGGGGGGGGGGGGGGGGAACAGGACAGCCGAATGGTTCGAGAGTCTAGCGCGTGATCTGACGGCCCGGGTTCGAGTCACCAAACAGTGTTCTATCGAGAGAATTTTCCAAGTTGAGTTATTATCAAAGTATCACCATTGGTGAACCCCAGAGCTCTATCCGAGGAACAAACAAGCAAAAAACAACAACCACCCCCCAACCCCCCAAAAAAAACAACAACAACAACCTCTTCTTAGCGGAGCCTTTGCTTCCAAGTAGCAGACTGTATGGCAGGTGTCTTTAGGTGCATCCATGCCATCAGCCATCGCCGACCTCCTCTCCCCCGAACATGGATGGGGTTTAACACGTGTGGGCAAGAAGTTTGTGTCCTATTTTGTGTGTCTGTGTGCATCTTTCTAGACAGGACTGTCATTACATCTTGTCCTCCCAAAATTATAACAGAAAACGTGTCTACTATGTGACAAGACTTGATTAGGATTCTGTTTAAGCTAAGAAAACTATTTTTGTTGTTCTTCCAACATTATCAAACGTGTCTATTATGTGACGAAACTGGAACCAAATCAAATTCTGTTGAAACCAAGACGTCAAGTGTGTGTTCGCATAGAGAATGCCCTTCCCAGCTTCATCCACAGAACTGAGAGAGAGCAGAGTCAGAGCCAATATTAATGCTACAGGGAGGAAACAATCCCCGTAAGCAGCTGGACTACAGAACACGCGCTGCAATCCTGCCCGCGACATGAGGCACTCCGAAATAGGATCTGGTCCGACCCCACTTCAGTGGCTAAGAAGCTCTAGGGCGACTTGAAGACCCTGTAGCATCCTACCACCTTCATAGCAGAGACTGAGCTGTCCATCTGACGAACACAATAGAAAGAAAAGACAAAGCTCAGTGATGACTCCAACCCGCACCCACCCTCAGACCACTGCAGTTTCAGCCTGGGTGTACTGTTCAAAGCACTAAGCTAGTTTGCCCTTTCTCATGAAGGTTTCATGAAAAAAGAGTGCACAATACATCTGATCATTTTTGTCTCCTCCTAACTTGTCTTCCCTTCATTCCTTCACTCCACATTCTTCGACCAAACATCTACTCCAACTCATTTCCCCCCCAAACCCCGTTTTCAGACCTTCAGCTTTTTCATTCTTTATTTTATTTCTAATCGTTTTTTTTTCTTCTGCTTCTCCCATGAATGTTACAACAGATTTGTGACTCTGAAAGGGAGGTCCTGACAGTTTATTAACTCGACAGCTGCTTTATTACCCACGATTCTGCCATGACATACGCGCTGCCAAAATAGATTTCTTTCCCCCCTTTACTATCATTTTTTTTTTGGGGGGAGGGGGAGGAGGTTGACATGAATATTTATAAATGCAAGAAAGAAAAAAGAGACTGGATGTGGATAAGAGCCAAAAGAGAGAGAGAGAAGAGAGAGAGAGAGAGAGAGAGAGAGAGAGAGGGAGAGAGAGAGAGAGAGAGAGAGAGAGAGAGAGAGAGGGGGGGGGGGGGGGGGGGGGGAATACCACATCGATTTGCTTGAGGGTCAAATGCAGAGACGCTGAAGAGTATGAGTCAGCAAGCTTGCAGGACAAACTGGGCCACCCAGGAAGATGCTGCCAGGGGTAATGACTCAGCAAGCTTGCAAAGCAAACTGTTGTTGGCTTTACAATGGGTATCAAACCTACATCACTGATCCATACTGGTGATGTTGATAGCTGAACCATCCACTTCAAGACACTAGCAACAAAATGTTGGCAGGCTGAATGTGTACACACTGAGGAACACGTTGGTAAGTTCGTTGTTAGGAGTCCCAGCTAATCAGAGGAGAAAAACTGAAAATTGACAGATAAAAGTAAAAAAATCTGCCTGCGGGTTTTCGTTTACATGTTTGCTAAGCTGTTTGGATAATTTCTGTTTCTTTCTATCATTTTCGCCGATTTATTCGTTTATACAGACAGACACACAAAACACAGACACAGACAGACAGACACAGAAACACACACGCATACACACACGTATATATAAATATGCACCATACACAAAAACAGCTGCATTCATCCCTCTTACACATGGAAAAACGTCCACATCAATTCCCATCCGGACGACAGCTGCTTCAACTAATCTGACTCCAGCAAAGCCATGTTGAATCTTGCACAGTGTAGTTTCGTGTGCACTATTCCTTTATCCGTTCACTTGTGTTTGTCTGTCTGTTCCTATGTTGATTTTGGTTTTTTGTTGCATTTTTGTTGCTGGAGGACTGGGGGCCTAATTGCATATATATTGTGTTTGTCCCTTACCTGTCATCAGAAACATTTTGAACACCTTGCATTTTAATGGGGCCTCGCTGGTATAAGACAAGTGGACATGTGTTGTTATTTATTTATGTAAAAAGCTACCATATAATGACAGACCTATTCCTATAATCATATGGACTAGCCAACGTGCATTGTTATTACTATATGTAAGAAACGGCAACATATACATGTCCTCATTCCTATATGTCAGAAAAGCCGCCATATATGGTTGTCTATATGTAAGAAAAGCTGACATAACATGCTTAATGCTATAAATATGTAAGAAAAACTGATATAACATGCTTAATGCTATATGTTAAAAAAGCTGATAAAACATGCTGAATGCCATAAACAAGAAAAGCTGATAATTATAACAAGCTTAATGCTACATGTAAGAAAAGCTGCCGTATATGTTTAATGATCGATGTAAGAAGAGCTGCCATAATATGCTTAATGCTATATGTAAAAAAGTTGAAATATAAACGACGTAAAAACAGCCAGCATAATCATATACTTATTCCCGTATACGAGAAAAGTCACCGTGAATGCTCTTTCCTTCCCCTTCATAATAACAACCTTTTTTTTTTTTTTCTAGTTCACTCATTCACTGTCTCACCAAACCTCAATTATACCGCTTCAGCCTCCCTTTCCCACTCCGCCCATTCATTTGTTTCTCATCTGCATTTTGCTCCCATGAATGTTACAACAGAGGCACTTCAACAAGTCAGCATTGAGAGATTATTCGTTCAATAACTTCTTTATTGCTCTTTATCTTACTTGATACATAACACGGCTACGTTGATCTTTTCTTTGCTGACATGAATATGCATATGTATGGAAGAGGGGAAGGGAGGGGGGGGGGGTGAATGGATGAGGAATACTACGTGAAAAACGAAGAGAAACCGTTACTTTGCTTTGGGAGCCAAATAAAGAGACGCTAAAGAGAATGAGTCGGCAAACATGCAGGACAAATTTGGATACCCCCAAAAAACTGCCAAGGATAATGGTTCAGCAAGCTTGTAGGACTAACTGCTGACATTACAAGACAGGCAGGACTACTGTAGTGGAAGATGCAGATCATACGTCACCCATTCCTCATGGCGGTCGACCCTCCATTTCCAAAGACCAACGATTACGTTTAAAGGTGAAGGTGTCCCATGACCTAGGCTGTCGTTGCGGAGTGAGGCGTCAAAAACCTCAGCTTCTCCAGGGGCCAGCATAATGAGGGCGGCGCCTATCTCCTCTCCTTCGCTGATTTACCTTCCTGACCCTAAAGAGGGGCATGTACCCATTTACTGCTGGGTGAACTGGGGACTGTTGTGAAGTAAAGACGCACAAAACACCACCCTTCAAAGGTGTGGCCAAAATACACCCCCACACCCACAAACACACACACACACACACACTCTGTTTCTCTCCTCTCTCTTTTTTTCAAGAAAACACATTTACTACGTACGTCTTATTCAGATTCAATATAAAACATAGCTTTACGTACAACGTCTCTTGGCTCTCGGTTAAAGCATGACTAGACTGCTGAATGGCACCTGAATGGCCCCCCCCAAATCGAATTTTGTCTTTAGCCCCTCATCACCTCCCCCCCCCCCCCCCTCTGTTTCTTGATTCTGTAATACCAACTAAAGCCTTTCTCTTTCAAACCGGCTTTCTTCTTCTCAAGTTCTTTTTTCTTCTCTTTCTTTTCTTCTTCTTCTTCTCCTCTTCTTCTTCATCTTCTCTCATCTCTCTCTCTCTCTCTCTCTCTCTCTCTCTCTCTCTCTCTCTCTCTCTCTCTCTCTCTCTCTCTTTTTTTTTCTAAACATCTCCACCTCTATCCCTCCCTGACCTCTCTCTTTCCGACTGCTTGCCTCCCCTACCTCCCTAGTTTTCTGTTTTTGCCTTTCTTTCTCTCTTATTCATTCAAAAAGACTCATTTATTCATTTGATCTCCCCTACCCCCCTCTCTCTGTATTTCTCTCCCCCCTCCCCCTTCTGCTTCCCTGCCTCTCTCCCCTTTTTTCTCCCCTTTCTGTCCCTGCTCCTCTCTCTGTCCCTGCCCTCCTCTCTCTGTCCACCCCTCTCTCTGTCCCTGCCTCTCTCTCTCTTTCTCTGTTCCCCCCCTTCTCTGACATTGCCTGCCTCGCCTTACTCTCTGTTTCTCCCTCTCTCTCTCTCTATCCTGACTGCCCCCCCTCCCTCTCTCTGTGTTCCTGCTGCCTCTCTTACCTCCTCCACCCCTACCCAAACTCCCACTCTCCGTGTGGTCCTGCTATAAACGACACTGCCAAAGCGTAAGAGAGGCTGGGAGATATGCCCACTCAATATTCTCTTTATCACCCAAAGATTTCATTTCCATACGCATGCCGCCAATAATGGATTTTGCTCCAAAACATGAATATTCATAAGAGGGGTGGGGGAGGAAAGTGAAGGTAGTGGGGTGGGAAGATGGGTATGTGTGTGTTGAGGATGTAGAGCTGCAGGATCGACATGGGGGAGAGGAAGGAGTATGTGGCTTGCGGGAAGTTGAGGTCAGTAGCTCAGCAAGTTACTCGGGTAATCTTTTTTTTTTTTTTTTTTTTTTGCACTTCACTGCGAAACATGCGGCGTTCGCTGGTGGCATTTATAGCGGGGAGAGTGAGAGTGAGGTAGGAGAGGGAAGGGAAGGGAGAGGGAGAGAGGAGAGAGAGAGGAGAGAGAGAGAGAGAGAGAGAGAGAGAGAGAGAGAGAGAGAGAGAGAGAGAGAGAGAGAGAGAGGAGAGAGAGAGAGAGAGAGTAGAGATGATTAGAAATTGAGGTCAGTGGCTCATTAAGTCAGATGATTTCTATGTAAATTCATTCATTCATTTTGGTGCATGCTGCAAGGCATACAGTATTAGTTGGCAGTGGATCTCGTCGCTGGTTATGCCGATGGTGTCAAGTCCCTTACTACCGAATTGCCATTCGTTTTTCAGTCTTAAGTCTACACAATATTCCACTACCTTTTTTTTGCATAAGTCTTTTCCGTCTGTATTCCTTTCTTTCGTTTATTTTCTTTTTCGTTTCGTTTGCTTGCAGAGGCATATATATATATAATATATATATATATATATATATATATATATATATTATATTATATATATATATATATATATATATATATATATATATAATATATATATAATAATATTATACATATAATTGAGAAAATATAGTGGAGAAAAACAGTATATATATCCATGAAAACTGCCTTCTCTGTCTTTGGTGCGTGACATTTTATTTATTGCAGATTTTGTTTTTGCTTTTTGTCATACATTTTAGAATTTTATAACTGTCCCCCGTTTAAAATAATGTATAGACGTATGTATTTAATGGCTTCCTGGTACTTTGTTGTCTTCTTTTTGAGTAGGTCTTTCTGTTTGTTTTTAAAGAAGGTTAGGGTCAGTAAATAAAAAGATGATAAATAAAAACTATCCTCCATTTAAAATCATGTATAGATGTCTGTATTCAATGGCTTCCTGGTACTTTGTTGTCTTGCTTTGGAGTAGGTATTTCTGTTTGTTTTTAAGAAAGTAGGGTCAGTAAATAAAAGGATAATAAATGGTATATGTCTGATCTTTGAAAACCAAAGATTATTTCCATTGATCTGACTGTCAAGCGGTGATGTGATCCTTCAATCCCTATTCACATGCATGCACTAAATTTATACCGCGTGGCCCCTACACACACACGCACACCACACACACACACTTCACACACACGTGCACACACACACAAACGCACGCACATTGTATACATCGCTTACACACACACACTTACACACACACACACACCTGACGCACATACACATAAACACAGACCTCACACACACACACACACACACACACACACACACACAACTACAACGCCCCACCACACACATCTACACCACCCCACGAACTCTCTACAGCGACAAATACGCAGACAGGAAGCATCTACCAACACAGACAACAGACAGACAACACACCAAACAAGACAGACAGTCCAGACACAGGCAAAGGACAGCAAGACAGAACACAACACACAACAGACGGACATCGCGACAGACAGGCGAGATAGATAGGAACGATAGCACCAATAGTCATCAGCATCAGTACAGACATTCAGAGCAGACAGGACAAAGCATAGTCAGACTAGGCAGACACTAGACAGTCAGTCAGACTACAGACAGACAGACAGACATCGAGTGACAGCAGCAGCAGACTAGCGACAGGACAGACAAGCAGTCAGTCAGACAGCAGACAGACAGAAGACGAGAAGACAGAGAGGACAGACAGACAGTCAGACAGTCAGTCAGCAGACAGACAGAGCAGACAGACAGACAGAAGACAGTCAGATCAGACGACAGCATCAGACAGACAGTCAGACAGACAGTCAGACAGATCAGACAGAGAGACAGACAGACAGACAGTCAGTCAGACAGACAGTCAGTCAAATAGTAGACAGACAGACGACAGACAGACAGACAGACGCAGACAGTCAGACAGACAGACGACAGACAGTCAGACAGAGAACTCACGATGAAGCTGGCATTGATGTAGTCGGAGTTGGAGACGTTGGTCTTGGCCGACAGGACGACGCGGGAGTGGTCATCTGCAACAACAAGACACCCCCACCTGTGTCATTCTGGCTCATCAACCCCATTTACACATCTTGCGCACACGTTAAATCTTAATCCTGTTCCCGCTTTTCGTTAAGAGTAGGCCATCGTGTGCCGGTGGGAACAGATGACACGATTTACAAAAAAAACCCTGCATACACACGGGGACTGGATGTAAAAAAAAAGCACATGAGTACTTATTCCATTATCCTCGATATAAAAGAATATAAATATATAAAAAATGGAATAAATACAACCCCCCAAAAAAAACCATTGTGTAGTCTCACAATAAAACGGCGTTTCTTTCTAGTTTTTTTTTCTTTTCTTTCAAAACATATACTTATTTTCCGTGTAAATTTTCTAAAAAAATATATAATCTATCTTGATTTTGTTTCTTATCCATTATTTCGTAAACTCTCTCTCTCTCTCTCTTCTCTCTCTCTCTCTTCATCTCTCTCTCTCTCTCTCTTCTCTCTTCTCTCAGTCAGCCAGCCAGCCAGCCAGCCAGCCAGCCAGCCAGCCAGCAGTCAGTCAGCCAGCCAGCAGCCAGCCAGCCAGCAGCCAGTCAGTCAGTCAGTCCCCTAACCAATCCAGTCTTCAATGGAACTGAATGTCTGCAACCTGACAGACTTTGCACGGGATCTCCATTCCCATCTTAGCTGGGAGGCTGCAAGCAATTTCTGGCATGTCCTGCCGTGTCCATTCCTTGTCCTTTGTGACGAATGCCATCCTTTTGTGCATGTATGTAAGAATATCAATCTATAAAATTTATAATAACTACCCTCTACCAATCTTTAACAAGCGTAGACTTAAATAGTACGGGCATGTTACAAGATCGAAAGGACTTGCAAAGACAATACTGCAAGGCACTGTCCAAGGAGGAAGAAAATTGAGGCAGACCAAGGAAGAGATGGGAGGACAACATCAGTGAATGGACAGGCCTAGAACTCAAGAAAATTTTGAGAAAGGCAGGCAGAACAGAGAGAGGAATGGAGGAAACTGGTTGCCAAGTCTTCAGGGGTGCCCCCACGGTCGCCAGACTAAGGGATAGATAGAAAGATAGGTAGATGTAAGAATACCTGTTGATTGGTTTTTTGGGGGGTTATTTTCTTCTCTTGTTTCGACTTTTTGTGCCCTGCAAAAGGTTTGGGTAATGGTAACGAAAGCAAAAAGGCAAAACAGGGTGAAAAGGAAAAAATAAGAAGAAGAAGAAAAAGACACACCTACTTACCTTCCTACCTACCTATCTGCCTACCCGTCTTCCTCTAACCTGTCTCCACATCTTTCGATCTATCTACCTTCCTACTGGCGCCAGAATATTTTTTTAAGACAGTGAAAGTAAAGTGCTCCTTAACTTTTTGATGTATCTATCTATCTATCTATCTATCTATCTATCTATCTATCTATCTATCTATCTATCTATCTATCTATCTATCTATCTATCTATCTAATTGTACACACACATAATTATAAATATATATTATATACATATATGCGAGCGAGCGAGCGAGCGAGCAAGCGAGAGAGAGAGAGAGAGAGAGAAGAGAGAGAGAGAGAGAGAGAGAGAGAGAGAGAGAGAGAGAGAGAGAGAGAGAGAGAGAGAGAGAGAGACAGAGAGAGAGAGGAGGAGGAAAGAGAGAGAGAGAGAGAGAGAGAGAGAGAGACAGAGACAGAAGAAGACAGGAGAGACAGAGAGACAGAAAAGGGAAGAAGAGAGAGAGAGAGGAGAGAGAGAGAGAGAGAGAGAGAGAGAGAGAGAAGAGAGAGAGAGAGAGAGAGAGAGAGAGAGAGAGAGAGAGAGACAGAAGAAGAGACAGACAGACAAGACAGAACAGGACAGACAGACAGAGACAGAGAGACAGAGAGAGAAGAGAGAGCAGGAAGCAGACAGAGACAGAAGAGACAGAGAGAGACAAGAAACAGGACAGGGAAAAGAGAGAGAGGAGAGAGAGAGACAGAGACAGACAGACAGTCAGTCAGACAGACAGACAGAGACAGAAACAGGGGGAAGAGAGACAGAGAGATAGCGCTGGATCAATACAGTCAGCAAGAAACAGCTAAAAATGCAAGGCAAAAAAGGTCTGCCT
>CM060319.1:58787902-58810402 GCA_030674155.1 Stramonita haemastoma | reverse complement strand
CTACAGGCCGCCACCAGTGAACAAACTTATTAAGCTGCTGGCACCATCAGTCATCCCCAATGATTATGCACTCCGCAATGGGCCGAGCTGGGCTGTAAACATCCTGAAGGAAAGCATCGTCACCCCATCTTGCATGACCTAAACAGCCTGCTGAAGGCTGAGCGATGACTGCCGGGAAAATATCGATCACCCACAGGACCACAAGGCCGGGCGGCAAACGGATTGTTATGCCAACAGCCACTTCCGCTTCCTGCTATGCCAGCGGCCCCTTCCGCTTCCGGCCGTGACATGCGCCCTGCATCCGCCCGGGCGCCGCCGAGTGCAGGACCAATCACTTCTCCGTCCTTGCCTGGACACCACACGTGCTTATCTCTCCATCTACCTGGTGCCCCAAGGCTGTTGGATGGAAACGTTTATAACCGAATCGATTCTAGGTGCGGGGATTAACGCCTGGCCCTGAGACAGCAAGTAAGGTGATGGCCCTGGCCGTCCTCCAGCCTTTAATCACGCCCGGAACATGCCCCCAGGCACAGCACACCACTGCAGGCCCATCAGCGGAGCATCACAAGCCTCCTCGCATACAGCCATTGCTATTAAATGCCATCTTTGGTAGACAGGAAAACAGTGCACATTAATATCATCTGATTTAGCAATCCATGGGAAATTCCCAGTGTATTTTTTTCCCGTAGTTAACTATTTTTTGAGATGGTAACGTTAATCAAAACACATGAAAAAAACCCAAATATTATTTTTTATTTAGGCGGTTCTCCATAGGGGTATGCACCCAAATAAAGCTTCACTCGTGTTAATCAGTGCGAAATATAATAAGGTATTCAGAGAAGAAAAGCTAACATCTCTACTAGAATCCATTTAAATGTTTCTTAATCCAACCATGAATATAAGTAATAATTCTTTATCTTTTAGATGTGTAATCATTTGCTCGTATCGTAACCTAACTGAATTTTCTTTCTGTTTCGAGTAAGAAAGTCATTGGAACTGGATGGAAATAGGTACGGGGCGTCGGCAACAATTAAGAAGGCAATTAATGACATACTGTGTACAGACTTACATTTACATGTACGTTTCACCTGCTAGGTATGTATACTGTGCCCATACTGTTGATAACTCCAGACGTGTGGAGGAGGGAGGTGGAGGAGAGAGAGAGAGAGAGAGAGAGAGAGAGAGAGAGGAGAGAGAGAGAGAGAGAGAGGAGAGAGAGGGAGAGAGAGAGAGAGAGAGAGAGAGAGAGAGGAGAGAGAGAGAGAGAGTGGGAGAGAGAGAGAGATGAAATGAATGAATAATGAATTAATAATCTTTATTTCTCAAAGGTTAAAGAGTAAGTATTACATACTTTTTTTCATCCGGCCCATGCCCTGATTAGGGAATATATATAGTATACATAATAATATATATATATATATAATATAATATATATAAGTAAGTGTGTGTGTGTGTGTGTGTGTGTATATCAAATTAAGAGAGAGAGAGGGGGGGGGGGGGGAAGGAAAGGTTTATAGTTATCCTGGAAATAACACACAAACATTAATCTTTCTACAGAGTCTTACTGTCATTTCAGTATTTAAAAAAAAAATCTTTCAAGCACGATTATAAGACACTTGCTGGAAAGTTGCTTTTTGTTGCTGATTAGTAATATCAATCACATCACAAAATTGAAAACGGAAAGCATCCCACAAGCATCAGGAGGCATGATCACACCAATGCGCCCCCCCCCCAAAAAAACAAAAAACAAAAAAAACCACAAACTGCTGTTCCTAACTTTCCACCGAATTTGAAGCCCAGCTTCTTAATTATTCGTCGTATTTTCTTCCTCCCCCCAAACCCCCCAACCAAACCAACCAACCAAAAACAACCCCAAACAAAAAAAATTTGATAAAGAGAAGTATCATGCATCAAAACCTTTTTTGCATCTTCATAAACTTTCCCTCAAACCTTGAATTTCTCAAAACATCCGACAATATACAGTATAAGATGCTTTATCACCCCCCCAAAAACAAACAACAACACCCCCCAAACAAAAAAACAAAAAACAAAAAACAAAAACAAATCCAAAACAAAACAACCCCCCCCAAAACCACAAAACAAAACACCCCCCCCCCACCCCCTGCAATCTACCAGGACAGTACTCGTTACACCACTACTCTTTTAGCATGCGTGTGCTAGATGCAGGCGCAAACGATAGTGTGTGTTGTTGTTTGTTGTTGTTGTTGTTGTTTTGTGCAAGTGGAAGATCAAAGTTTCCGGAATATTCCGCCTCCAGGGTCTCTGCAACGTGCGTGGCGACTAAATCTTTTTTATGTGGGATCGATTGCTTGACGGTGAAACCGCTAGGTCCGATTACATCTGAGCGCCCGTCGTGGCCATTGGCCTATCACATCTTCTGTCTCTTTTAGTTTGCATGCATGCATGCCGTGTGTGTGTGTGTGTGTGTGTGTGTGTGTGTGTGTGTGTGTGTGTGTGTGTGTGGTGGTGTGTGTGCTGTGTGTTTGTGAGTGTGTGTGTGTGTGTGTGTGTGTGTGAGTGTGTGGTAGTGTGTGTGTGTGTGTGTGTGTGTGTGTGTGTGTGTGTGTGTGTGTGTGTGTGTGTGGTGGTGGTGTTGGTGTGTGTGTGTGTGTGTGGTGTGTGTGTGTGTGTGTGTGTGTGTGTGTGATGTTGTGTGTGTGTGTGTGTGTGTGTGTGTGTGTGTGTGTGTGTGTGGTGTGTGTGTGTGTGTGTGTGTGTATGAGTGTGTGTGTGTGTTGGTGTGTGTGTGTGTGGTGTGTGTGTGTGTGTGAGTGTGTGTGATCGTGTGTGTGTGGTGTGGCAATGTGTGTGTAGGGGGGGGGGGGGGGGGGGGGGCGTGTATGCGTGTGTGTGTGTGTGTTTGAGTGATTGCATGACGATCCTGCATTTATGCACTTTAGATAAGCGACTCTGTGCCATCATCTTTTTCTGTATATCGCGCGCGCGCGGCGCGTGCGTGCGTGTGTGTGTGTGTGTTGTGTGTGTGTGTGTGGTGTGTGTGTGTGTGTGTGTGGTGTGTGTGTGGTGTGTGTGTGTGAGTGTGTTGTGTGTGTGTGCATGTATATTGATCATGCATTTAAGATAAGCGATGGCGTGATTCTCCAAACATTCTCTCCCTTTAATGTGTGTGTGTTTGTGCGCGCGCGCGCGCGTGTGTGTGTGGTGCGTGCGTGCTTGTATATGAGAAAGAAACCTTCTAATACACAGGCACATATTCGCACGTAGGGATAAACATGACCAACCTTAGGAAATCAGAAAACACAACACGTTACTTATGAATGGGGGATTACAAATAATTCACCGTTTGATACCTTGAATTACGCCACAATTAAACACACAGACTAACTAACGCCTCAAACAAATATTTACGCAACTGTCTGTACACTTTGCTCGCCCGGAGTCAATCAACGGAGGTTTAAGGTGTCTCTTGCAAAAGATGACCTTAGCGGAACCTGGCTATCTGTAGGTCAGAATACAGGAACAGCCAGAATCGGTAAAACGAATGAATTTGAACAGCGCAGACGGTTAGGTTATTAAAGTTAGGATGGCTGATGAGAAAGGAAATGCTATGAATCAGAAAGTCAGTATGAAACGAACGGGCAGCAGGCGTTCAATTAGAATCCACCAGAGCCAGAGAATGGGACGTCTGGCAGAAACACATGTGACTCTGATCTGAACCATCTGGCACCAAGACCCCATTTTCATTAGGGGCTAGGACATGTCCTCTCCCTTCTGACAAACGCAAGCAATAGACTAGTGGTTAAAATGTCCAGTGTCTAACTCTCAGTGATCCAATTTCCCCCAACTTCTCACCATAACCACCCCCCAAAAAAACACTTAAACCCAAACAAATAAAACCAAACCAAACAAAAAACATCAAAATCCCAGTCGCAGGTTTCGATTCTGCTTGCCCCTGGTGGCTTAAAAACTTTTCTTATATTTGGATTCTCTAAGAGAAAACTTTCTCTAGTTCTCGGATACTTTTTGGTGTGGTGGTTAAAAACTTAGAATAGGGCAAGTGTGCACAGAAGTGGTGCCAGATTCTCAAAGCAGTGCTGGGAGATTATTGGACCATGGTAAGAAATTCCCATCAACCATTACAGTCGGTACCTGCATGTATACGACATCAACATGTGATGGAAAAGAACCAACACACATCCGTATGCTACTGTTACGAATGCAAGAGGCCTCCAGGGGGCTAGATGTAAAAAAAAACAAACAACCAACAACACAAGAGTGCTTATTCCATTGTCCTCGATATAAAAGAAATTTTAAAAAATAAGGGGAAAGAATGTTGAGGATCGCCCAGGTCAATAATGCAGAAACGAAGGTATTCAGAACATTTCACAATACAATGAGCTAGTTTCTTTATGCTCTTTCAAGCCGACAGTGCTCCTCTTTTAAATCGAGGTACGCTAAATTTGTCTATGTGGAAATAGCGTTTAGTTTACTTAGATGAAACTGTTGCTGCCGAACATCATAAATTCAAACAGAAGTTACTACTGAAGTAATCTTTTATGGTTATTGTTCCAGTGATTCTGTTCTTTTCCCGTTTAATGTCAGTTAAAAGAAAAATTCGTGTTGTTTTCAGTACCACAAGCAGTATCAGCACTACTGCCATTAATTAATGCACCAGACAAATAGACCTGTCGCTTGATTCCATAGATGCTGTCGACGGTAGGAACTCCCACATAATGCAACACAGACATAGACATATATATATTATATATAATATATATATATACATATATATTACAGATATATATATATATATACTATATATATATGTATATATATATATTTCCTATATATATATATATATATATATATATATATATATATATATATATTATATATGAGAGAAATATCCCAAAGGATTAGCAGTGCTTACCATTCCATCAATGGCTGCCTTTCGATTTGAATATGAATTTGGTATTAGTCTTGTCTGCAGAAACCAAACAACAAAAAAAAAGAAATGCCTCCCCCAAATAAAAACAAAACACAAACACCCCCCCCAAAAAAAACAACAACAACAACAAAAACACCCCCCCAAACCACCACAACCCCCCCCCCCCCCCTACCTCACCCACTCTTCACGCCCTATTCCGCTTCGCCACACACTAAAAAAAAAAACCCACACACAAAAATATCGACAACAGCGGCATCATTAACATAAACAAGGGAAGCGACTCACAGGGCAGGACATCGGAGTAGCGGTTCTTGCGGGTGTTGGAGGCATCGCTGGCAATGGCGGTGCTGCAGGGGTCAGCCTGATAGGCCGCCAGGGCATCCCACTCCTGCTGCAGACGATCGCCGTTCTTTAGGTGATCTTCCATGTAGGCCTGGAGAAACACAGGGTATAGTAGGAACATTGTTAGTAAGTAGCTATTATGATAAGTTAGTCATATCATATTAATTATGTCGTTGATTCGTGCTATCATGAATCTTTCTAAGCATTGTAGGCTTTTACTCTGTAGTTGTTTGGTGGTAGTTGTGGATGGTGGTGGAGAAGAGAGGGTGGTGGGAGGGAGAGAGAGAGAGAGAGGAGAAGAGAGAGAGAGGGAGAGGAGAGAGGAGAGGAGAGAGAGAGGGGGAGAGGGGAGGAGGGGAGAGGAGAGAGAGAGAGAGAGGAGGAGGGAGAGGGAGAGAGAGGAGAGAGAGAGAGAGAGAGAGAGAGGAGGGAGGGAGGGAGAGGAGAGAGGAGAGAGAGAGAGAGAGAGAGAGAGAGAGAGAGAGAGAGACGAGAGAGAGAGAGCGAGGAGAGAGAGAGACAGACAGAGACAGAGACAGAGAGACAAGAGAGAGATTTGGTTAAATTCTTTTATATCGAGGATAATGGAATAAGCATTCATGTGCTTTTTTCATCCAGTCCCCGTGTGTATGCAGTTTTGTCAATCTCGCCATCTGTTCCCACCCGCACACAATGGCCTACTCTTACGAAAAGCGCAACAGGATTTAACGTGTGCGCAAGACGTTCTGCGTGCTGTCGTACACGGGGCCTCGGTTTACAGTCTTATCCGAAAGACTTTTGGGGTGAGTGGAGTCAGCACTCCAGGGGAAAAATCCCCTCAGACAGACAGACAGACAGAGAGAGAGAGAGAGAGAGAGAGAGAAGAGAGAGAGGGGAGAGAGAGAGAGAGAGAGAGAGAGAGAGAGGAGAGAGAGAGAGAGAGAGAGAGGAGAGACAGACAGACAGACAGACAGACAGAGAGAGACAGAGATAGGGGGGAAAGGAAGGAGATAGGAAGAGTGGTGAGGATGAATATGTTAGAAACTATAATTGGAATTACATCTCTACAAAATGTCTGGGCTTTTTTTCAAATCCGGTGATAATGATGTAGAATAAAATTTCTCATCGTTGTCGAAATCCTGTAATAATGCAGAATTAACCTTAGCCTGACCCCACGTTTCCTGGTTATTTTTGTCTTTCTGAGCTATGAACAAACCTGATCGACCTGTCATTATTTTCCCGTTCCTCGTTCTAGAACTTTAAGGTTCACTGAAAGGTGAGACTTTTGCCCCATATCCCCCATGGGGGCTCGGTTTATGATCTCATACAAAGTACTTTCTAGGGAGCGGAGTCAGTAATGGTGTTAACTCTAGGGGGGAAATCCGTCTAAGACATTTTTTTTTAAAAAAGCAAACCACCAGCCCTGACAGTCAAACAAGAAAACAAAAAATTAAACCAACAAAAGTTTTAAAAGCGACAAAAAGGAAACACCCTTGCACAAACAATAACCATCATTCCACGCTCACCCATTTCTCCTTCTCTGACTCCGAAAGCCGAAAGAAAGAAGCCTTAAGAAGCCCTTAAACATTTCATCGTTAATCACTAGGGTTAAAAGCACTCGTATAAAAGAAAAAAAAAGTTTGAGCATTAAGACATTTTTTTAAAATGCAAAATATTTTGTTTTCAGAAAGTATTTCGTAAACCTTCAAGATGAAAGCCATACCAATAGAATTTCATACATTTCGCTATGACCTGTTCAATGTCAGAATCACTCAGTCAATTTGATAAAATAAAAATGTAATTACTTTTGCATCAAGTAAAAGGGCCATCGGTTCAGACTGAAGTGTCTTTTGACACTATGAATCTTACATAAAAAGAAATAACGACCACCGAGAATCTGCCATCAGGGAATCAACGCTAGCAATAACACCAATCTTTCGACGCTCATAAACGTCCATACTTCTAGGACCAGAGGAAGACTGTAAAGGCCCCATCATCCCAGTGACCACAATCAGCACGGGAACTCCGGTGACCTGCATGACCCTGTTTCCAGGCTGAAGCCGTACACCCACTCCCTTAGGGGGTCAGAGGCCTGTGCTGCAGGTCTTCCGCTATTTCAGCACAGGAACTGGACAAGTCGTGTCTTTCTGTGGGCAGGAGTGTCACACTTGTGATGGGGGCTGGCTGTGTGAGAAGCCCCACTTGTTTTCTGACAGTTCTTGTTTATTGCTCTGCCGGCAGAGAGGGAAAGCAAGCAGTCTGGAATGAATAGGGTGTGTGTGGCGGGTCAGTCGGTTTAGTAACTATGTCCTGTGACTCGATTCTCAACAGCGCCAAGTAATCATCAGAAGATGTATGATATTGTTTGACGAAAAAACATGTCATATGTTGGCTTTCGCGTTACAAGTTTGTGTTCTGCAGTTTTGATTAAAAAAAAAAGGGGGGCTAGGCAACCTAGTCGTTAGAACGTCGAATTCGTGACCTGACTATAACTGAGAGCGAGTGTTCCAGTCCCAGCTGAGATGTCCCTTTAACGGGGACTTTCTCCCTGGAGTTAGCATTAGTACTGACTTTGTCCCCTCCAGTTATGAGATTGTAAACTGAGTTCTTAAGTGCGAACACGAGCAAAACACCCTGAGCACACGTCCACCCCCATCCACCTTCTGTTGAAGAGAAGGCAAGTGGCGTGGGTGAAATGAACATACCCAGCAGCATCCTGGAGACAGATGGACTTGCTCATGATCACTGCTTGAAAAAAAATAGTGTAATCACCCTGCGACATCACATGTTTAAGGCTAGGCTAGGTCAAGTCAAGTCATTTTAAGAGATATGACGCCTGCCGAGTCCCATATTTTTTGATGCAGTCTTCGCTGTCGATATAATTATACACCAGCTAAATACACATCGTGCATTCAGTCTTCCTCGAGTCTCCTTTCCACAGTTTTATACGTAGTTTTAATATACACTCACGGCAGTAATACATCCATTCAGTCTCCAAATCTCGTGCTGGCTGGATCTTTTGTACATTCCTCTCTGCTACACTCCATCTCTCCCCCTCTTTCCTCTCTCTCTCTCTCTCTGGCTGCTGCCATCTTTTCTCTCGGAGCCGATCCTCAGCTTGGTAACAACAGCATCAAACGTCTCGGTGTTTTGTTGTCATTGTCTTTTTTTTTTTCCTGGCAGCAGACACACTAGGTACCTTCTTCCCGTAAAGGTCACTCTGACAGTCAGCCCAGTCATCCAGCTCTCTGTCTCTCTCTCTGTCTGTCTGTCTGTCTCTCCATCTCTCCCACTCACAACGGCCAGCTGTTGGAGAGGGCTTGACAGGAGTGGGAGGACTGACGCCAAGCATGATCACTACGGCAACAACGGTGGCTGAACAAGCACGCTGACATGTGTATGACCAGCCCTCCTCCTCTGACTGACCCTCCACTTCTTCATCCCCCATCTGCTGACAGTCTGCTGTTATCAGGTACACTGGGCAGCAGTGAGAGGAGGGGGGGGGGGGTGGGGAGGAGGGGGGGTGGTGTGTGTGTGTGGTGTGTGTTTGTGTGTGTTGTGTGTTTGTGAGTGAGTGTGTGTGTGAGTGGTGTGTGTGTGTGTGGTGTGTGTTGTGAGTGGTGTGTGTGTAGTGTGTGTGTGTGTTGTGTTGTGTGTGTGTGTGTGTGTGTGTGTGAGTGGAGAGGAGGGAGAGAGAGAGAGGAGAGAGAAGAGAGAAGAGAGAGAGAGAAGAGAGAGAGAGAGAGGAGAGAGAGAGAGAGAGGAGAGAGAGAGAGAGAGAGATTTTTCCAATGAGATTCTTCTCCCTACATTTAAAAACACCCACTCCCTACACTGCACCAGGCATTTTCTGTCATGTTGTTTCCTGATATGTACAAACGTAACAACTAAAGCCAAAAAGTCCTTTTACAATTTTTTAAACAGATTTTAGTTTGTCTTTTCTTATGAGAAAGCAAACGTGTGGTTGCACCTCTCACACTGTCAATTGGCTCTGTTTAAAAAAATTTACCTTCTGTATCAGCGTTTTTGGAACAGCATGAAACCGATACACGCTGAGTCCATCCTTCTGGAATAGTGTTGTGTAAAATCATGTTCATCACACAAATAACCAACAGAAAAACTTTGGTCAAAGGAAAAGAAAACTTTCGATTGTGGATTCTGTGGTGAAAGTTAATGTTGTGGGAACGAGGCGCGTGCTGCCTGTTTGTTTGTTTGTATGCTTATTTTGTGGTGAATCACATAACGCTGGGCACAAGGCAAACTGTTCAACAGCCACGGTTCTTCATCAGCCCAGCTTTCGTGGCTTCCTAGGAAATTGGGCACAGAAGCTGGTTGGCTTCCTTCACTGCTAATCTCTCTGTATCCTGGAGAGGAGGGAAAGCACGGGATGAGGAGGGGGAGGAAGGTGGGAGTAAAAGATGAAAGCAAGGGCAAAAAAAGAAGGGGGGGGGGGGGGATTGCGACAGCAAAATAACAGTGTGTTCTTTCTTTGTCTTCAAAATTGTCTGAGTACTAACCCCCATTAAACGTACATATAGGACTATATTTCTGCCCTGCCACCCTCTCCCCAATTTGTCATGCTACAGACTTTTACACACCCCACTCCTCAAAGGTTTTTTTTTTTTTATAGTTTAGCATCTTGTGTAGGTCAGTGCAGATATAAATTCACTAGCTATCATCATTAAAGTATCTGGTATCTATCATGTAGGTGTTGAATCAAAAGACACTAAGCTTCAAAATAACAGACAGAAGCTTAGAGGAACCGTACATGTCAGAGGATTCTGAAGAAGCATGCTATGCAAAGCAAAAACTCCCGTGGCCTATTTTACTTTAGAGACATGCCAGAATTTTGAAGCAGCATATTATATGTAAAAAGACAGCAGTTGGATGGGCTGTCTAGTAAAAAAAAAAGTGTGTGTGTGTATGTGAGTGTTGGAGTGTGTGTGTGTGTGTGTGTGTGTGTGTGTGTGTGTGTGTGTGTTGTTAGTGTGTAGTGTTCTCAAGCCTTAAAATATAGGACAGAACTTTAATGGAGCTGAGTTTCTGCTTTCACAAAACGTTCGGACTTGAAGTTATATCACACAAAAAAGAAAAATTATATGGACTCTGTCCATTTTACAGGAAACACACACACACACACACACACACACACACACACACACACACACACACACACACACACACAACACACACACACACAGAGGAAAACACCCTTACCCATCCACACACCCACATCTATTCTCCTCCCCACCGCCCCACCCCCCACAATTTAGCACTGCTCTGTGGCAAAGTGTGGGGACAAGACAGGACAGGAACCAGGCTGTGAACGGCCCCACTGTCAAAACCCTTTATCAGCTTTTGTCAGGATTCCTGGAAGATTGGAGACAGAAACCTGCCACAAACACCCCAGTTTCTCTTTGTTCCTTTTTGCTTTAAAAGGGGTAGTAGTAGAGAAGTGGGTTGTGGAACAGACTGTGACTGAGGTGTGGTCCACAAGGAATACAGGCAAATGGGGTGGGGACGAGGGATGTATAGGTGTAGTGGGTGAATGGGTTGGGTGGAAATGGTCTAGAATACAATTTGAATAGCCGAACAAGTAATCTGAAAACAACAGAAGAGCATGTTTGTCTCATTTATGACATCCTTTGACAATGATAAAACTACAATAGCATGACTGCGTTGTTTTTTCTTTCTTTTTTTCTTTTTGTCTTGTGTTAAGTCCACAAAAAAAGTTTGGATAAAATTCACTGGCACACACAAACACAGACACAGACACAGTTCTCCTCATCTCTCTCTCATCTCCCATCTCTCTCTCCTCCTCTCCTCTCCCTCCCGCTCTCCTCTCTTCCCTCCGCTCTCTCTCTCTCCTCCCGCTCTCTCTCTCTCTTTATCTCTCCTCTCCCTCTCTCTCTCCCCCCCCTCTCTCTCTTCTTCAGAAATGATATCAAAACGGTAAAAAGCTCGTCCTGTTGAGCTTTCATCAGGCAAAAAGTCATTTTCCAAGTGTCTGACTCCATCACCACTCAGCCAGCCCTCTGACGACGTGTGCTGATAGTCACTTCTGCTCCATTACACCCCACCCTCCCTCATGTGTACATAAGCACTGACAATTCCACAGTCGCTTGCTTCACGTGTCGTCATTTTCTAAAAAACGTTTGAGCGTACACACACACACTTACACACACACACACACACACACTTACACACACACACACACACACACACTACACACACAAACACACACACATACATACACACGCACACACACAACATACATACACACACACACACACACACACACACACACACACACACACACACACACACACGCACACGCACGACACAACACACATTCGCATAATCATCATATCATTTTTGACGGACGAATGCATCAATCAAGACAATTTCTGATTGCGATTGATTCTGGAATAGTCAAGACAACAGGCTTTAGTGCTCACGTAAAAGCATTCTGTGCATACAAGCACACATGCACACCCACCTACACTCACACACCCACATAAAAAAAAACTAACATGAAACGGTAAAACGCTTTAAGTCATCTTCAAAGAGCCTGCCTCAATGGCCGTTTCAAGAACCTCGTGACGACAGATGTTGATAGTCATTTTTACACATCATTACCAGCCAACCTCGCGTGTACATAAGCACTGACATTTTCACAGAGAATTGACTTCTGTGTGGGCATTTTCACACACACAGTTTTATAGACAAGTGGTCCACGTGTCGTAATATTCACAGACGCTTACTTTTTGTGTCGTCACCATTTTCATAGTCCTTTGCTTCAGGTGTCACCATGTTTTAAATGTTTTTTTGTTTCTTACAGATGCATGCTTCTCATTCATTTTCACCTTTGCTGGCCTGAAGTATTCATATTTTTGCACACACTTGCGTCATGTTTTTTTTTTTTTAACAGACACTTGAGAATTATAATTATACACACACTTTACTACAATAATACAAAAAAATTGGGACAGAGATGAATCAAATGCCTGTCTTGACTGGATATTTGACTCCAGAATGGTCAAGATAACATATTTAAGTACATGTTTAGAATCATTCTGTGCACATACGCACGCACGCACAAACGGACACAGACATACCTAAAAAAAATTCCCCAAATTTAATATGAAACGGCAAAACACTTGTCCTGTTAAGATTTTCACCAAAAAAAAGTTATTTTCCATGTGCCTGCGTTCATCAGCGTCCATCGAGTCCTCCAACGACGCGTGGTCACAGTCATTTTCGCGTCATTACCTACCAACTATACGTGTACATAAGCGTGGGCTTTTCACACAGTCCTTTGCTTTATAGGTCGCCATTTTCACAGACACTGAAGTACACACACGCTTTACTTCACAGATTACGTTATTTTTGACAGGTGAATGCGCTAATCGGGATCACCTCTCTATTTGATACTTACATAAGGTGTCATGTGCACATAAATATACTCATTCACATACGCGTGTGTTTGTGGGTGGCTTTTGTGTATGATTTTACCGTGTGTTTAAAAAACACACACACACGTGTAAAACATATTTAGACAAACTTGGCGTTGAATAGAATCAACAGTAAAATAAAGATTGAAAAAAAGACATAGCTATAGTTATATACAGCTTTAAGTGTGTATTCTATCTTCATCTCTGGATTAATTTTACACAGACACAAGCACCCACTCACCTCTTAATCTCCCTTTTCATACAAAAATACACATCATACATTTATGGGTACATGCGCACGCACGCACGCACGCGCGCACACACACACACACACACAAGCACACACACACACAAACACACACACGCACGCACGCAGACCCACGAATTAGATAACTAAGTCACAGAGACAAAACACCCAAAAGATAAAAGACAGACACATCACACTCGCGCCCATGCGCCCCATACTGTAACTACTTGAGACAGTGCAGAGCTCTGACATAATACCCCCCCCCCCCCAAAGCCACCTTTATCCAAAGCTGCAAGTAAAGTAACACAACATAAAGAGTAGTGCACTATCACTTGTTGCTTAGGCGGCTGCGAGAGACAGCATCGGTTGCTAAGGGAGCCATTAACACGTAGCAACTTTCCACCCTGGCATGGATTATTTCCACAACAGAGAACGTACCCACTCCATAATCCCCTCCCCCCTCATCTTCCACCTCTGCACCGACCTGTGCATGTCTGCAGCCTTGGCGGACATGCGCAAAGTGGTTGTGTTCACTTTAGAGGCATATCTACTACCACGAAAATGAATTATATCTGATGATGCTCTTATGTCTTCATCTCGATCTCTTGCCTTTCATTTAACACCTACTTTTCTCTCACGCCTTCTAGGTAGAAATGGAAATACTCATGACACCACAGGAGTATGGGCGGCCGCTGTAGTCTAGTGGTTAGGGATTGGACTCGTAATCTAAAGGTTGCGGTGGTCGATCCAGCTTTCGGCTAAGGCGTTGTGCCCTTGGAAAAGGCACTTTAACGGCTATTTTCTCACCCCACCCCAGTGTAAAAAGGGTACCAACCTTGTGTTGGGGGTTAACCCTGCGATAGACTGGCGTCCTATCCAGGGGGGAGTCTATGACTCTCAGTCGCTTAACGCCACAGAAACCGGGATAAGCACCGGCCTGATGAGCCTTAGGCTCGGGACAGACTTCAACTTTAACCACAGGAGTATGGCTGACTCTATGGCTATGTTTATGAAAACAGACCAACACGCAAACTACACATCCAATGTGTTTACTCCCCCAGAGATTCCCAGGCATGGTGAGTGAGACAGAGTGCATCATTATATTCTGGGTGGCTCCCGGGGTAATTAAGCTACGGAACGCTCAACGACATTAACAACAACAACAACAACAATAGCCTCCCATACACTGCTTTCTCGTCATTTCCTGATGAATGTTCCAAATGTATAAAAAACAACAACCCACCCCCCCAAAAGTGAAGAAAATAGAGAAATATGAATTACGAAAAGAAGCCATTTCTGAGCAGTTCAAGTGCAAGTGGGGTGAGGTGAAGTGGAGTGGGGATAGGGCTGGCCGTATGGCCCAGTGGTTTGTAGTGAAACTTTGACGGTAACGGAGGGTAGGGGCAAGTTTCGGGGGGGGGGGGGGGGGAGACTTTGCTGTAGAAGCTGTTATTCTACTTTCATTCTTCTCTTTAAAGTCTTTAAGATATTATTCTGTAGCATGCAAAGCAAGAGCCATTTGTAAGAATGTACACAAACAGACAGACAGACAGACCCCCACCTACACACACACACACACACACACACACACACACACACACACACACACACACACAACCACACACTCACACACACACACTCACAACAAACACTACACTTTAACACTTGAAACCTCACAACACACAACACACACACACACACACACACACACACACACACACACACACACACACACACACACACACACACACTCACACCACACACACTCAGCAACAACACTACACTTTAACACTTGAAACCTCACACACACACACACACACACACACACACAACACACACACACACACACACACACACATTTCATGTGCAAGTGGACCACTGGAACAGCTGACACAAAAAAGCACAGACGACCTACTTCTATAACCTGTACCATTTTTTTAAATGGCAAACCAGCAGACAATGGGCACTGCTCCTCTGTCTCCCCTGCTGCCATGCATGGCATCCCCGCCACCGTTTACCTTTCTGTCCTGTCTTCTGGTGGCAAATGCAAATAACCGATAGCACCACTCCCCCAACCCACCGCTACACTCTCTTTATTTCCCTACAGATTTCTGGCAGGCTCGGGGAAAAAAAAGCAGGAAAACTATCAGCAATCAATTAAGAGAGACGAGATGAGGCAGAGGAGTGAGGAACCATTTTCATGTCCGTTGGGTTTCACGATTTTCCGCTCTGGCCACCAGTAAGAGGGGTCATGGTGGCTGTACTGGGAATAAGAGTGCTTTCCAATCCAGATGAGACTGTGTTGTGTGTCCGATCGATGGGTGTAAACAAAAGTAAATCAAACTGAATTCTCTTAGACGGCCGATTTTTGTCACCGTTGTGTAATCAGTCATTACTGATATTCTATTTGTCATTACTGTTAATTTATTTGTCTATCTCTTTAGAGAAATGGGTACGTATCTTTGACTTTTCCCTTTGGCTGCTTGCTTATTTCATCACATACACGAACCTGCAGATTAGTTCTCTTTTATCAATACGGCAGGCTGTCTACAGGGATATATACCCATGTAAGGCTTCTTTTAGCCACCTACAAGAAAAATAGCTCTGCAGTCTTTCTGGTAACCTTCAGTGGTGGTTCAGCAGTGCCTGGCCTGTTCTCACAGGCACAAGACGTCACATCTGCATCATTTACTAAGCCCTCTACTGACAAGAGATAAAGCTAAGGTGCTGAATCAGATTGACTAAAACAAGCCTATAGACTAGCAACCACTCTCACATCCTTCAAAGTAGTCATGCCTGTATGAATCTCCGGTCTTTAGGCTGACACTATTGACCATGAACAAAGAAGTATATACGCAAAAAGGCTGAGACTTGGGTCAGCACAGGCAAAAGCCATCTTGAAAGGGCAGTGATAAACTAATGTGCCACTCATGTTTTTGCAGTATGGAAGCTGATTTAGCTTACTTAACAAGGCAACAGCCGACAGGTTCAAAACCCAAGTGGAGGCAGGAAAATACAGTAGCAGCACAAAGACAAGCAGAAGTCATGATTAAATGTCCTCCTTCCCCCCAGCTGGGGCCTCTCTGTCAATACCATCTCCACACTGGTAAGAAGTGAAGAGCCAAACCATTTCAATAAGGAGGCTTCCTTTCGTGAGACGTTTTTCGTCAAACCTTCCCTAGAATTTCTTTCTGCTCACCATAATTATGTTGATTGACTAGAGGATTGAACTGCGATTGAAGCCCCTCTCCTCCCTCTCCTTCTTTCCCCACTCTTTCCTTCAATCTTCACTTTTCCTTTCTTTCAGATTGAAACTTTGCTATCAACCACACATTTCATCACCAAATGGTCAATGAAGCCAGTGACCCTCGAAGCAGGGTGAGCAACAAATCAATAACAGACAAATGAACACAGCCTAACCTGGACAGTTTTCGCATCCCCCCTCCTTCCCCTCTGCTACCAGATTTATTGTATTTCCATGACCATTTATCTTCCTGTGTTATCATCTGGTCAGGAATGCAACTAATCCTGACATCAGCGCCCCCCAGCTCTGCACTCTTCTTTATTTCCCCACAGATTTCCCAGAAGGGTGAAAATCAGGGCAAGCATGAAGGAGACAGACAAGGATACATTGTAACACTAGTCGCTGAGGTAGTGGCAATTCTAATCTCTTTATGAGTTTCCTTATTGGTCTCTGCTTGTGCCAGATGGAGATTATGGTGAAAAAAAACCGTAGAACACTGATATTTCTATGTCGTCTGACAAAAAGCGTGTTTCAGTGTAATACTGTAGATTTCGACTGTCAGACTCAATTGTCTGCAGGTTAGATAAAAAATAGTGTAAGGTGAGACAAGCATCACGTTTTTTAATGGGTAACGTCTGGACTTCCTTAACGAGGCAAAATAGATTTGATCAAGTGGTAACGGTGATAATTTTCAATCAAATATATCTTAATCGCATAAGCCAATAGCAGATACAGGGGTGCAAAAGGAAACACCTCTATAAGGAAGCCACCAATGATTCATTTCCTTTGATTATCTTAGTTTGGAAGTGTTACAAGCATCACTGATCAAACAATGATCCATTAATCTGGAACGACCTCCCTCTCTCCCTTCGGCAAAAGCCTACATATGACACTTTTAAATCCAACCTCAAGACACACTTGTTTCAAACCTAAGATTTTTGCCTTCTGTTTTCATTTCCTATTTGTCCCTGCCTTCAACATTTGAAATTCCCTTCGCCCTGCCTAAATGTATAGCCTCTATAAGTGTGTGTGTGTGTGTGTGTGTGTGTGTGTGTGTGTGTGTGTGTGTGTGTGTGTGTGTGTGTGTGTGTGTGTGTGTGTGTGTGTGTGCTTGCGCGCGCGCGTGTGAGTGTGATTTCGAATTTGCTAGAATTATTCATTGTCATTGGTTGCTTGTTTGTTGTGAGGGTCGAGTGCAAGTGCTTTGATTTGTTTTTACAAGATATAGCGCTATATGAATTCCATGTAATTATTATTATTATATATGAAATCTAAACGACGACAAAGTTACAGTTGACTGGAGTCATATTGTATGTACACATAAAACATGAACATTCTGATTGTATTCATATTTGACACAACATGTTTCCCAAGTTGAGACAAATCTATAGTTCCTTGTATAAGACCCAACTGTGCAACACAGGATCACACTCCTGCTACACACATGCATGCGTGCACATACACACACACACACAGAATCCCTCCTCCAACCCTCTCACACACTGGTGGTATTATTACTCTAGGACCTCAAGAGTAGCAAGCCAAACAGTCAATCAGGAATCAGCCGTGAAGACGGGAGGTCCATTCACAGAGATTCTCCCCATCCCCCACAGGTCAGCACTGCACACAGCCACTGCTGGTCGGCCCCGCACCAGACAGACTGACATCCATCCATCATTCATCAACTGTCCACCACTTTCCTGCTGCATGGACCACCATGCTGGCTGACAGCAGATTAAAAAGGCATGAGATATGCTCCATCCACTTTGTGGAACTGCTTCCAGATCATGGATTTGATTATAACGATGTTTTATTACGTAGGAGATCGCGGCAGCAAAGACACTGAATTCCTCCATTTGTGTTGTTCAACCAATCATGAGGGCCACCTTTTACATGACAACCACAATAAAGAAAAAAGAAGAAGAAAATAACACTGATGAAAACTATGGAAGGCTGCTGAATAAGAGCTAAAGTGCCTGGCTATCTGATTGAAAAACCAGTCACTGACCAGTCTGATTTTGTTGAGGGACTGCTGGAAGAGCAAAAGGAATACATAAAATGATGTACTCCAAAAAATGAAGTTGGGCTATACCCCTGGTGTAGGCTTACATCACCCCTTTTATTCTTCTAACCTTAAAAAGTAGGATGTATGCATGCACGCACGCACGCACGCACGCACACACACACACACACACACACACACACACACACACACACACACACACACACACACACCCTCATCCTCCTCATAAACAGCAATACATTTTGGAAAGAGAAATCTCTTTAAAAAAATCCTTTTAAACACCACAAGATGCAGAGAACACTTGACCCTAAAAGCAATGATGAATGACATCACCACCGAAACCATCGATTTTGTTTTCAAACCGCAAACCAGCAGACAATGGACGGTGCTCCTCCCGCAACCGTCTACCGCACCCCTGTCATCACTTATCTTTCTCTTACGTCTCCTGCACGGGAAATACAAATAAACCCAACATCACCGCTACCCAGCGCTGCACTTTCATTATTTCCCCACAGATTTCGAGCAAATTCGATAAAAAACAGGAAAATTGACAAGAATCAATTAAGAGAGATGGGATGAGCGTGATGAGGGAGGAGCCATTTTTAACGTCCTTTGGGTTTCACCATTTTCTGCTCTGTCCACACGTCAGAGAGGCCATGGCACTTGTAGTTGGAATACGTTTCTTTCAATTTCGGCGGAAAGAATGGTGCGTTTTGTGTATAAGATCGATAATTATGCGTAAACACAACTGAATCAAAACGAAGTACTCGTCAGGCTCTTGATGTCAACGCAACGTATTTCCGCTCATAAAAATTATGAGAGACAACGATGGTTGGTGTCTAAATACTTCGACGTCTAACAAGGAATAAAGTACTCTTTCAGGATGGTAATTTCCTATCACAGTGTAATCAGTCAGTACTGTTTATTTACTTAACTGGAGTGTGTGTTTGGACTCGTGCCACTGCTTCTTCTTCCTCATCACTGATTTTCATTCAACTTAACTCAAATCCATTCTTTCTCACCACATACACCAACCTTAAGACTTCCTCTGTCAACACAGCAAGCATTCTTTGGTGATTATTCATCTCTGTCTGCTGTAAGTCACCAATTAAAAAAAACACAAAAACATCTTGCATCCTTTCTGTTGTGTTCAGCAGTGCCTGTTCGAATTCCACGTATGTATAATATCCACTGGATATATTGATATCTCTTTAGGGTCAGGGAAGGTAAAGCAGCGAGGGAGAGGAGATGGGCGCTGCCCTCAAGATGCTGGCCCCTAGAGAAGCTGAGGTCTCAGACGCCTTGCTCCCCTCGACCGCCTAGGTTATGGGACACCTTTACCTTTTTTTACCTATAATATCCTCTGACCTCTGCACTAACAATAAAAACAGCTAAGGCACTGAATCTGAGTGAAGTGACAACCCAGAGTAATAGCGTCTGAAATATGTTCCTCCACTGACAGGCCAGCTTCCACGAATCTTAGGCTCTAAAGAATGACATGCATAAAACACATACCAAAAAAATGACCAAAAAACTATACCTGAGATGAGAATAAAACTGAAAATTGAAGGACCATTCATAACATGACAATTTTCCTTTTCTCTTATGATGATCAATGAGAATGAGGACTGTAACTAGACAAAAGTCTAAATTTCTATCTTTCTGACTTAGAGAGAGAGAGAGAGAGAGAGAGAGAGAGAGAGAGAGAGAGAAGAGAGAGAGAGAGAGAGAGAGAGAGAGAGAGAGAGAGAGAGAGAGAGAATGAATGAATAATCTTTATTTTTCAAAAGAGAGAGAGAGAGAGAGAGAGAGAGAGAGAGAGAGAGAGAGAGAGAGAGAGAGAGAGAGAGAGAGAGAGAGAGAGAGAGAGAGAGAGAGAGAGAGAGAGAGAGAGAGAGAGAGAGAACCTAGCACTTAACCAGAATTTCATCACCAAGGTCAATGATGCCACGGACCCCCCAAACAACAAATCCATCCATTAGAAGTGTAAACAGCCTATTGTGGACAGTTTCACGACTCCCCCCCCTTCCCCCTCCGCCCCTTTTGTCTCTCCACGTCGAGATTCATTATATTACTATTAACATCTATCTTCTTATCTTGCCTTCTGGTCAGAACTGCAAGTAATCCTGACATCAGCGCCCCCCAGCACTGCACTCTTCTTTATTTCCCCACAGATTTCCCAGAAGGGTGAAAAACGGGGCAACCATGGAGACGGATGAGGATGCACAGCCAGGGTAGCTGGGGCAGCGGCCATTTTAATCTCTTTATGAGCTTCCTGATTGGTCTGTGTTTATGCCAGATTAACTTTATGGCGCGACACAGAAAATATTGATGCTTTTAGCCCATTTTACGAAAATTGTGTTTAGGTAGAAGCGCAGTATGTTTTAACAAAGTCAACGTGACGCAAATGTAGCTTGCACGTAAAAATAAGACTGTTACTGAGTTGGGAATAAGGTTAGTGTGCAATAGCAAAGTTTGACTGAACTAACTTCTGGTGGGCTGAGTAAACATAATAGCAATACAAGTAAACATACTTTTAAGCAACACGATGGATGACTCTCTTTTTAAACACAAAAGAAACAAGAAAATCTGTTTAGACCAAAGGCTCTTTTTTTTTAATCAATAAGTGCATGGGGAAACCAGAGACCGACCAGGGAGCATGTGGAACACTTTTCTACACAAAAGTAAAGGCCTGTCCTTATAGCCCCTGTTTATCAGACTGACAGGTAGCAAAGAATCACTGGTTTAAAGAAATCTTCTTTCTTGTCTATGTGGGAAAAACAGCAAAAACGTTATTTTTTTTAATAACTGCTGTCTTAAGGATAGCATTTACATTTATCACTAATCACTCATTCATTTCACTCTTTTTTTTCTAAAGCCTGCAAGCATGCCTTACAATGTAAGTAAATGGTGGCAGGTGCTCATTTAAGTTAAGTGCAGGCCAAAGGATGAAAAACTTTTTTTTCCAGAAATAAAGTGGCTTTCATTATTTAAATATAAAACCATCAAATAAGACAAAAACGTACATAACATTTGACTCATACAAGGCAACTCAACAGACATGGACATGAACAAAATGATTTAATAGTTGTTTGACACAAACACACTCAAGCATTTCAATCTGTATCAAAAATTACTGTACCAAGGTCCCAGAAAATCTGATGCAAATTTGTGTGTGTGTGTGTGTGAGTTCACTGAACTACACAGGCATTACCCCCTGAACTGCAAGCCAAACAGTCAATCAGAAATCAGCCCTGAAGACAGGAGGTCCATTCACAGAGATTCTCCCCATCCCCCACAGGTCAGCACTGCACACAGCCACTGCTGGTCGGCCCCGCACCAGACAGACTGACATCCATCCATCATTCATCAACTGTCCACCACTTTCCTGCTGAATGGACCACCACGTGTGTAGCGTTGACAGCAAATAAAAAAGAAACACGAGATATGTTCCATCCACTTCGTAGAACAGCTCTCAGATCATCTGATTCCAGTGGTGTTTTATTACTTAGAGGATCACAGCAGGATACATGCTGATTTATTTACTGATTCATCTTGTTTACAGAGCCGTCGTCTACAAAGGTCACAGCAGACTTGAAGCCACTGGCGTCAAAAATAAAACTGCATATGTATGACAAATTCAAAACCTAGAGAAGGAGAACTAGGATCTGAGATCTCTGATCCAAAACACGAAAACAAACCCCAGTTTTAAATGTGAGAGAAAGTTGGAGGAGAAAACACACATTGATACCATAATGAAACAACACCACCTTAGGATTCATTCCTTCGTGGGTTTACATCATCACATCTACATTTAGGCAAGCCCCCCCCCCCCCCCTCCTCTTCTATCTCTCTCATGCACGCTGAGAGCAAAAAAACACATATATATACCAGTCATCCCACGAAGAAAAAAGAGCAAAACGCAAATGTGTACGATTATCAGATCCTTGATGTAATTTTCTAAAAAAAACAACAACACCACCACCACCACCCAAACAAACACACAAACCAACAAATAAAAAACAAGGAATGCACTGGTGTAACGGTTAATAATAATAAGAACTGACAAAATATGGAAATGAGAACAAATACATACCCCTCTCCCCCCACCCCAAGAAATTTCTAGCAAGCAGCTTTATAATTGTTATAATCAATGAAATTTAAAAAAAACAACAACCACTATTTCTCTGATGGATATACTCCCTCCGCTTACAGACCCCCTTCTTTCCAGCTACATCAAGGAAAATAGCAAAAGGGAGGGAGGGGGAGACTTACAGGGCA
>CM060319.1:58780402-58785402 GCA_030674155.1 Stramonita haemastoma | reverse complement strand
GATAGATAGATAGATAGATCGGCTGGTTAGCACATTGTCTTTTATGAACATAGATGTAAACAGAACTGAAAATAATGGCAATAAAAAGATTTTAGTTTTAAAAAAAGCTTCGGGGTGAGGGGGGTGGGGGGGGGTGGGGGGGGGGGGGTGGGGAGGGACAGCCTAGCAGTTACAGCGTTGCGCACGTGATGTGACGGGCCTAGGTTGGGGTCATCAGTATGGGAGGAGAAGAAGAAACCAATGACAGAAAATGGGAGGAGAGAAGAAGGACTCCAATCCAATCCAATCGATATATGCTTAGAAAGGAACAAAGGAATGAGGGAGGGTAGGGGCTGAGAGAGAGAGAGAGACAAAGGCAAAGTCTTTTATTCGAGGATAATAGATAAGCACTAGTGTGCTTTTTTTATATCCAGTCCCGAGAGAGACACTGAACACTGAAATGTTAATGTACATCGGCCTTAGACACAATACATTTCGGGCAAAATGGAAGATGCAAAAAATTAATATAACTTTTCGTAAACTTGATCGGTTGCCAGTCCCCAGAGAGAGAGAGGAGAGGAGAGAGAGGAGAGAGAGGAGAGAGGAGAGAGGAGGAGAGGGAGAGAGAGAGAGAGAGAGAGAGGAGAGAGAGAGAGAGAGAGGGGGGGAGGAGAGAGAGAGAGAGAGAGAGAGAGAGAGAGAGAGAGAGAGAGAGAGAGAGAGAGAGGAGAGAGAGAGAGAGAGAGAGAGAGAGACGAGAGAGACGGGAGAGAGAGAGAAGAAGACAGACAGAGAACGCCAAATCAACAAACAAAAATGGGCTTAACAACTGTGCTGACATTTAACAAGGGATCACACAGTCGCCAGAAACTGGGAATTAACTTCGTTTGGGAATGATTGAACGCAAGCAAACGTGCCAACACACAAACACGTCCACACACAGATAATTATGCAGGCACAGAGAGAGAGAGAGAGAGAGAGAGAGAGAGAGATGAGAGAGAGAGAGAGAGGAGAGAGAGAGAGAGAGAGAGAGAGGAGATGTGAGAATGGAGAGAGGAGGAGAGATGAAGAGATGAAGCAGAGAGAGTGAGAGAGAAGTGAGGGAGAGGGAGAGAGAGGAGAGAGAGAGAGAGAGAGGAGAGAGAGAGAGGAGAGGGAGAGGAGAGAGAGAGAGAGGAGGAGAGAGAGAGAGAGAGAGAGGAGAGAGAGAGAGAGAGAGAGAGGAGTCAGTTGGTGTCTTAGTCTTCGTCCTTACCTCGGTCTCCATCCTGTACTACCCTAACCAAGCTGAGGAGCGAATGAAGAATGAACAGCAGCTACTGTCTTCCCCGGAATCTTCTGTTGCCCATTTGCTATGAATTTATTGTTGCATGTGAATTGTTGTTCCACACTTCCCCTAACCGTCTTATTCTTTACCTCTCAGGACCATCACACAGGGATAAGAAAATAACACTTTGCCTTTTTCCCCTTAGTACTCTTATGATCCCCACTTTCTACCCCCACTACCCCTGACCACCAACAAACCTTGCCTTTCCAACTACTTGCATGTCATAATATGTTTTATGTTTGGTTTATGTTTCATTCCATTGCGTATAAGGGAATCTAGATATATTTGAGTTTGACATATTCAGTCACACTGTGTCTCTTTTTTGACAAAACTCATTAAAGTGAAGGATGATTCCTAGAAGATAATATAAGCAGTACGCTAGTTGTTGCTTTAATTGTTCATGTGGTTTAAACAAGATCTCATGCATTGAGACCACGTAGCACCAATAACTATATAAAACGCGTACAACAAGCAATGCTTGATGCACATCAGTATGTTACATGCTTTTATCTCTATTTTGAAAAAAAGACATTTGATTACACCAAATTTCAGTTTTTAGTGATGGTCTGTCAGCTCAATATCAATCCTCTGGAGACACCTGCCCTGTCAGTCATTCTTATAGGGCTAACTGTGTGTGTATGTGTGTGTGCATGTGAGCGCATGTGTGTGTGTGTGTCTGTGTGCGTGCGTGTGCACGTGTAGGTATGAATCTCTGTGTGTGTGTGTGAGTGTGTGTGTATATGTGTGTGTATACAAGTGTGTGTACACATGGTCGTTCCCCTCTACCCCCCAGTAGTCATCAAAACCTTTGACTTCTCTTAATCTGACATCTAAACCTCTGACTGTCTGTTGTCTGTCTATCTGTCTGTCTGTCTGTAGTGTGTGTGTGTGTGTGTGTGTGTGTGTGTGTGTGTGTGTGTGTGTGTGTGTGTGTGTATGTCTCTCTCTCTCTCTCTGCCTTATCAGCTGAGCAAGCCTGATACACACATTTAGTGGAGGGAGTGCAGCAGCCCAGGTGACAGGGCGATCAATCTACCTTTTGCTTCACTGTCCCAACCATGGCTCTTACTTTTCCCTTTTAGGCCTGCACACCTCCCCTTCTCTCCACTCTCCCTGTCTGTCTGCTGTGCTGTGTCTGTGACTGGGTGGTGACTGGCGAAAGGTCGGGCCATCACTGAACTCATCACCAAGAAGAGATGGCTTTTTGCGCCATTGTTGTGCTGAAGTTCAAAGCTACAAGTACAGATGGAGGGAGGGGTGGGAGGCTGAGAGAGAGAGGGGGAAAGTTTTGCAATAGTGTGAGCATATTGTGTAGTGCAGGGGTGAGGGAAAAAGCAAGGAGTTGGGTGGTGGGGGTGCCTATTCACCATGATATAGGGCTGCACTAGACTACAATAGAGGGTTGCACTAGTATGCATGTCTCATGGTACACACACACACACACGTGCGCACACCACACACACCATGCGCCACACACACACACACACACACACATAGGGTTTTTCATTTTCAAACCTCATATGCATCACAAAATTTTGCACACAAAACAAAAACAGAAAAAAGACTGATTCTTCTTTTGTTAGTTCCTTGGCTAGAACTCTTAGGTTTACCAATGGTGAGATTTCTGCATGTGCAGACATTAAAAAAAAACCAAACACACCCTAAAGGTAAAAATGCTGTTTAATTTCCATTTGACAGTTTTTCTACAGAGGTTACATAATTTCCATTTGAGAATTTTTCTACAGAGGCTATGCCTTGTTTTCTTCTGACTGACTGCTACTGCAGTTATTTCCATTCAGCATTCCACATGAATTTTATGGACTTAAAAACAGAAGTCCACAGTAGTTGCTCTGGGTGCATTCAGAGGGGAAAAATAGATGGTTCAGGTATTGCGACAATGAAACAAGACAAAGGCTTTAAAGAAAAAAAAAACCCCGATAAAGTAGATGAACCAGAAACAATCCTTATTGCATTTTTTTTTATCCTTCTTTATTACTTTTAATCTGATTTGGCTATCTTCCTAAGTGATCAGTCTTCCCTTCAAAATCTTCATCACCTCTTCTGCCAACAACTCTCTCTCTCTCTCTCATCAGCAGAACGGCGGTCACGAGAAGTGAAGCGGACAGGGCGTACATTTTCTGTGAGCAGCAGTAAAACTAGAAATTCAGTCAAAAATGCCAGTTACTGGACTTCCAGTGGCTGTGGAGAAGACCTTAGGCACCCTGCTGACTGACAATGCAGTTTCCAGCTGGAAAGTGGCAGGAGAAGGGGACAGCGTGGTTTTTGTCTTGCGACTGAAACCAGTGGACACAGCAGTGTCAACCAACATGGCGGATCCAACAGTGAATCGCAGCACACAAGCACAGTACTACAGGAAAAAATCGTTTTCTCAAAGACGACGAGATGTTGAGCGCTCTCGAAAGCATAAAGAGAAGCAGGCAAGTGTTGTGTGTGAAAGTGACTGTGTCCTCAGTGCCTCGAGTCTGCCTGACAGTGGAGTAGAACAGGGGAATACAGCATGTGTAGATACACATGGAATAGACCTACCAACAACACACACACAGGACATCAACACAAAAACATCAGTTAAGTTGCCATCATCGGTTGATTTAGAACCTCCTTGTATGTCTGATTGTAGTGACTGTGCTGATATGTGTGTTTTGCAGCCTGAGGTGAACGATGATAATATTGTTGGTGCATTCGACACAAGAAATGTCAAACAGTACGTGGCTACTCTAACTGATAGATCCGTACAGAAAAGGCTAAGAGACAGACAAAGAAATACACACTTTAGAAAATCCGTGCTACATCATTCAGACGGTGAAGATATTGTGACGTGTGAATCAGACGACATTGTGATCCAGTACGCATGCCAACCAGACACTGAGCCAGTATGTGTGTACTGGTTTGTCAAACAGCAAGAGAAAAACATGCTAAAAGAGGAACATGTCAAACTCGCCAGTTTGCGGAATGGGAAGCGAATCCAGAACACACTACACAAGGAGACCCTATCGTGTGCTTCAAGGGACTTAGCAACACTTAGAGAACTACTACAGCAGTTTCTTGGTTAGCCTAGACCTAAGGGTGTGTGTGTGACAAAGACTGGACGAAAGAAAGGCTCAGAATGCCGTAACATATCTGGACAGTAAAGAGTTTCGTGTCTCGATGTACATTACTAATCAATGCTGTGGTTTCCATGGCTTGGAGTAGCGTCGTGTGTCAGCTTAAAGCAATTATCGTTATCGTTATTCGGCAACCCCCTTCATGTATGGGCCAATGGCCTTTTTTCATGAATAAACCTTTCGAGTTCGAGTTCGAGTTCGTCAGCAGAACCAAGCCCTGATACACAGGCTTAGTGGAGGGGGCACAACCACTGATGGTGGATCAATCTACCTTTGCTCACTGCATTGTCCCAGCCATGGCTCTTATTTTCCCCTCAGGTCTGCAGCCCTCCCCCCCTCCCACTCTCTCCCATTCTGTCTGCTATGGCCTGACTCCATGGTAACTGGCGAAAGGTCGGTCTATCACTGAACTCATCACACAAGGAGAGATGGCTTTTTGTGCCACTGTTGTGCTGAAGTTTAAAACTACAAGTACAGATGGAGGGAGGGGGGGAGGGTGGCAGAGAGAGAGCATGTTTTAGTAATGTGAGTGTATGGAAAGGATGTATGAGGAAAAAGGGAGAGGGGAAGGG
>CM060319.1:58772545-58780302 GCA_030674155.1 Stramonita haemastoma | reverse complement strand
GAGGAGAGAGAGAGAAGAGAGGAGAAAACAAAAAGACAAACAAAAAATACAGAGATAGAGTCCCAGTTTGTGTCTCTGTAATACACACTTTGGACATGTTAACAAACCAACCCCCCAACAACAACAAAAACAACAAAACAAACAAACAAACACATAAAAACTACCACAATACAACGTACGTTATTGTAAAATAAAACAAACAAAAATAACAAACAAACAAAACAAGCTTAATCAGTCTGCATACAAAATCAATAACTGCAAATACACACGACACCACACATGCACTTTCAGCCAGCTTCTCAGCATCTTTGCATGCCCACCTTCCCTGTACTCCATCCCCCCCCCCCCCCCCTGTGATGCAGAGGCTGGCAACTGACCACTGCAGCCACCGCCATCAACAGAAGCGAACTCCCAATAAGCGGCTTTGAAAACAAACCGTTGCTATGCAACCAGCCGTTAAATAGCTTCTCTGATTCCAGAAAGAAGCAGCTCTTCTTTTTTCCCTCCCTAAGTCTTGTTGTTTGGCTTCGTGAATACAGAGACCAGACAGGCAGTCCACTGTGGGATTTTTATGTATTTTGTGTGTTCATGTTGATGATGTTGTTGTTGTCGACGAGAGTTTCCCCAGCTAGCTTAACACTCTGGGGATCACACAAATATGCACTATGACTCATTTATTCCATCTGGGAATCATCGTGGGATTGAAAATACATGCTAGATACGAAATTTGCGCGTGTGTGTGACTTCTAGTACCTGGAAGCTATTTCTTTAAAAAAATTTTTTTTGACCCAAAAGCGAGAACACGTGTTTGAAAAAATAATGTTACTAAAATATATGCATGTGCGTACGCACACATAGAAAAGAGAGAAGAGAGAGAGAGAGAGAGAGAGAGAGAGAGAGAGAGAGAGAGAGAGAGAGAGAGAGAGAGAGAGAGAGAGAGAGAGAAGAGAGAGAGAGAAGAGAGAAGGAGAGGGGAAGAGAAGAGAGAGGGGGGAGAAGGAGAGAGAGGGGGGAGAGAGAGGAGGGGAGAGAGAGAGGGGGGAAGAGAGGGGGAGAGAGAGAGAGGAGAGAGAGAGGGAGGGGGAGAAGGAGAGGAGGGGGAGAGGGAGAGGAGAGGGAGAGAGAGAGAGAGGAGAGAGGAGAGAGAGAGAGAGACAAAAGTAAATAAAAAAATCAAAACATCTTTATTCATCAGCAGTCAAGATCATACTATTCTATTCAATGATTACTCGTTCGCAGCAATACACGGGAATTAGTCTGCCAAAGACAGACAGACAGACAGACAGACAGAAAGGAGGAGGAAGGAGGAGGAGGAGGAGGAGGAGGAGGAGGAGGAGAAGAAGAAGAAGAAGAAGAAGAAGAAGAAGAAGAAGAAGAAGAAGAAGAGAAGAAGAAGAAAAGAAGAAGAAGAAGCAGCAACGTGATTATGAGCGAAAAGATCACGCAAATCACAAAAAACGTCGCTGTTATTCTAACGCATAAGTAACAACTCCATATGGTCAATCACATAAAAACACACACACACCACCCACTTCGACCCCCCTCCCCTCTTTTTTTTTCCCCCTCTCCCGCCCGCCCCCTCTCCAGTCTCCTCCCCTTCAAACACACTGACCAGTGACGTCAATACGCCAAGACTTTCTAAAAGGCGACACTAGACTGTGAATAAAGGTTGCTAGGCACCCAGACACCCAAGCCACAGACAACGGTTGCTAAGCAACCCTGCTGGCATCAGCTGCGGACGGACAGTCAGCGAAGATGCTGTGTACAGCCTACAGCCGGCACCGGTCCCTGCTTGCCTGCCTGCCTGCCTGTTTGCCTGCTTGCTTGCCTGTTTGCCTGCTCTGCTTGCCTGTTTGCCTGCTTGCTTGCCTGCCTACCTGCCTGCCGCAGTGAAACAGGAGACCACTTAGCTCTCAGATACATGTTTGTTTTCCTGCCTTCTTTTCCCCGTCTCGTCTCCTTGATCGAGCGCCTTTAATGGTCAGCGTTTTAATTTCTCGTGTTACTACTCCCGAGGAATAAAAGCACAGCTGTACGCCGGAGAAGCGTATGCCTGTGAATAAGACGGCAGACCCGACAAGGGAGGCCAGCCAGCCAGCCACAGCCAGCCCAGGCTTCTGTCAACAAGGGGCCGTAATCCTTGTTAGTTTTGACAGGACAATGCGAAGACAGTGATCCAGCTTTGTAGACGCCATCTTTTTTGTGTTTGTTGTGGGTGTTTTTTTTTTTTTTTTTTTTTTTTTTTTTACAACCGGTTTCGTTGTTCTGTGTTTAATCACGTTGTATGCATTTAAAAGGCTCTGTGTATTTAATCGAAAGCGTCTTGGTAGAAAACATGTTTCGAAAAGATCAATAGACTAACGTATTTTTAATTAAAAAAAAGGAACGTCATCAGCGTTATGTCAATAGTTTGTTTGACGTGACTACCTGGCTGAATCGAATGACAGTGTGCTGCACACATTTTTCCTCTGCCGATTCCCACAGGGTGACTCTGGGCTGACTGATGTAGCAGACATCAGTAAAGAATCAGGTGCTGCTAGACTTTCACAACCTCAAGGGTCAAGGGCTACACTTTCTTTAACATTGGAACCTGACAGCCAGACTGAACAATAATAAAGTATCAATGGGCTCTGCCCATGAACATTAGAACAATTACATTATGTTTATTCTCAAGAAAATGCAGAAGCAATAATTCTGTGGACAATATCAATAGTTGTACAAATGATTGCATACTGTAACTGGTACTGTTTTTCTAAACTGAAACGCACTCTTTAAAAGGGCGATGCGAAATTATTTTAATGTCTGAATTTAATGTTTGCTTGACAACATACTTTTTTTTTTTTAAATCCTGTGTGTCAGTATTCCTTCGGCAAAACGTTTTTTCTTGCACTGCAAAATTTTTGAAACACCAACAAAAACTACAGAAAATTTTGGCGAAGAGGCTTGATTGATACGATGAGAAAAGTGGAAGTGGGGGGGGGGGGGGGCAGAAAGGGATGGACATAGACAGAACAGGTCTTTGAAGAGGCAGAAACGCAGGACAAAAGAAAGGACAGAAACAACAAAGTACGCACTTTAAGAAACCAGGGCGGACAGGCGGATGTAATACCAGAAAACATGCCCAAAGACTCGACAAGTCACAACTAAGGTAGACAACCTGCCTCCCTAAACACACACACACACACACACACACACACACACACACACACACACACACACACACACACACACACACACACACACACACCACCCTGGCTGGCAGATTAGCACAAACATAAATAACATACAAACGATGGAAGGTAGGCTTGCAAGCTTTCATACAGACATAATAGAAAGGGTAAGTGGACATACATACACACAGAAAGAAAAAACCCACACATACAAACATATATAATTACATTCAAACATACGTAATACATACATACATACATAATATACAGACAGACATTCAGACAGACATACAGACAGACTGATAATCGTACCACCAGAACGACATGACCAGTGGAGATGTCCATGTTGGTGGCCGCTGGCTCCTCACTCCTGCAATCACACGAGTAATGTTGTTAGCTATTATGCTGTTTGTACCGTCTTGCTGTGTACTGTCTACACACTCCTCACACGCGTACACAAACATGCACAACACACACAAACAAGCAAACACACCCATGTGCGCATAAACGCGTTCAGAAATTTGTACGCTTGTTATATACATTTACAGGCATAATGACATATATATAGCACCGCAGGGATGCTCACAGAAACACACACACACACACACAACACAACCACACACACAAACTCACTCACACACACACACACACACACACGTAGGCGCAAGTGTGCGCTTGCACACACCCTCGTACGCACACACACACACACACACTAACTAATAACTTATATATATATATATATATATATATATATATATATATATATATATATATATATATATATATATATATACATATATGCAGAGAGAGAGAGAGAGAGAGAGAGAGAGAGAGAGAGAGAGAGAGAGAGAGAGGAGAGAGGAGAGAGAGAGAGAGAGAGAGAGAGAGAGAGAGAAGATAGCCCAGACAGCCAGACAGCCAGACAGATAGACAGACAGACAGACAGACAGAGACAGAGACAATAATCCAATGATATTGTTTATAGCCCCACCGACCACAGAGGTAATAATCAGGTGTCTGACTCCTCGTTACAATTTAAATATTAGGTTAAAACTGTGCAAATGCGTGCAAATTAAAACACAATTTAAAACATCTGCTATCGTCCTTACATCTTTCAAGCCATTTATAATAATAAAACCGGGATGGACATCACGTTGTGGGGACCCACCATAGGTTTATCCGACACATAAAATAGGTTAAAAAATACATGAATCCTCAGTCAAGAAAGACTGACTGACAGACAGACAGACAGACGAAGACAGAAAGACAGGCAGACAGACAGACAGACAGACAGACAGACAGACAGAACTAAAGTTTGAAACTCTGACAAAGACAGATTCCCCTCATCAATGCAATGTGTATTTTTGTATCCAGGTCTCACCAAGAACCCCCCCCCCCCCCCCCCCACACACACACACACACATTCCGGTTCCCGACAAAGGCAAATACTCATGGACTGTGCTGTTCCCAGCTTTACTACTGCTTGTCACTGTCAGAGAGTTTTCTCTGCAAACTGCCTTCCTTTAAAAACAGCCAGCTAGAACTACTACACACTGGTTACCGCAACAGCAGAATGGAGAGCCATTATTCAGGGCTAGGAAAAGAGAATTACGCATTCACGCACGCACATGGGACATGCATAAGTAATCAAGAGCACATGCACAGACGACAGACAGACAGACAGACAGACAGACAGACAGACACATACAAACACACAAAACATTGCATGAAACCCCAAGTAGTCCATCATTAAACCTGTAGTCTTTTACTTACAGACACTGGAACACACACACACACGCATGCACCCGCACACACAACACACACCCGCGCGCGCGCGCAACACACACACAACGCGCGCGCGCGCGCGTATGCGCTTTAGCCCTCAAATATTCCCCTGTCACCAAACTTTGCCGTCTTTTGCATACACTGGTACACACACACACACACACACACACACACACACACACACACACACACACACACACACACACACACACACACACACACGCGCGCCACACACACACCGCTGCCTGTAAAGAAGAGATAATGCGACAAAATGACCCCCAACACACAGTCCGCATATTGATTTTAGGGCTCAACGCATCGATTCTGTTTTTCTGCCTCTCTCTCTCCTCTCTCTCTCTCTCTCTCTCTCCCTCTCTCTCTCTTCTCTCTCTCTCTCTCTCCTTCTCTCTCTCTCTCTCTCTCTCTCTCTCCTTCTCCCACTCTCTGCTCTCATTCTCTTCTCTTTCTTCCTGTCTGCCTGTCTCTCTTCTCCCCCAATAGCAAAGCCCAATAAAAAAAAAAAAAGCCTTTTACATACATACATATCTCCCACTGTCCCCAAAAGAGGAGGCTATAAGCATACCACCCAACCATTTGCATTCCCTTCTCTCTCAATCTCCTTCAATGTCCCACCAGAAAAAAAAACCAAAAATGTTCGTGAAACATAATTATAATTTGTCTTCCCACTTTCTTCATAATTGTAAGGGCCGCAAAAGCCTACCGCACTGAATCCTTTGCATTCTCTCTCTCTCTCTCTGTCTCTCTCTTTCTCTCTCTCTCTCTCTCTCTCTCTCTCTCTCCTCTCTCTCTCTCTCTCTCTCTCTCTCCTCTCTCTCTCTCTCTCCACAATCGTAAATCAAAATTTGAAAATGAAGCCCATTTTTTTGTTCAAATGTTCGATGTACACAGATCTGAGAGATACTTTTTTAGCCGAATATACAAATATACCACTGTCAGAATTCGCTTCAGTCTATAGCTGAAACAGTCATCAATATGATTTTTTTTGGCTAAGTACATCTGCACGTATAACCACCTCAGCACAGATAAGCAGAGAGAGAAAAAGAAGAGAGGAGAGAGAGAGAGAGAGAGAGAGAGAGGAGAGAGAGAGAGAGAGAGAGAGAGAGAGAGAGAGAGAGAGAGAGAGAGAGAGAGAGAGAGAGAGAGAGAGAGAGAGAGAGAGAGAGAGAGAGAGAGAGAGATTCTTTTATATCGAGGATAATGGAATAAACACTCATGTGCTTTATTACATCCAGTCCTCGACTGTACGCAGTGTTGTAAATTTTGTCATCTGTTCCCACTGACACACAATGGCCTACTCTTCTCGAAAAGCGGAACATGATTAAACATGTACGCAAGATGTTCTCCGTGCGTTTGCTCAAGGGCCTTGATTTACAGTTTCTCCCGAAGGACTTTTTTCTCTTCCCTTCTCTTACTCTCACATTCTGGAATATTCTATTATCTCCTCTTCATTCTCGGACAGGCATCAATCAATCAGCCGGCATCTCAAAAGCTACCTCAATGGAAAAGATCCCCATGTCTTCTTATTCGCTTGTTGGCTGACAGCACACATCTCAAAGGGCTTCATTCCCACACCATGACACGACTCATGGGTAGTTAATTGTTTTCTATTCGTTTTGTCTTTTCATAATTTGAAAATACTCCTACTCTCTCTCTCTTCTCTCTCTCTCTTCTCTCTCTCTCTCTCTCTCTCTCTCTCTCTCTCTCTCTCTCTCTCCCTCTCTTTCTTTCTCTCCTCTCTCTCTCTCTCTCTCTCTTCTCTCTCTCTCCTCTCTCTCTCTCTCTCTCTCTCTCTCTCTCTCTCTCTCTCTCCTCTCTCTCTCTCTCCCGTCATTCTCTCTCTCTCTCTCCTTCTCTCTCTTCCCTCTTTCTTCCCTTCTTAATGGCTTTGTCTTTATGAATAACTTATGCCGGTTTAATGATCTATTAGCTCTGCTTTTAGGGTCGTCAGCCTTCCTGATTCTAATCTGACAAATCGCAAGTCAGAAAAGGAGATAAAGCCCAGGGATTGAAATGACGGTCAAAATCTTTATTCCTATATTCTGTCGCTAGCAAAATCAATATGTAAGGGAGAGAGAGATGGATGTAGAGAGAGGAAAGAGTGAGTGAGTGAGTGGGGAGTGGAGGAGTGAGGGGGAGGGAGGAGAGGGAGGAGAGAGAGAGAGAGAGAGAGAGAGAGAGAGAGGAGAGAGAGAGAGAGAGAGAGAGAGAGAGAGAGAGAGAGAGAGAGAGAGAGAGAGAGAGAGAGAGAGAGAGAGAGATCTTTACGTGGGTTTTGTTCAGATTTCGCTAAATCCCCAACTAGAGGCATATAAACCATTATGTGGTATTCCTTCCTATTCTACCTGTAAAAGCCCCACACTAGCCATAACACTTTCATGACACACACAGCACCTGAAAACACGCTCTCAGGCAATATCTCAGGCATATCCGTTTTCCTGTATATATGCATACAACTTATGTCTGCACGCATAACCTTGTCGAAACAAACAAGCAAGCACACACAAATAGACATGACATCTACATATACCACGCACATGCACCCACGCAGGACTCAGACAGACAGACACACCACAAAACACACACAATCAACACACACACACACACACAACAACACACACACACAACACACACACACACACACACACACAACAACAAACACACACACACACTACAAACACACCACCCACTACCACACCACCCACACACTACAAACACACACCACCACACAACCACAAACACTACACACACACACACACACACACACACACACACACACACACA
>CM060319.1:58757545-58767545 GCA_030674155.1 Stramonita haemastoma | reverse complement strand
TCAATGATAGGACAACCACTTTCATTGATCCACACCCTCTCCCTTTTTCTCTTTTTGTCTTCTATCCTCCCCCACCACCAACACCTCCTTCCCTGCCCATGTTCTTTCCATGTTCTAGACACGGTAGCTGTATAGCACAGACACCAGATGCGTCGTCCTCTTTTTCTTCCCTTCTCTTGGCCAGCTTCCCTGTACATCCCATCACTGCAGACCACAGAGGCACAGACAGTCCCCAGATCGGCCAGGGGACATGCTAATCACATGCTGCACACCCCCCCCCCCCTTTTATCACTGACAACGCCCAACTACCAATCCCTCCCCTTACCCTCCACATCATTTAGTCATCTGTCTTCCCTCCCCCCCTCCCTACTCCTAACTCACATCCATGGTCACAGGCGAGAGATACAGACAGAAACACAGTCAGTCAGTCAGTCAAGTCAGTCAGACAGATAGTAAGACAGACAGACACACAAACCACACACACACACACACAACACACAGACACACACACTCTACACAGACACGCACACACACACGCACACATACACTACACAGACACACAACTAGACACACACACAGACACACACACACCACACACACACCACACACACACACCACACACACACGCACGCACGCACACACACAGACGGACGGACGGACGGACACACAGAAAGACCCATACACACCACCTTTGTGGACACAGAACCTACAGAAAGACATACAGACAGAGAGGCAGACAGGACAGACAGACAGAAACATCGTGACAACTTTTCCCCAAATACTTATCCCTCTCTACCTGCCCTGGGGGAAATTTTTCTGCTCTGTGTGCTTGCTTTCTAAATCTTATTGTCTATTAATCAGTCTTTCACTCTTTTATTTTTGGAATGAGCTGCGGGGTGACTTGTTTAATTAATGTTACGTTATGTTTCTTTTATTTTTGGATGAGTTGAATGGTCCATGACTCAGTGGTCATTTCATTGTGCTGCCCATTCCGTGTCTGGCCAGTGATGTATTGGTCACTTCGGAGAGATGTGGCTGACCCCTGTGGTGTTCTGACACTGGCTAGTCGGAAGTCACGCAAATCCTTTTCTGGGAGGGTGAGGACAGAGGTGGCAGACGTACACTCTGTGTGTGTGTGTGTGTGTGTGTGTGTGTGTGTGTGTGTGTGTGTGTGTGTGTGTGTGTGTGTGTGGTGTGTGTGGTGTGTGTGTGTGTGTGAGTGTGTGTGTGTGAGTGTGTGTGTGTGTATGTGTGTGTGTGCGTATGTGTGTGTTCCTGCGTGTACAGTTACAGGCTCTCTATATTATATTGATCGCTTCTCTTTTGTCGATCCTTTTGGATGGAGTTGAATTAACAGCATCATCCCACAAGTCAATGATTTGAAGACATTGAGAAGGTATTTCTACGTTAAACTTTATGATGAGAGACAGAGGGAGAGATGGTAGAGAGAAGGGGAGATGGGAGAGAGAGAGAGAGAGAGAGAGAGAGTGAGAGAGAGAGAGAGGAGAGGGAGAGAGAGAGAGAGAGAGAGAGAGAGAGAGAGAGAGAGAGAGAGAGAGAGAGAGAGAGAGAGAGATTTATTTGATTTTATTCTTTTATATCGAGGATAATAGAATAACCACTCTTGTGCTTTTTTACATCCAGTCCCCGTGTGTATGCAATTTTGTCAATGTCATCTGTTCCCACCGGCACACGATGGCCTACTCTTACGAAAATCGGAACAAGATTTAACGTGTGCGAAAGATGTTCTGCGTGCGTGCGTTCGCACACGGGGCCTCGGTTTAAAGTCTCATCCGAAGGACTTTTGGGGAGAGTGGAGTCAGCACTGATGTTAACTCCAGGAGAAAAATCTCCTCGACCGGACTCGAACCTGGGTCGTCAAATTGACAGTCGCAATGTTCTGACCTACTAGGCTATCCATCCCCAGAGAGAGAGAGAGAGAGAGAGAAGAGAGAGAGAGAGAGAGAGGAAGAGGAGAGAGAGAGAGAGGAGAGAGAGAGAGAGAGAGAGAGAGAAGAGGAGAGAGAGAGGAGGAGAGAGAGAGGATCAAGTAGCAGAGAAAGCAAAACACAAATTATGCGAGGATAAAAAAGCACTCATGTGCTTTTTACATCCAGTCCCCGCCCCTTTCAGGGATAACATCAAGATAGAAAGACAGCCTCAACTAAAACAAGAACAATTATAATGATCCAATTACCAAGAACAAACCATACCAAGTATCAAACAACAGGTAAGAAATAAGACAGCGATACAATATTAAGGTAATGTTATAAAAAAAGGCACTCATTCAGAAACGAAAATAATAAGTAAGAATCAATGATGATTTTGATTTGAATAATAAACAAGCAAACAAACAAAAACAACAACAAGAGAGAGGAGGAGAGAGAGAGAGAGAGAGAGAGAGAGGAGAGAGAGAGAGATGAGAGAGGAGAGGAGAGAGAGAGAGAGAGAGAGAGAGAGAGGAGGAGGGAGGGAGAGAGAGAGAGAGAGAGGAGGAGAGAGAGAGAGGAGAGAGAGAGAGGAGAGAGAGAGAGAGAGAGAGAGAGAGATACACACACACACACACACACACAGAGACAGAAAGACAGACAGACAGAGATAGACAGTGCGAATGGGCTAAAAACACAAGCACTGAAATAGAAAAAAAAAACCTACAAAATGGACCAAAAATTCTATCGATCATGTTGTTTAATCAGGATGACAACAAAACGAGACAAACAGGACAGGGCAGGACAGCACGCATCCACCAGTTCTAAATCAGTCCACTTGAAATTTACGGCAACCGATTTCTGCCACTATCAGTTCCCTTGCCTTTGCCAGCCTCCTGTAGCTGTGTTTTACGTTGGTATAATTTTGGTTCCAGTCTTTTGTATAGATTTCTTCCCAAACTGTCTGTGTAGTCTGCCATCTATGTTTAGCCGTTTACATTCTTGTCTTATTGGCGCTCTCCTTACAGGCCGTTGTTGTCATATTTGTGGATATTTGGTTGTCCATTTCTTGTTTTACATTATTAGTTTTACTTCAGCCTTGCTACTGCTTTGCTACCGAATGCGTGGAACGTGTTGCTATGTTGCTAAGTATTTTTTTTAACTGTGCTGAACTGCATCAAAGACAACTGTTACATTTACGCTTCCCAGAAATATGCATCCGTCAGTCTCGGAAGACTATAAGTTGCGCTCCAAGCTGTTGGCGCTCAGCCTGGGTAAGTAAGAGTGGAGGGTAAGCTGTTACCCATGCAGCAGACCCCCCCCCCCCCCTTCTCCACGTTGCTGGAATGGTCCATTGGAAAGGCAATCGCCGATACGAATGGTTTCAATGCCGTAGCAGGAGCCACCAGAACGTTGACGTATAGACCTACAGCCCCGAACGTCCCTGGGGACTCCAAACTCCCCGACTTTCCCTTAGGGATGATCAAAACATGACACCTGTGTGCATGCTGTTTTTGTTTTCATTTTGTTGTCATCTGCTCCTACCGGCACACATTGGCCTGCTCTTTTGAAAGGCGAAACGGGATTTTCACGTGTGCGCAAGATGTTCTGCGTGTATTCACACACGGGGCACTGGGAAGAAAGGGTGAGGCTGGGAATCAACCCAGAATCTCACGGTTTACTACCATCCTGCCACCTTTCTTTTTCCCAGAAAAAACGTATTATAAACCCATAAGTCATCATCACAAACGCCTGTGCCTCTACCTCTTTTTCTGGGTTTCTTTCTTTCTTTCTCTTTTCTTTTTCTTTCTTTCTTTCTTTGTTTTTTTTTCTTTCTCTTTTTTCTTCTTTCTTTCTTTCTTTCTCTTCTCCACCCACAAGGAGACGCCACACTGCTCTCATCACTAAAACGCCCTTTCCCTAGCCTTGGATTTCTCTTTGAACCTCGGTAACCCTGATGATCGTACAAACCCACAGCTGTAGATCAGCCAGGGGACATGCTAATCACTCGGCTGCACCCCCCTCCTTTATCTCTGACACCGCCCGCTACCTACCTCCCACCCCACATCATCTATCATTTTCCCCACCCCAAATCCTTCATCATTATTTATCCTTCTCTCCTCTCTCTTTCTGTTTGATACTGTCAACTGCTCAAAGGCAGGCGTTTGGCCCTGGCTGTATGGAATTTTATTCCTTTATTCTTCACTGCCTACTCTTTGAATCTGTCTGTCCGCGTGTCTGTCGTGTTTTAGTAGTCAGCAGCTGGCAGCGCACTAGTTACGTCCTAGTCCTGTTCCTGCTGTGTCTTTTTCATGGTGCCACATCAGTTACTTCAGACAGCTTCAGATCAGATAAGTGGCACTGGCTGGACTGGTCAGCTGGCCGGTCACGCCAACCCCTGTCCTTTGGGTGGTGTGCTGACAGATGTGGGAGACAGGCTCTGGAAATCTCAACGACCTTTCTTTACCGCTCAGGCTGCAAAGCTATACCTACTACCTTCTATTGACTGCTTTAATAAAGTAGGACTTCTTTTTGGTTCGAATTATTTTATGAAGTGGATTCATGAAGGATATAATTGTAAGTGGTGTGATCTAAATAGTGATGGTGAATGATACTGATGATAATAGTCACTGGTCAAATCATTTTTAACCTCCTCCCCCCCCCTCCAAAGAGCATATATGCACAGGCAGATATACAATTACCAGTATACTTACTATTTCCAATCGAACCTATCTCCACCTCTCCACACTCCTCATTACGCAACAAACGCCATTAGTCTTCTCTCCTAGTTGTTGCCCTTACTATACCATCCTCCAATTCCACCATCATAGTTAGCTAAGTGAGAGGACGCCAACATCACTGAAAACATGAACACCATCCCTCCTTCCCTCCCTCTCTCCCTCCCTGCCGTTTCTTCTGGGGCCTTAGACACCTCCTGCACCCCTCTTACACAGCCCACAGCCCCAGAGCAGCCAGGGGAGACTAATCACATGCTGCAGCCCTCCTTTATCACTGACAACGCCCGCTACCTACCCCTCCTCCCCCCACATTATTTAGTCATCTGTCTTCCTCTACTAGGGCCTACCCTGTTTCTTGTCCAAAGCAGGAGCGTGGCTATCCTGCTAATTATGTTCACTGTATTCGTTCACTCCACCCTGTTTCTGTCTCTCTCTACAACTCTGTTTCTGGAACGAAGCAGGCCCGTGGCTATTCTACATATCACTGATTCGTTTTTCCACCCTGCCTCTTTCAGTCATTTTATTTGATCACTCCACCCTACTTTGTCTTTCTCTACCACACTGCTTCTTCTGCATGCTCTCTTATTTACAATCTGCATGTGCATTCTGTACTACACCCCACTGTTATGTCTTTGTATACTCCATCCCACCTCCATTTGTTCATTCTGTGTACTACATTCCACTGTTATTTCTTTATATACTCCATCCCACCTCCATTTGGTCATTCTGTGTACTACATCCACTGTTATTTCTTTTTATACACCCCACCTCCATTTGTTCATTCTGTACTACACCCCACTGTTATATCTTTGTATACTCCACCCCACCTCCAATGTTCATTCTGTGTACTACATTCCACTGTTATTTCTTTGTATACTCCATCCCACCTCCAATGTTCATTCTGTGTACTACATTCCACTGTTATTTCTTTGTATACTCCATCCCACCTCCATTTGTTCATTCTGTGTACTACATTCCACTGTTATTTCTTTGTATACTCCACCCCACCTCCATTTACATTCTGTACTACATTCCACTGTTATTTCTTTGTATACTCCATCCCACCTCCATTTGTTCATTCTGTGTACTACATTCCACTGTTATTTCTTTGTATACTCCATCCCACCTCCATTTACATTCTGTACTACATTCCACTGTTATTTCTTTGTATACTCCATCCCACCTCCATTTACATTCTGTACTACATTCCACTGTTATTTCTTTGTATACTCCATCCCACCTCCATTTGTTCATTCTGTACTACATCCCACTGTTATTTCTTTGTATACTCCATCCCAACTCCATTTGTTCATTCTGTACTACATTCCACTGTTATTTCTTTGTATACTCCATCCCACCTCCATTTGTTCATTCTGTGTACTACATCCCACTGTTATTATTCTTCGAGTACTCCACCACTACTTCTTTTCGGTTTCTCTGCTTCCTCTAAACCTGTCTGTCTCCTATACTATGGAAGCCAGTCACTGTGTCTGTACCCTCAGGGCTGGTCTAGCCTGGCAGCTAGCCTACCTCAAGAGTCAGGCCCCTAAAGTGGCGTGACTGTGGATGGGGGAGAGGGCCCCAGCGCTGACAGGCCAGGAGGGCGTGATGATGGACGTGTCTGGCACCCTGTCTTTTTGCCTGACACTGCTCCTGTTGGGTGGTAGTGGTGGTGATGCTGCTGTCTTTCTTTCTTTCTTTCTTCCTCCCCCACAGACTAAACAAGACCGCGTTCTCTTCCAGCTTTGGTCTTTTTTCTTCTCTAGCTCGATGATTATCAATCTTTATGAAGTAGTAGTGAGGGATCTACTAAGAAGTGATTGGAGGCAGCAATGCAGTTATTACACGAATTGAATGTTCATAATGGTGACGTTCAGATCAATTCTGGTAAGAGAGACCAGATAAAGAGAATGAAGAGGACGCAAAAGACAAGACAGAGAAATAATTATAGGCATTGCTGAAAGAAATAGATGCTCTTGAAGATGTTGAAATTTCGCGTTCTGATGAGATGTTTTTTTTTAAAGTGAAGTGGTTTTTTGTTGTTGTTGTTGTTGTTGTTTGCTAAATAGCGGTGGACAGGGTCAATCATTAAAAGCACACAACCGACGCATAGGGACTGAGCAAAGAAACAAAACACAGACTTAAATAAATATTTACATGCTTTTTTCATCCGGACCTTGCCTGATTAGGGTATAGTAACACCCCCCCCCTATAAAAAACAAACAAAACAAACAAAAGACCCCACCAAAACAAAATAAAAAACCAAAAACAAACATAAAAACAGAAAGCAAAAACAAAACGAAGAAAAAATATCACACACACATACACAAACACACGGATATATATATATATATATATATATATAGAGAGAGAGAGAGAGGGGAGAGAGAGAGAGAGAGAGAGAGAGAGAGAGAGAGAGAGAGAGGAGAGAGAGAGAGAGACAGAGAGAGACAGAGAGAGAGACAGAGAGAGAGAGACAGAGACAGAGACAGAGACGGAGACGGAGACAGAGAGAGCAGAAATAACAAACCTCTGCTCTTTAAAAAAAACAACAAAAAAACAACACAAAAAAACATACTAACACAAAAACCAAAACTCTAACCAAACAACCCCTTACACACACCAAACACACATACACACACAAAAACAATACCCGACCAGTCCCCAGCACTCTCTACATAAGCAACGACAGCACCAGACGATGTATGACGCAAGAATGTCGTTTCCATCTGCAGAATTATGTGAAAACTTGTGACTATTTGTCAATATGCCGTCTGCCACACTCAGTTCATCAATTTAACTATCTATTTTTGAAATTTCTTCATACCTTTCTGCTACGGGGTTTGTTTTTTGTTTTGTTTTGTTTTGTTCGTTTGGGTTCGGGTTTTTTTGTTTTCGTCTTTTCATTTTTTTCTTTCAGCCAGTCTTGTTAACATTACGAATAGTCAGTCTTATATATACTTTCAGCAGTAGGTAAGTATGACTATTGTGACACCAAAATCTATGATTCGTCTGCAACACATCCTGGTCTACCTTTCGGTTTGACTTTCACACCTACTATGATCAATAAGCAGGAGCTGAAGTTTTGTTTATTCTCTCTCTCTCTCTCTCTCTCTCTCTCTCTCTCTCTCTCTCTCTCTCTCTCTCTCTCTCTCTCTCTCTCCCCCCCTCCCTCTGTGTGTGTGTGTGTGTGTGTGTGTGTGTGTGTGTGTGTGTGTTTTGTGTGTGTGTCTGTCTGTCTCCGTGTTGTGGAGGAAAACAAACGCAAGTAACAACTTCATCATTATGAAAATATCACCACACACACACACACACACACACGCACGCACGCATGCACACACTCAGACACAAAACTTTAAAGGTAGTATACCAGACCTGAAATATACTGGCTCTTCTTAGCAAGCATAACAAACACAGTTTACTTTCTCAACCCTAAAACAACCTACAGTCTAATATTACACAGTGTTAACATACAACAACAACACTACCTTTCTTTTCTCTCTCTCTCTCTCTCTCTCTCTCTCTCTCTCTCTCTCTCTCTCTCTCTCTCTCTCTCTCTCTCTCTCTCTCTCTCTCTCTTTTAAAGAGCGATGATTTTAGCGTCGAGAGCGTGAAAAAATAGAATGGTACTTTGAATATATTATTGTATTAAATCACCTTTTACATGTTACAAAAAGGCTATCGTTTGGGAGGAATAAGAGTGGGGACAGCACATGCAAGAGAGAGAGAGAGAGAGAGAGAAGAGAGAGAGAGAGAGAGAGAGAGAGAAGAGAGAGAGAGAGAGAGAGAGAGAGAGAGAGAGACAGAGAGACAGAGAGACAGAGAGAGACAGACAGACAGAGACAGACAGACAGAGACAGACAGAGACAGAGACAGAGAGCACAAAATGCAAAGCATCAATACATAGATCTATGGGGTGTTCTGCTATTGAAAACCTCTTTGTTCGCGTGTGTCTCTCTGATTCTTTCTCTGTCTGCATGTCTCTTTCTCTCTCCACCCCACCCTTCTGTGTCTGTGTCTGTATACGTACTCCTTTCCTATTCTCTCTCTGTTCCTGCCCACCTGTTCCGTCTCTCTGTTCACTTCTATCTCCCTACTACCCTCATCCCCCCCATTCCGTATTCATAAAACTGAAACACAGAGCATAACATTTTGTGCGGAATGGAGTATCAATTTGGGCTTCACACGGAAAACAAGGGGCAAAAATTGGGAGCCATTGCCAGCCAGAGGCTTTCCGTGCCATCCTTCTTCCTGATGGTTCCAGTTAATGGCATGTCTGCGCTCCTCTGGGATTATCCCACTGCTAGATGTATTGCTTTTCGCTACATCACACGCACATAGAAATAGAACATCGTCCCCCCCCCTCCCTAAACCACACATATGCACGCACGCACGAGTGCGTACAGTGGAACACAGTTTGTACTAGGCTATAACACCTCTGTGGTGTGTGTGTGTGTGTGTGTGTGTGTGTGTGTGTGTGTGTGTGTGTGTTTAAGTGTGTGTGTGTATGTGTTTGAGACGCAAGCACGCGCACACAGACACGCACACACACATATATATATAATCATATGTATATATATTTATGATATTTATATAGATGATATATATCAAGAGACCCGTAGAAACACATTAAGTAACTGATTCAGGGGAGAAAACTATTCTGTCAACAACGACAGTATAGCAAACTACTTTTGTAAAAAACAAAACAAAAAAAAACCCCTACAAAATACCTGCACCATCATCAAGTAGACACTAGAAATAAAAAAAAAACCCATGTCTTAACACTGAAAAAAGCTTACTTCCATAAGAAAACTTTTTTTTCTAAAAAAAAAAAGACAAACCCCAACTTATCAACGTAACTCCATTACCAAATCTTCTCACACCGGTCTCTTTTTCTTCCATAATCTTTTCATTCTTTTTTTTTTTTGCATTTCCTGCATCCTTCCCAGGCCCATGCAGTCAACTCTGGTCCATGAGACAAAGAAAACTTGGAGAGCAGACAGGGAAAACACACAACAGCAGGTGACTGTCACACCCGGGACTGGAAATGGCTTCGTCTGCGATGAGATAGGGGGTGATTCCTAACTCTCTTTGTTTCCCCTTTCCAGTGGCTGCTTGTCATAGGCATGTTGCTTTTTGTTATGGTGCCTCAAACTTGCTCTGATACACACACGTATGGACTCCACGGGAAAAGGTTTATTTATTTATCTATTTATTTATTCTTTTATATCGAGGATAATGGAATAAGCTCTCATGTGAGAGAGAGAGAGAGAGAGAGAGAGAGAGAGAGAGAGGAGAGAGAGAGAGAGAGAGAGAGAGAGAGAGGAGAGAGAG
>CM060319.1:58730045-58752545 GCA_030674155.1 Stramonita haemastoma | reverse complement strand
GAAGAAAAGAGTGTAAAACAAGTGAAGAGAACCGAACAACAGGCCAGGCACCAGGCCCTTGATGCGGGCTCACACAAAGTCTAGCTATAGTATAGTGTAATGACGACATCAGCGAGGAAAGAAAAGGAAAGGGAAGGAAAGGAGAGAAAAGGCGGGAAATGCTGTTGGCGGAATAGACACCATGCGCGACTACCCGCGGAGAAAGAACAGGATTTGGGTAGAAGGAGGCCCTAATGCCAGACTTCCCCCCTCCCCCTCCCCCAGTATTAAGGGCAGGAGGCCGGCGGGATGCACTTACACAACAGACTTCCTCCTCTCCTCCTCCTCACCTCATTCTCTGCACGTGCACACTACGGCACGGCACTGTCATGTCGCTCGCTTCAGCGCTCAGGGCAGCCAGGTTGTTAGCGCGGCACATGACGAGGGTGACAATATGCTTGGGTGACCCTCCATCATTTTCCCTAACTCTTAGAGAACTCTCCCAGGAGGTCTACTCTATCTCCAGACCGTGATTGTCTACCCCCCCCCCCTCCATCCCTCCACCACAGTCCCTCTCCTCCCCCCCCCTCCCAAATTATTGCTGTATTGATCCGTGCAGCGAGTCAGGGAGGGGCTCAACATGTACCGGTCATCGACTATTCTGGAGAACTCTGTGCGGCGCGCTGCGGCGCGCGTCGCGTGTGTGTGTTGTGTGTGTGTGTGTGTGTGTGTGTGTGTGTGTGTGTGTGTGTGTGTGTGTGTGTGTGTGTGGAGAGAGAGAGAGAGAGAGAGAGAGAGAGAGACAGAGAGACAGAGAGAGACAGAGAGAGACAGAGACAGAAGAGACAGAGAGAGACAGAGACAGAGAGAGACAGAGACAGAGACAGAGACAGAGAGAGAATGGCTGGCCATGTCGTTAGAGTTTATGACTTAGGGTGACGTTAGTGACATCATTAAAACTTGCAGTTAGGGCGGAAACAGTGTCACATGGTTAAGAGGACAGAGGTATTGTTCAAGTTTTGACAAACTTATCATATCAGCCTGTAATAAGAGGGGCCACATAGGAAATTATTATTACTTCATCCCCCTACAAGTCCTTCGGATGAGGCTATAACTCGAGATTTTATGTGCAAAATACCCCCCCCCCCCCCCCCCGCAGCATCTTGCGCCCACGTTAAAAACCTATAATAATATACTGTTGTTTTTGTTCTGTTAATAGACATGCTGTGGTAGTGGTATGAGAAAAAAAAACATACCCAGCATGCAATCTTAGACATGGAGAGGGACTGGCACCGCCGAGTAGATTAATCCTGTCCAAGAGACAGCATCTGAACACTCAGAGCTGTGCCACTATGACTGCTTTTCAGAAGTTAAGGGAGAGGAAAAGACCAGACAAGGACGACAGATGCTTACGGCTGTAATCGTATCTATCTATCTATCTATCTATCTATCTATCTATCTATCTATCTATCTATCATCTATCTATCTATCCCTTAGTTTGGCGAACGTGGGCCCACCCTGTAGACCTGACAACCAGTTCCCTCCATTCCTCTCATTGTTGAGAAAGGCAGAACAGAGAGAGGAAAGGTAATCGTATATTAATGGTGTTTTCAAAACTTTAAGTTACAATGATCAAAACGATTTCACTAAACCTGAGAATAAGAATGCTGATATGGGATCTTGAAACCATTTGAGTATGATGACAACGTTGCAACGATGACATGACAATACAGGCACTGAGAGGAGAATATTTTAAGTCAACCTTAGACAGAAGGCTGACAGTCACCTCGTTCATCTTTACAGCTAAGACTGGCAACAGTAGACTCATTTGGGTTAGGGTCGTGAACAACAGTGACATTACTAAAGCTTCTCTTCTGACTTCTATCTAGGCTACATCTCCAGCCTCTTTTCTGCACTCGTCACTTGGTACCTTATCAAGACTACGGCAATTTATCTTTTACTTCTAAAAAGCAAAACAGCATCGCTTGACCATCTGCCGGAAAAGAGTAAGATATTAAAAACACGGTGTCAATTGACTTCGATGCTACGCGAATTCCTTGTAGCCCACCATCACCTTAATATTCCTAACCGCACTTTCCTCCACATCTCGCTTAAGCATCCTACCCCACCAATAAAACAGCGCACTGGGAGACACTATATATATATATATTTTTTAAAGAAAACAAAAAAAAACGAAACACTGGTACAGCCGTCATAAATGGACGAAATTGGTGAGCAGTTCGTCGTAGCAGTTCCCCAACGACTCCCAACGTAGTTGAAAGAAGAAGAGGAAGAAGAGGGAGAAGAAGAAGAAGAGAAGAAGAAGAAGAAGAAGAAGAAAGAAGAAGAAGAAGAAAGAAAGAAGAAAAGAAAGAAAGAAAGAAAGAAAGAAAGAAAGAAAGAAAGAAAGAAGAAAGAAAGAAAGAAAGAAAAAGAAAGAAGAAAGAAAGAAAGAAAGAAAGAAGAAAGAAGAAAGAAAGAAAGAAGAAAAGAAGAGTAACAATAAGAAGAAAAAGAAGCAATCGAATAGAAGTGGAAAAATAAACATGAACGCTACCAACACATTCTTGACTATGAAATCGCACCATTTCGATATAGACGTGGCAAAAAAAAATTCATCTGCACACTTGCTCACAACAACAAGCAGTTTCTGCTCTATGGGATATCGCCCTCCGGTTTTCGATTGAGACAGTTGCAGAGAAAAAGTACATCACAATTTGCCTTCAGCAAAAACAGAGAGATTCCGCATATGGACTGTTCACTGCAGGTTTTTGTGGAACAATCGAGAAAAAAATGGAAAAAAAGGGATGTGTTGGAGTTTGTTGGATGTAATCTATCTATCTATCTATCTATCTATCTATCTATCTATCTATCTATCTATCTATCTATCTATCTCTATCATCTCATCTATCACCTCTCTCATCTATCTCTCGTCTATCTATACTATCATACCTATCCATTCATATATATATATATATATATATATATATATATATATATATATATATATATATATATATATATAATATATATAATAAGAAACAAACTAGGTAAAAGCAGGTGTACATCTTGTTGATCCAGGATCTTGAACCAAAAATAATCTTCACCCTCAATTTATCAGACGCCATTGCCATGATTCGAACACTCGATTCTGTGGACACGCGGAATTGTGAAGTCATTCAATCCGCAATGGCATCCGTCCTAAAACTTCACCATGGAAACAGCCACACAAAGTGACAAATAGAACAAAACTTCTTCCAATGAAACAAAATCAAACTCATCCAACGTCAAAAAGGGAACCTATTAATTATCATAATTCTTTATTATTGGCCATGCAGGGCAAAGGAGGCTTGGGGGGTGGTGGTGGGGTGGTGGTGGTGGTGGTTAAAATGAAATCTGAAGCAATTTAAGCTTCATTATCACTCCTACATAATGTGCCTCAGGCGAGGGGTCGGACTAACTGCATTTCATTTATTACTGGGAGAGTTAAAACAAATGAGAATTAGAAAGAAATGAAGAGGTAGTTTTAAAGAACGCGTAAAAAGACAAGCAAAAGATTGAAACATTCATCCCAAAATTGCCACTAGCAAAATACGTTTCCGGCTGCAAAAAAATTGTAGGCAGCAAATGAATTCATCAGCCCGCCCGAATTTCTTAACTAATTATGAAGTTGGAGTTTAACTGAAAAGAAGTGATTTTTTATTGAAAAACATGAATATGACTCAGAACGGAAAGACAAAACAAAAGTGAACATAAAAACAGAACACAACCAAAAATAACAGAAAACACTTCTAAATATCAAAAAGAGGAATTTTTAGAAGAAAAAAAGAGGAATTTTTAGAAAGTTTGGAACCAATTCTTACACCCTTTAATTCGACTTTTGTAATATTAAAACAAAATCTACATACTGATAGACAATACTTTTTTTTTTTATTAAAAGGTTTCAGATTTAAATTGAAAGTAAATCATTACGGCCATCTTGTATCATTATACATTCAAGACAATGAAAACATTGCTCTAAACGATCAACAGGTTGTTCGTTTCAAATTCACAAACATGAAATGGGTAACATACCATCTACTTGACCAAAATATGTACACACAACAGGTCTACATTCATTACACAAATTACCTTCATTTCCTGGAACCAAGGCAATCTCCCTCACAAAAGATATTATTTCAAAGACAACAAAGATTCTCTTTAACAAAAGTCTTGTAAAAAAAGAACATGAAACACCGTTCAACACTGGCAAATGGCTTCACGTGGATTGACTCATCGTTAAAGAAACACATCCCTTAAAACAAATGATCTCCTGATTAGTTTTTTTTATATTCAGTTACCGCGATCACCCACTAAAATACCCCCCACCCCCCCAAAAAAAAAAAAAAAAAAAAACCAACAAAACAAAAAACAACGTTGAAACCAAGTAGATATCAGAAGCTTCAATCTTACGAACTGTTAGCTGATAGATGTGTCGTCAGTGATTACATCATGGCATGGGTTGGGATGGGCAAGGTTTGCTTGAGCCATCATTAGACAGAATGCTTATTGCTGCTGGCTGTTTCTGACCACATGAATTATTCACTCCCGAAAGCAGCGAGAGGAAAACGCAGGCAGGTGTTTTCGAGCGAGTCACTGCGTGTTCAGTCACTAACTTTCATGACGCAGGTGTATTGTGATGTATGAAGTAATCTTTTTTTTTTCTTCCTGTGTTGTAAAAATGCTCAATCTTGTTGCCTGAAATTTTCTTTTTCAAGTTCCTCCTCCTCCTCCTCTCTCTCTTCTATTTTTTTTTTTTCTCTTTTTCTTCTGTATCTTTTGCTTTGTTCTCATCAATATATGCTGGTAAAAAAAAAGAGAAAAGAAAAAACAAGGTTTGGGGTGGCAGCTGAATTGTAATGTATCTATTTTCTTGGGATGTTAGTGTTATCAAACAAAAAAAGTTTGAACCCTGCTTTGCATTTTTCCTTTCTTTTTGTTAGTGGAAAAAAAGAAAATGGAAAGGGGGGAGGGGGGGATAAAGATGAAATGTGGGACTTGAGGGAATGAGGGAGAGAAGAAGAAAAAGAGATAGATGGGTTAAGAGAGAGAGAGAGAGAGAGAGAGAGAGAGAGAGAGAGAGAGAGAGAGAGAGAGAGAGGAGAGAGAGAGAGAGAGAGAGAGAGAGAGAGAGAGAGAGAGAGAGAGAGAGAGAGAGAGAGAAGAGAGAGGAGAGAGAGAGAGAGAGAGAGAGAGAGAGAGGAGAGAGAGAGAGAAGAGAGATGAGAGATGATTTCAAGGGTAACAGAGAAGAAGCAACATACGGCTTGCCCTGATCGGGAATAAAGCAAGAACTAAGAACATGAGAGAGAGAGAGAGAGAGAGAGAGAGAGAGAGAGAGAAGAGAGAGAGAGAGAGAGAGAGAAGAGAGACGAGAGAGAGAGAAGAGAAGAGAGAGAGACAAACAGACAGAAAGACAGACATGAGAGAGCAGAGAAGACAGAGACACACACACACAGATACAGATACAAGCCTAACCCTCGCGGTCTCAAATCAAAGCTAAGCATCCTAGCATAATGTTCCGTTACTTTCCTTCGAACAGTGCGCCGCATGACAATGCTTCTCATTCATCTAAACAGTACAACACTTGTTTCCTACTTCATTACATTTTGTTGTATTGCTGAATCAAATCAATCGAGAAGCACTTTACACAACCACACCCGCTGACAGGACTTGGTTGTGGATTGATTTCTCTTGACAACATGCAGTCTTCTGTTGTGGCGTTGGAGAGAGGCTACCATCAGAGATGGCATCACCTCTGCAAAGCCTATCATTGCCAGAGAACAAGAAGTCTTTTGGATAACATCCAGTCTCATATCTTTCCTGTCTGTATGTCTGTCCTTTCAATGTCCTCTCTATCTTCTTGTCTTACAGCTTCTTTGTGTGACTGTATGTCTCTGCCTGTCCTTCTGTCTGTCCCTTGTATGCCTAGAGTGTGACAAGGGAGAGAGAGAAAGGGGGAAGGTGAATAATATGTCCTGCAGTTTATCTGTCCGTCCTTCCCAACTCCTGTCTTTGTCTCGCAGCTTGTTTTATGGCTGTCTTTCTGTCTGTCTCTCCAATAATTACCCTATCTCCCGTTTGCATTTTAATCTGTCTGTCCTTTTAAAATCCTATCTTTCTGTGTCTTGTAGCTTGCCCTTTTTTTTGTCTGTCTGTCTGCCTTTTCATCTTCTGTCTCTCCCTTGTCTTACGGCTTTTCCTTTTGCCTGTGTGTGTCTGTCTCTCTTGCTTCTCTAATATTTCTTTCTTCCTGTCGTTCGTGCAACCGTTGTTTTTCTGTCTGCATGTCTGTCCTTCCAATGTTATGCTATCTCCTCCTGTAAAATCTTTTCGTTCTCTCTCTCTCTCTCTCTCCTTTTTTGCCATTTATAGCGTGCTGAGATCTGACAAGAGAGCTGCATCTGACCGTCTCTTTTATTATTTTTTTTTTATCTTATCTTTTTTGTTTCTCCATATCACCACCACCCGACCTCTTCCCACTCCTACCACCACCCTCGTCCTTCTCTCTCTCTCTCTCCTCTCTCTTGATTTCCGACATCTCTCTCTCTCTCTTTTCTCTCTCTCTCTCTCTCTCTCTCTCTCTCTCTCTCTCTCTCTCTCTCTCTTCACCCACCCTGTCCATTTTTGACCTTTTAGTCCTGGATGCAAGTGCCGCATGCCATGTCGCTTTTCATCAACGGCGCTACAGGGGAAAGCCGGAGGGTATAAGGGAGAGGAGTAGGGTGGGGATGGGGGTGGGGGAGCCATTAGAAGAGAACATCTTGTTTGTGCAAGGATCTTGTGCATCTTGTTTGGACCACGGGGGGGCTCGGAGGGCTTTTGGCCAAACAACACATAACAAGACTGGCAACATCTCTCTGATCACAGACACCACGTTACGGGGTAAGGGGGTGGTGGGATATGGGGTGGGGTGGGGTGGGGGTGGGGTGGAGGGGAGGGGAGGAGGTGGTGAGTAGTGTGACTAATAAGGAGGAAGAGAATGTGACAAGGGAGAGAGAGAGAGAAGAGAGAGAGAGAGAGAGAGAGGAGAGAGAGAGAGAGAGAGAGAGAGAGAGAGAGAATGGGGAAGGTGAGAGTTGGGAGTGGGGGAGGGTGGGCCTATGGGGGAACGAAGGGGAGGGAGAAGGTGAAGGGAGAGAGAGAGGGGTGGGGGAGGGGGAGAGGGAGAAAGAGGACAGGGTAGAGACAGTAGTAGGGAGAAAAAGTGGATGGATGGTGGTGCGTGCGTGTGTGTATGTGCATGTGTATATTATGTGTGTGTGTGTGTGTGTGCGTGCGTGCGTGCGTGCGTGCAGGAGAGAGAGAGAGAGAGAGAGAGAGAGAGAGAGAGAGAGAGAGAGAGAGAGAGAGAGAGAGAGAGAGAGAGAGAGAGAGAGAGAGAGATTTTTTTTAACAAAATGGAACAAAAAAGGAGCTTGGAAGGTGTCAGCTCGAAAATGGATGAAGATAATAGATAAACAGCCGAATCATGAGATTTGAACTGTTCGTGTGCAATCACTCGCAGGGAATAAAATGAAAAACAAACAGTACAGGCACTCGCGCCATGGCTGCCTGTATTTTTCTAACTTCTTGTAGCCATCTCTTCCACTCTTTTTTAAAAATTCTTTTTACACTCCATTCCGAAATAAGATTTCCCCTCGTGAAAGTGTCACCGAAAAGTGCAAGAACATAATTAAATCTAATAAATACGCCTCATATATTAACGTGAATTATAAAGATGAGAAGATGATGTCTTACACAAGGACATTATTGCAGACAAGGCAGAAGAAATCGTATCAAAACGCTTGTAAGGCGAAAGAGAATCGAATGTATAAGTGTAAAACTAATTAACAGGACAGCTCATTTATATACAAGCGCAAATTCACCGTCACGAGAAATTTTACTATAGTCAGATCAGGGCAAAAAGATATACCCCGAGTGAAAGGACAATTCGAAAAGGGCAATAACAATTGATCCACAGGTGCAAAATTAATGGATTTCAGAAGAAATCCTGTATACAAAACAGATGAAGGCAAACAACAATCTTACACTCAAGCATAGCTTTATAGGGCATCAAGAAATTCTTGTTTTCCAGGGCTTTTAGTCAAGACAACAGAAATCTACAAGCACAATTGGTAGTAGCCAGTTGTTCTCAAGATCAGCACAATTCAAACCAAGTAATAGGAATCAGTCCCCATGTCAAGCCATCGTTAAGCAGGGCAGCAAAAATAACCTGTTCACACAGGTAACAGATAACACATTAGGGCAAAAAGAATTTACAGAAGGGAATCGAGGAAAAACAAAATATCTTATACACGTACAGTTGCGGCAAGGATGTTTAGAAAACTTACAATTATTTACGTGTACATTCAAAACAAATTAGAGCATGGAGCAAGAAGTCTTCTACAGAAGCACAGATAAGCACGCAGCAGATATCTTATTTTTCCCCCTTTTATTCTTTTTTGAGAAAGAATTAGCATTCATGTGTTTTTTCTCGAATCATTTCCCCGTGTGTATGCAGTTTTGTAATATTTGTCATCTGCTATAAATAAGCAAGAACCCTTAATACAAGATCAAATAGACAAATTGTCAAGAAATGGTAATATATTATACAAGCACACGACAGAGCAGAAGACATTTTGTATAATTAAGCAATGATTCCAAACTTAGACTATAATACATATATTATTATACATAAATTTATATAAGAATCATATATATACCATATATAAATATTAATATAGATATAACAATATATATATATATAATATAATATAAGTACCATACATACATACAATATATACAACACACACACATATCTATTTCCTCACAATAGCATTAGAGAGGCGCTTCTTCCCGGCAGTTATATATATTATATATATATATATATATATATATATATATATATATATATATATATTATATATATATATTATATATTATATATATATATATATGTATATTATGTGTGTGTGTGTGCGTGTGTGTGTGTATGATAATTTTCTTAACAAGTGCAATCTGGAATGGCATTAAGCTAATGATTATAATTATCAGAGCAAAAAGCAGGGAACATCAAATACAGGCCTAGTCTTAGAGTGAACAGCTACTTATGCTATGTGATGGATTTTCGCCGTATTTGGTTACATCTACAATCAAATTGAAAATAACAAAATGTGTAATAAATTGCTCAATTCATAATTAATTCTTCATACACACCACAAACACACACACCCCCACACCACACACACACAACTCTTCTCTTCTCTCTCTCTCTCTCTTGATCTGTCAATGTGTGTGTGTGTGTGCACCGCACGCGTGGTGGTGCGTGCGTGTGTGTGTGTGTGTGGTGCATGCGTGGGTGTGTGTGTGTGTGAGTGTGTGTGTGTGTGTGTGTGTGTGTGTGTGTGTGTGTGTGTGTGTGTGTTGTGTGTGTGTGTGTGTTCGTTTTAACGTCTATCCTAAAAAGCGATTTTAGACAGAACTAAGGGAGGAGAAGAAGGAAGAAGTGAATTTAAGTGAGTTTGTGTGTTAAGTTGAATGAATGATACAAGGAAAAAACGACCTAACCACGACAAAGTCATTGAACTATACATACACAATTCAAGAAAACAAGGAAAAAAGATAAATTGAGTAAGCGCGCGTGTACGCGCACGTGTGTGTTGTGTGTGTGTGTGTGTGTGTGTGTGTGCGCGCGCTCGCACACACGCGTGTGCGTGGTGTTGTGCGCGCGCTTGTGTGTGTGTGCGCATGCGTGCATGCTCACGCGCGCACACGTGTATATGTTAGTGTGTGTGTCTATACGCGCACTCGTGCGTGTGCGTTCATGCGTGTGCCTTGCCAAAATAAAACACTGGCATGTTACCGCCTGTCCCCCCTCACATCACACCTCGGTGTTTGTGCACATGAAAGCAAGGTGCATGTAACAAGTAGCACTCATGCATATTATGAGAGCTGTGCGACACGGAAAAACACATTCGCCTGCACACAGCATCAGTCACCAGACAGCATCCGGGGTGAGAAACGAGGGTTGTAATCTATCGTATTGCATTGCACTGAATTATCGTATTGCATTGCAGCTGAAGGTTATTATTGCTATGTGCTGTGTTCTGCTGCAAATGCGTTGCATTGTATTGTACTGCGCTGCATTGTATTGTATTGTATTGTATTGTATTTTTAAATACCATTTTATGTCATAACAGATTCCTCTGCTTGAAATTCGGGCTGCTCTCCCCAAGGGGAGCACGTCGCCACAAGTGCAACTCCTACCATTATTATTAGTGTTTTTTTTTTTTTCTGTCTGAACTGTATATTAGTTGCAGAAAGGAAAAAAATATTGTATTGCATTGTGTTGGATTGAATTGTACTGTATTACATTTTATCGCTTTCATCTATTGTACTGCATTGTACGAGACTATATTTCATTACATTGTCTTGCTTTGTTTGCCATTTTCAATCATGGAAGTTTTCTCGTGTGAAATTTGAACTGTTCTCCCTAGGCTAGGGGGGAAGCACGTCGCCGCCTGTCCGACGCCACTTTTTATATAATATATAGTTCTTACTGGGTGCATTTGTTTCCATGTGAAAATATTTCCCGTTTTCCTACAAAATTTACAGAGGGAAAACCCTCTTGTGTGCCATGAGATCTTTTGTACGTGCTTAGTGTGTTGTATTCTATAGAACATTAAATCTATCACTCATTAAAAAGACTTGCATGAAGACGACCCACCACTCAAGATATAGGGACGAAGGGAAAAAATCTGTTTACAGACGGGAGAGAACCTGCAACCTGTCGCGTTTTAGGCAGGTGGGTTACTGTTAGGAAAGTGAAACAATGCAAGAAGTTGCTTTCGGGTGGTAGGGGTGAAAGAAAAAAAACAAGTAATTCAGTACTGAATGTTCAAGGAATATGAGGGATTTTGTCATTACAAAAGTCGTTACTACCGCAGCAAACTTAGCGCAGAAGAGAGGGAGGGGTAGGCGGGACATCGCTGGCGACCAGGTTACAATGTAACTTCAAATTTCAACTTCATGAAACAAAAAAAAAAAACAATAAAAAAAAACCAACACAAAATGAACTGAAGTAGATTTAGTCTATATCACGAGTGCTGTGGATGTGTATTGAGTGCGCCACTTAAAAGAAAAGAACAAGCAGATGTGCACAATCGCGTGTGTGTAGGTAGCATATGTACATTAATTCACATAGTGACACACAGAGACACACACAGACAGAAAGAAAAACACACACACGTACGCACGCAAGCATGCATGCACGCATCCTCAGAGATTTATATGACTTAGTTTTACCCAAGTCCGAGCACGCCAGTGCATGCACACACACACACACGCGCGCGCGCGCGCGCCACACAACAAACACAAGTGCATAAACGAACAGAAATACACAGCACAAAAATGTTACAAGATCTAGATTTTAACACGACAGAAGCCCAAAATGATCCACCTCCCAACATATCCTTTCGTCTCATCTAGCCATCTTGACGCGCAACAACCACAACCACCACACACACACACACACACACACACACACACACACACACACACACACACACCACACACACCACACACACACACACCATGGGTGCCAGAAGCAGACCTATCTGTTGGCACCATCTAATCCCCCGGGGAGACGTGCAAACTACTAATGGCCAATCCTACTACTCTCATGTCGCTGACCCTCCCTCTCCCCCCCAGTCCCCCACTCTCCCCTCAACCCCCCAACTCCTGACAGTCCACCCCCACCCACCCCGCCCTCACTCCGTCCTTTCACTATGTCCTGTCTTTTAACCACCCTACTTCTCTCCCCCCCCCCCTCCTGGTACCGTTCTGTTGCAGACATTCTGGTCTTATCGTCTTCACGCCTTGTCCTTTGGAGATGTGCAGATATATGTGCGGGGGAAAAAGGAGGAAGTAGAGGTGTGGAGGGGAGGGGTGGGAGAGGGAAGGGGGGACTGCATCTTTCCCATACAAGTTTTGCAGGGAAGGTCTGGGTGTGGTGGTGGTGGTGGTGGTGGTGGTGGTTGCATCCATTCCCCCCTCCACCCCCCCACCCCCCTCTCTCTCTCTCTCTTTCCTCTATGCATGCAGTATATTATTTCTATCACTGCCTCCTAATTGTGTTACATCTATTCCTAATATCCTTAGGTTTTTCTGACTGAATGCTTGTTCTGTGGTGTAGGAAGTGGGGGATTTTGTGTTGTGTGTGCAGTGTTGATGTTGTGTGATGTGTGTGATGTGTGAGGTGGTGGGATATTGGTTTTGAGGTGTGGTACGCGTGTTATGTTTTATAAATCACATAGTTATTAATTATTAATTAATTAATTACTACAGCTTCAGACTTGTAACTGCTTTGATGACGTTCACCTGAACTCGGTCTCCCTACACAAACTGACCATTTCCTCAGCATGGTATTCAATTACACATAGACGCTTCCTTGTGGCAATGATTTTTTAAACCATGTCATTATCAATGGACGCGTGTCCAAATCTTTTCTAGGTAACTTCTGCATATATTTGCAACATTGCCTGTTGTCACTTGATGTTCGTTATAAGCTACAAGACTTTACAAAAATTTAGAACGCAATTCTTAAAAAAAAAAAACCCCGAGCAATCATAGGAAATGGTGAATCTAGCTAATACAAAACAAACCAAGACAACACGAAAAAACCTCGGTTGTACTGGAAAGGTTGTGAATCTCGCTTAAAATAATGATAAAAACTCAGGATAATGGGAATGCTGGATCTAGCTTGAGAAAACGAGTTTAAAATGGAAAATGGGTGTGATTCTAACTCGAAAAACGAGTGATTATGGGAAATGGTTGTGGTTCTGCCTTGGAAAAAAGACGAGCGCCATTACGGAAAAATGATTGTAAATCTAGATCTAGCTCTCTTCTTTTTTCAAGAAAATCCATAAAACAACTTTTGTTCAAAGTGGGCAGATGCTTCAAGTTCGAAGACGGTACCACATATATAAACACAGAGTAAAACCTTATCATAGACACGTTTACTGTTTGGTATGACGTATCACATGGTGCAAAACAGTGTGATACTTGACACAGATCATAGGCTGTGTCATGACGGTCAATGGTTTTAGTGGTAAAGCTTTCCAAGTTTAGAACATTTAGCTTTAGGTTTACTGATTATGAAACCATTGGCATGACAATCTATGTTATAATGTAGCGCGCACGCAGACACACGCATGCACGCACGCACGCACACACACACACACACACACACACACGCGCGCGCGCGCGCGCCGCACACACACACACACACACACACAACACGCTAACACGCACACACACACACACACACACATACACACACACCAAAAAACCTATAACGAAAAACACTCTCGACAACAATAATACACTGACTTTACTAATACTTTCCTTCACAATTATTATACTGTAAACATGACAATAGTCAGGTAACACAGAAAGCAAAGAGAAAGCTCGATGAGACAAAAGTGCGAAAGAGACTACGAGGGGGTGGGGGGAGGGAGGGGGTGCCAGAACACCAGAGGGGAGGTGAGGGAGGGGAGGGAGGTGTGGATTTAGAGAGGAAGGAAAATGGAGAGGCTGGGCGGGCGGAAGGGAAGGAGGACAAGGGCTCTAATACAAGGAAAGACTCCAGAAGAAAGTTGGGCAAAAACCGCACAGGCTGAATCCCGGTAATGATGTCCGGACGCGGCCATACATGCTAAACAGGCAGCGGGCAGGCAGGGAGGGAGGGAGGGAGGGAGGGAGGGCAGGGAGGGAGGGAGGGCTACTATAGGGGAGACAGAGACGAGAGGTGGAGGAGGAGGAGGCAGAGAGACTGAAAGCATGGGCTGAAGCTGGAAATATAGCCTACCTCTCCCTCTCTCTGTGTGTGTCTCTCTCTGTGTTCCTTGCCTTTGTACTCTCTCTCTCTGTTCTCTTCCTGTCTCTCTCTCTGTCTTTCTGTACTCTCTCCCTCCCTGCCTTTGTCTTTCTTTCTCTCACTGTCTCTCTTTCTTCTGTCTTTGTCTGTCTGCCTCTCTGCCTCTCCTCTCTCTCTCTCTGTTGGCCCTTTCCCTCTCTTTCTTCTGCCTCTGTCTGTCTGTGTCTGCCTCTCTCGAGCCTCTTTCCCTCTCTTTCTTTGCCTCTGTCTGTCTGTGTCTGCCTCTCTCGGAGCCTCTTTCCCTCTCTTTCTTTGCCTCTGTCCTGTCTGTCTGTCTGTCTGTCTCACCTTGCCATTCACGGAGGAGACATAGCAGCCACAGTATGCCACAGGGCAGACTGCACTGACTTGCTGTGCGCCATGCTAATGAAGGAAACCCGGGGCAAATTCGATTCTCTCCTCCCCCCCTTCTCTCTCTCTCTCTGTCTCTCTCTTATGCACGGGATGCCAATCAGTGCTTAGACCACCGATTCCAGAATGTTCGCCATCTTCTCTCTCTCTCTTCTCTCTCTCTCTCTCTCTGTCTCTCTCTTTCTCTCCTCCTGTCCTCTCTCTCTCTGTCTCTCTTCTCTCTCTCTCTGTCTCTCTCTCTGTCTCTTCTCTGTCTCTCTCTCTGTCTTCTCTCTCTCTCCGTCTCTCTCTCTCGTCTCTCTCTCTGTCTCTCCGTCTCTATCTCTCTCTCTCTCGTCCCAGTCTTTTTTTTTCTTATCTCCCCCCCCCCACCACCCTTGACAACCACCACGAACCACCTCCCACCTCCTCAGTCGGTGGCCTGGGTTTTTTCTCTTTTTTCTCGGCTAATTTATCACACACCAGCGGCTCTGGTGCCGAATGGGGTCCAGCCTGATTGGGAAGGCGTTGGTTGGTGGGTCAATAGGGGGAGGGGAGGTCATTGGGAAATAATTGGACGCTCCCAGAGCAAGGAACAGCCAGCGTAAAGAGCGCCGTGACCTGCTTCAGTTTTTACCCTGGCTGGCCAACCCACCACACCCACCACACACAGAGGCAAAAAAGAGTTGAGGTATGTGTTTGCTTATTCATAATTATGAAGCCTGATATATGTTCGCCATTATGCGGATATATGAAAGAGATGCAGTAGGGTGAGGCAGAAAAGGAACAGGATTTTTATACTGTCTGCGTTATCGATATGAATGAGGAGCTATTTCTGTTTACGCGTTTTCTAAATCTGTTACCATCGTTCATTAACAGCTTGGTTCGTCAATAGGGATGGCTGCAGGGAGGCTTGGCTCTTCTATATCGTAAATAGAATCCTCACTTTGTGCCAAAAACTGTGTTTGAAATATTTCCGTCTTTTATTCTCTCTCTCTCTCTCTGTCTCTCTCTGAATTTCTCTCTCTCCGAATTCTCTTCTCTCGATCTCTCTCAATGATGTTGACTTTGTAGTCTGTCTTCCGAGTCAAAGTCATCATCATCCCCTCTTCAAAAACAAAATCTGTTGATAACGTTACTTTATATGATAGGTCTTTTCTTTGGATACCAACTCTGACTACAAAAGCTGCCACACTGCTTAGAGCCCTAAAGTTGTGTATCCTGCAGCAGTCTGCATGTGCTGGCATGAGATACAGTAGACATCGATATCAGACATAATATATATAAAGCATGTTCAATTTCTCTGTCTGGAAGGTCACTGAGTGGGGCTGATCCTACCCATCCCCTCCCCACTGCCCTCCCGACTCTGTGAAGAGTCACGCTGATAGGGTGGAGGGACTGCAATTGTTTTTATTGCCCCCAAAGTTCTTTTATTTCGAGGATAATCGAATACACACTCGTGTTCTTTTTACATCCAGTCCCCGTATGTAAGCAGTTGTGTAAATTTTGCCATCCGTTCCCACAGGTACACAATGGCCAACACTCCCAAACAATCAGAACAGGTTTAATGTGTGCGCAAGTTGTTTTGTGCGCGTTTGCACAAGGGACATCAGTTTATAGTCTAATTCAATTTAAAGAACATTTGGTTTTTAGGCCGTACTATGTTGTGAAGAAGTTGAAATTGGCAGAGCCCGTCTCTTTCTAGTAGCGGGTGCATGCTGGGTATGTTAGAATCAGCCAATACACCAGTCATACCTGATGACACCTGATCTTCGAAAGGATCCAGCCATTGGGGATGGTGTCCATCAAGTTCAACTCGTGCATAAATGTTCTGTTTGCGCTCGTTTGAAATGACTTCCGTTTAGAATCTGACCTGAAAGGCCTTAGGGTAGTGAACTCAGAACCAATATCAACCCCACGAAAAAAATGACTATGTTGGACACCTCAGAGAAGATTTGAAACTAGCGTATACCCTCAGTGACGTTAGTACAAGATCAACCCCTTTAGCCACCGGGATATCCCGGCGCCAACCCTTGTCTAGAAAAACTGATACACTTTTAACTTCTGCGGAGACTGAGCTGACAGGGCTGACACCTGCACCAACTTCAGCAAGCCGAGTTCTCTCTCATCCAGCCATTGGGGATGGTGTCCGTCAACTTCAACTGCTGCTGTACTGGGCAACAGGCACGTACTCGCACTTTCAGCTTGTACTTATTTACACATTAGCCTGTAAGCACTCCCCAAAGAGCCAGAGTGGTTCTGAAAGAATGGGTGGGACACTAGACTGGGAGACCGGAGACTAAGGTGGTGCTGCCTAATGATATATACGGAGTCCACAGCCAGTCTCCGCCTGTCCCATCTTTCAAAGGAAAAGTCTGCACTGATTGATGGAAAAAACTTGCCCAAGTCTTAACTGCACACTAAAGGTTGTATGTAAGGCTTTAGAATGATCTTCTTCCTTCTATATTACAAGACAATATACCATGTTTTTGTTTTCCTTGCACATTTGTTTTATTTTACACCATCATCATAAATATACTCATGGTGTCATAGAGACAGTAGCTGTACATAGTTATATACAGAATGTGTTTGCATGTAGATGTTTACATCGAGCTGACATGGATTACGGACTTTTATTCTGTGCACGCCTTGATTTTCTGTGTGCAGTAAATATACAAAGACCACGTAAGGAAGATTATCAATAGGCCTAGACCTTCAGCTGTCGCTGCTGCAAACTGTATATCAGCATCGCCAATCTGGCATGAGCACAGGCGATACCTTAAACCCAAATTAGATTTGTCAGAAAAAAACCCATAGCAACATACCCTACACTAGACCGTGCCGTTGGCATGGGCTTGGACCCTGGCTGTATGCCATGAACATTCCTTCAAAAGCACACAAAGTACGATGCTAAACCATTTACATACAGACCAGACATACGAAAAGGAATACCCAAGTATGGGTCGTTCACTCAACCTCAGCAGTAAAAAAAAAAAAAAAGGAACATTAAAGTCGCCCAATACTCAAACCTCTCAAAGGATCAGTTTTTAAACCAAATACAGACAAATGAATACCATAACCAGCAATAGCAACAGTACCATTTCCCAGTTTCCAGCAATCAAAAAAAAAAAATTACCAAGTAAAAACCTGGAAGCGGTAGCTGGAGCAGATAGTGAGTGTGCCAAATACAGAAGCACCCCGGCGAAAAGGGAGTCTCGTCAAGTCTGGTCTAATAAGGACTGAAGACTTTGACAACCGTCTGCTGTAGTGAAAGGAAACCCTGAGAGCAGGCGAAGATTGGCCAGTAATACCCGCCCATATCACCCCCATCTCATGACGTCTGACGACCTTCCAGATCCCCCCGTCTGTGTCTTGTGCCACAAGGGGCTTGAGGGGGGAACTAGGAGACAGGATCACTGGCACTGGCTTCAACCACTCTGCCATGCTTGCCATTGATTTTTGGAGTCTTAAAGTGTGAACACTTTTGTTTTTTTTTTAAAGAAAAAAAATCTTTTATGGTTGAAGGAGAGGGGAGACAAAATAAAAAGGAGGTAAGAGTATTTTTCAAGGGTATATTTTTTTGTATATCAGTGTGATTCAATATAATTAAATTTGTATGGTATGATTAATTTTTTTTTTGGTGAGGGGGAGGTGGATAAGTAAAGCTGTGGTATTATTTGGGCTGGAATAGGATGTTAAGCGGTTGGGAGAGAGAGAGAGAGAGAGAGAGAGAGAGAGAGAGAGAGAGAGAGAGAGAGAGAGAGAGAGAGAGAGAGAGAGAGAGAGAGAGAGAGAGAGAGAGAGAGAGAGAGAGAGAGAGAGAGACAGACAGACGAGAAGAGAGAGAAGAGAGAGAGAGACAGAGAGAGACAGAGAGACAGAGACAGACAGAGAGACAGACAGAGAGACGAGACAGAGACAGAGAGAACAGAGAAGAGACAGAGAGAAGAGAGACGAGAGAGACAGAGACGAGAGGAGACAGAGACAGAGAGACACTGAGAGAGGGGCTACAAACAAGAACGAATACAAAACATAGAGGAAGACATGTTTATCTTTCAAACTCACTCCCGGTGTGCACAGCTTTAAAATAGCCCCCATTGGCTTAGAGACCTCATCCCTCCCCTGGCTCTACTTTAGGATCACACTTAACATCAGACAGAAACATACAAACACAGACAGAGAAAGGGGAGAGAGAGGGAGAGAGAGAGAGAGAGAGAGAGAGAGAGAGAGAGAGAGAGAGAGAGAAGAGAGAGAGGAGAGAGAGAGGGAGAGGAGAGAGAGAGAGAGAGAGAGAGAGAGAGGAGAGAGAGAGAGAGAGAAGAGAGGGGAGGAGGAGAGAGAGAGAGGGAGGAGAGAGGAGAGAGAGAGAGAGGAGAGAGAGAGAGGGAGAGGAGAGAGAGGAGAGAGAGAGAGAGAGAGAGAGAGAGGAGAGAGAGAGAGAAGAGAGAGAGAGAAGAGAGAGAGAAGAGAAACACCCACACACACACACACACAGGCACACACACACACACACCAGGCACACACACACACACTCCACTCACTTCCGCCTCTCATACACACATAAAACTAGACAGCAGACCAATAGATAGAGACGAACAAACAAAAAACAGGCAGACAAAGACAAACAGACAACAGACAAACAGACAAGCAGACAAATGACAAACAAACAATGAGACAACAGACATAACAAACAGACAAGACAGACAGACAGACAGGCAGACTGACCAGGAGGAGGTGGAGGAGCGGCTGGAAGGACTGCGGACCTGGCTCTCAGACACACTGCCGATACGGGAAGCGGCGTGCAGGGGTTCCGGCTTCTCGGAGGCCTTGCTTTGCATGCGCTGTCGGCACAGGTCCTGCACACACATGATGAGAGAGAGAAAGAATGACGAGATGATTGAAATGACATGAATGAATGAATGAATGAATGGAATGAATACGATTAATTATTTCAGAAAAGCATGCAGTGGTTCTGGCGCGTCTCTGAGGCCTTGCTTTGCATGTGCTGTTGGCACAGGAGAGATTTGATTTATTTTATTTGATTTATTCTTTTATATCGAGGATAATGGTATAAGCACTCTTGTGCTTTTTTACATCCAGTCCCCGTGTGTGTTCAGTTTTTATAATCTTGTCATCTGTTCCCACCGGCACACGATGGCCTATTCTTACGAGAAGCGGAACAGGATTTAACGTGTGCGCAAGATCTTCTGCGTGCGTTCGCACACGGGGCCTCGGTTTATAGTCTCATCCGAAGTACTGAATGAATGAATGAATGAATGATGAGTGTATGTATGAATGAATGAATGAGTGAATGAATGAATGAATGAATGAAAGAGTGAATGAATGAGTGAATGAGTGCATGGACGAGTGAATGAATGAATAAACGAATTGAGCAGAGCGGCATACAGTGGTTCTGGCGCTTCTGAGGTCTTACTTTGCATGGCACTATTGGCACAGTTCCTGTACATTTAGGGAGAAAATGAATGAAAAATAAAATCAGATGAATGAATGAATGAATAAATAAATAAATTAATGAATGAGGGAATGAGTAAGTGAATGAACGAAGTATACAGAGCAGAATGCAATGGTTCAGGTTTTTCTGAATTATGCCTTGCTTTGCATACATTGTCTGCACCGGTCCTACACACATGGGGGGTGGGAGAATGGATGAATAACTAAAAGGACACATACATGATGAATGCCTCACTTTGCATAGTCCTGTTGGCATAGGTCCTACAACCTTGACAAACAGACTGAACGAACGAACGAACAAATGTTGCTGTCGTTGTACATACAGTAAATCAACAAAAAAAAAGATTAAAAGGGAGGCTACCCCCACCTGGTAGTCCTTGGAAGCCTCGTTGCCGTCGCCGGAAGTGGCCAGCTGGGCCAGCTTGTCACGTGATCGGCGGTGACGCTTGAGGAGGTAGATGATGATGACGGCCAGCACCACCCCGGCGATGCTTCCCACCAGGATGAAGGTCAACACCACCTCGTTTCCATCCTTCTTCTTCACCCCCACCGTCACCTGCACACACCACACACACACACAACCAGGGGTTAAATTAAAGCAGTAGTTGTAAGGGACGGGATAGGCCTGCTCAGTGGTCAGAGGCGCCCGCTTTCCCCCCCAGTCAAGTGAATAATTTTATTTATTTATTTTCTTTTTTATTAATTTTATTTATTCTTTTATATAGAGAATAGGGATAGGGATAGCTCAGTGGTCAGAGCGCTCGCTTTTCCCCCAGTCGAGTTAATAATTTCATTTATTATTTTTTTAATTCATTCTTTTATATAGAGAATAATGGAATAAGCACTCGTGTGCTTTTTTACATCTAGTCCCCGTGTGTATGAAGTTTTGTAAATATTGTCATCTGTTCCGGTAAAGCAGCGTCGAGGGTGGTTACCAGTTAGATGGGTGACTGTTCTGCGCGCCTTGGCTACAGTTCCCCCAGTTCACCCAGCTGAAAATGGGTACCTGCCCTCTTTAGGGTCAGGGAAGGTAAAGCAGCATGGGAGAGGAGATGGGCGCCGCCCTCAATATGCTGGCCCCTAGAGAAGCTGAGGTCTCTGATGTCTCGCTCCCCTACGACAGTCTAGGTTATGGAACACCTTTACCTTTTACCTCTAAGGTAAGAAAGGATGAGAGGTGTAAGTTTTTGGACAGATTTGATTTCCTTCCTGTATTGTATTGTATGGTATAGTACTGCGATTGGTATGGTGGTGTATTGTATATTGTATTGAATACTACTTTATGTCAAAGCAGATTTTATCTGACCAAACGAAATTCGGGCTGCTCTCCCTTGGGAGAACGCGTCATCACAAGAGCAGGGCCAGTTTAAAAAAAAAATTATTTAAAGAAACAAAAGCAATTTGCATGCTGTAACTGTTGTGTTATTTACGTCAAAAATATGACCGCTGTCTACTTAGCATATAAATATATTTTAAAACATTGTAAGACATTCATTTACAACACACGACTTATGAAACAAAACACGTCATTCTCTAGTTATCCCCCCAGATGTGGAGAAAAGAAAGAAAAAGAAAAATAAGGTAGCAAGAGTGTAGAATGCTCGGGAAAACACCGGGTGAAGGAAAGGTGGGGTTTGGGTGTGGGGGTTAAGGACAGAGGCAGATAAGAGGATTAAAGGATACCTTTTTGTTTTGTTTTGGGTCCAGTGTCTTGCTCTTTTTTTCTATAGGAGTACGGTTTTGACTTTCGTTTTTCTTTCTCCTTCTCGCGCCGTCTCGTTCCCACGGGATTCCAGTTTAAACAAGCTCGAATATTGCTTCCTTTCTGGCCTCTTTTTAAGCATTGCAACACACACACACACACACACACACACACACACACACACACACACACACACACACACACACACACACGATGACAAAATGACAAAACTGCATACATGCAGGGACTGCATGTAAAATAAAAAGCATCTGAGTGATCATTCCATTATCCACGAAATAAAAGAATTATTTTTTAAAAATCAGTCTTGTACAAAAGGTAGATAAAATTTCAATCTGCGAGAGTGTGCTTACGGGGCACAGGTCTATCTATAGGCTCACAAGGACTCTTCCAGAAATGGAGTCAGTACCAATTTTAACTTCTCGAAGTCAAGATCCCCTCGAACGCACACCCTAGAATCAAACCGCGTACCTTCGTTTATCATCATTATAGACCACGAGTTCAACCCTACTCTTAATCACTTGACTTCCATATTCAAACCGAAGTGGCCATCTCCGGCAAACACACTGAGCCCGAATAAAGGAGAAATAGATCGGATTAGATATTTATTAATCTCAATGACGGTAATATACGTGCCAATTAGGATAACAAGAGAATAATGGAGACAGAAGACATAAATACCCGGCCACGCAATACCCAGAAGGATGCCTACAGCGGCAGCTGCCATTCCAAATCAGTCTCATATTGCCATGCCATACAAAGGAGAGCTAGCAATAAACGACGCTGCCATATATGCAAATGTAATAATAATAAATGTTACTAGGTTTTTCTATTTCTTCACTTTTTTTTTTAATGTTACTTTTTTTTAATCTTCTTCTGTATTTTTTCCATTGATCTGCCATTCTTAATTATGCAGAACTCGATGATATGGTTAGTTCGTTGATTTCATCGTAATTACTCCATGAAAAGAAACTCTCAGCTCAAAACAAATGAATCGGAAAGCAAACGCAACTTCGTTACATGGAGCATAGTAGGAATGAAG
>CM060319.1:58680045-58722545 GCA_030674155.1 Stramonita haemastoma | reverse complement strand
CCTAGAGACAGTTAATTTGTAGGGTGGAAAAATATAACAGGGGTGTATGTGTCACCCTGCTATATCCCATATGCCCGAACTTTTAGCTGCTACTATCAAATAGTTATATCATCAGCTTAGCGCAGCTAATTATTTGAGCATTACAAAATGAAAATTACAATCGCTTTTCTGTGCAATAAGTTTGGTGGTTTTTTGGGTCGTTCTTCTCATAGAAAATGACATTGAGTTATGTTTATGGAATTGAAAGCTGTTGCAATATTCAATGTATGCAAATCTAATCTTACAACTCTCGTTCATAATTGTTAATCTTAAACTCTTATTCATAGACAAAATGTGGTTTCATAACGGTGACAAGCAAATCAATAACTAGGTTATTCGCTTCATATTCAGCGTGGCAATTACTACTAGTAGTTTTATCTTTTACCTATTGTTCTGAGCAATGATGGATAAACCAAGTAATATTTCATTGCATGCACACGCATTACATCATACAATTCTTTAAGTTGGTGACAAGATGATTAACTTTGCCTTATTGATTTCCTTCAAAAGACACGCAAAATGTTTTTTCTGGGTGTGTGTGTGTGTGTGTGTGTGTGTGTGTGTGTGTGTGTGTGTGTGTGTGAGTTGTGGGTGGTGTGTGAGAGGAGAGAGAGAGAGAGAGAGAGAGAGAGAGGGAGAGGAGAGGGAGAGAGGAGAGGAGAGAGGGAGAGAGAGAGGGAGAGAGAGAGAGAGAGAGAGACAGACAGACAGACAGACAGACAGACAGACAGACAGACGAGACACAGAGGAGAAGAAGAGACACGACAGAGAGACACAGAGAAAGAGACAGAGAGTGACAGGGAGGGAGGGGAAGATAGTGTGTATGCGTGCACATATACATTTTTGGTAACCTCAGTGATGCAGAATTTAAATTTTCTTCCACCACCTCATAGCATGAATATACAAACATAATAACACTAAAATACACTATAACGGAATGCGATCGATCAAACAAACATACATGGCGAAAGAAGATGGTCCACAACTACAAAACAAAATACTACTAAATAAGATGAAATGAAAGTGGAAAAAAAAAAACGAATTCTAAGAAACAAATTATGAATTATCCCCTAAGGAAACGAATGAAAAACTGTAGACGATCTAACAACATGGAGCTAAACAAGAAAAGGGAGTTAATAAAATGTGCTAATAAATCTTCCTGGGGGTGAAAAAAAACCAACAAAAAAAAGTATCAAACCAAAGAAAAAAGGACAACACAAATTTCTGAACAAATAGTGAGCCAAAAAAAAAAAAAAAAGTTAAAAACAGATCCATTCATATCACGCTTTAATCACACACAACACACACACACACACACACACACACACACACACACACACACACACACACACACACACACACACACATACACACACAATTCTCTCTCTCTCTCAGAATTAAAAAACAAATAGGAGAACCATAAACAAACACAACACAAATAAATGTCATGTAGGATCGGGAATACACCAATGGAATCCTAAATCCGTATTCTTCATACACCATTAAAAAAAACAAACAACATTCATACTTCGAGTATTAAATTTTGGTAAAAAAACACACACACACACACACACACACACACACACACCACACACACACACACACACACACACACACACACACACACGCCCACCCAAAAGCCAAAACATAAGGGTTTATCTAAAAAAAAAAAAAAAAAAAACAAAATATTGGCAAGGAGAGACCAAGACAGAGAAGAGATCAAGGAAGAAGTGAAGGCTAAAAGACAGACAGAACAGACAGACAGACAGGACGATAGAAAAGACATGAAAAGGGAGCTCTCCAAAACCTCTGCAGCAATGAATTGCATTGCACAGCACCGGCACCGCTAGTGTCATCCGCCAAGCAACGTTGCTTGGCGATGTGGCGCCGTGTCTGTGTGGTCTGGAACTTTCCAAAATTGTCCTGAGCCCTAAAGTGTCGCGCCTCAGAAAGAGAGAGAGAGAGAGAGAGAGTGAGGAGAGAGAGAGAGAGAGAGGAGAGAGAGAGAGAGAGAGAGAGAGAGAGAGAGGAGAGGAGAGAGAGAGGAGAGAGAGAGAGAGGAAGAGAGGAGAGAGAGAGAGAAGGCTATTTCATCAGTAGTTCTGATTCCTTTCATATGTCTCGAAACGCCAGGGGTGTACTCGTCTCTTTATTTCGTTTCAGTTTCTTCATCTATCTGTCAAATCTGTAGACTTTGCAGTCTTTCAACCGTGGATTCTTCTATTGAATTTTGTAGGGGTTGTACAGTGTGTGTGTGTGTGTGTGTGGTGTGTGTGTGTGGTCGTGGTGTGTGTGTGTGTGTGTGCCTGGGCAGTCCTCCTTGTCATTCTTTGTCTGTGTGTCTGCCTGTCTCTGCCCCCCCCCCCCCTCTCTCTCTGTGTTGTCACTCTCCCCCCTTCTCAGTAAAAGTCTTTAAAAAAAAACTCCAAATGATACATTGAATAAACAAGACCTTTTTTCGACTTTAAAAAAAATTGTGTGTGTGTGTTGCACGAACATACTCGCACCCACGTACCCACGCACACACACACCAACCACACCACACAACACACACCACACACACAACCACACGCACGCACACACACACACACAGGAGTGTATGAAATCATGTCTGGGCAACCAGCACTGAGAAACACAAACAGCCTCATTAATTTTTCGCGGCTTTGCCATCACATTCATTAAGACTGGCCAATTAATGCCCACTGACAGAACTGCACCTGTGACAGCCTCCCCCTCCCCCTAACACACACACCACCCACACACACACACACACACCACACACCTTACTCATTTTGCCTTGCCCTCCTGTCTTGTCTGTCTGTCTGTGTCCGCGCGCGCGCGCGGCGGTGTGTGTGTGTGTGTGTGTGTGCGTGTGTGTGTGTGTGCGCCTGTGTGTCTGTCCGTCTCTCCCTCCCCCCCTCTCTCTCCCTCCCTTTCCCTCTATCTCCCCCTCTCTCTTCCCCGTTGCGACCATTAGTTTCAGTTCTATTCTCTGAGCTGCCTCAGTCCCCTGCCCTCTGCTTTTGCTTTATTTCATGATTATCGATTGCTGCCTCTCTCTTTTGCCTCACTGAAGCCATTTCCTCCCTCCCTCCCTCCCTCCTCTCTCTCCCACCCATCTTCTCTCTCCTCTCCTCTCTTCTCTCTCTCTCTCTCTCTCTCTCTCTCTTCTCTCTCTCTCTCTCTTTTCCATCTGTCCGTTCATGATCTGTCTGTCTGCCTGTCTCCTCTCTCTGTCCATTTTCTCCCCCCCCCCTCCCCTCTTTTTCTCCCGCCTCGTCTTTATTGATACAACCTGCCAAATGCAAGTATATCTATCCAAATGCACACATACACATCAGGGTTACGCACATAAGTTTACACACGCACTCACGGGAGGGGACACCCATACCCACTTCTCGCATACACACACTCTCACTGTCTCCCTCACTCTATCTCCCCCTCTCTCTCTCTCCATCCCTCCCTCACATATACACACTAACGCGTACGCACGCACGCACGCACGCACGCACGCACGCACGCACGCACGCACACACACACACACACACACACCACACACACACACACGAAGCTTATGCCACCGACAGTAAAATCACGAAAAGAGAAACTCTAGGGCTGACCAATACATGGGCATATATTATCATGGCCAAGCATCTGCTGGGTCGATTCCTTTGTCTTTTGTCTATTTATTGGATAACGTAGGGCGGAGGGGGTATGGCAGGGTGTGGAGGGAGGGTGGTGGTGTATAGCCTGGTGGTTAGAGCATCAAATACAAAGTCATGATGTGACAGTTACCGAGGAAGTGGATTCGAACCTCCACTGAGATGTTCGTTCGTTACTTCTTTCCTTCTGCAGTAATATTGCTCAGCTGTTATTGTTTTGCAGTCCTTTATTATTGCATGAATATTGGATGGAGAGAGAGAGAGAAGAGAGAGAGAGAGAGAGAGAGAGAGAGAGGAGAGAGAGAGAGAGAGAGGAGAGGAGAGAGAGAGGAGGAGGAGAGAGAGAGAGAGAGAGGAGAGAGAGAGAGAGAATGCAGGTACATATTCTATATACCTGTAATTACCAATACCATTTCCAATATTTCATGATACCAATCAACTGAGACATTCATGAGAAATGCATGAGAGCTATAAGAAAAGTACAGTGCTTTTAACAGGTTGCATAATTTCTCTTTTTCCCCCTTCAATATTCCACAGTTACAGCACACACATATTGCCCATGCTGGCGTGACACTATACTTCCAGTAACACACAGCCAATGTAACGCCTGTTTCGAGGCCGTAAGCAGTTTTCGGGTATGCTTTCCTCCTCTGCATTTCCCTGTTTCCAAATGTCAAATGCATCATCAGATCTTCCAACCAACGCATTCTGACTTCCTTGTATCAACGACGGATGGGCACTCTGGCACTTGCAAGTCTGCATTACGATATGCTGAGATGGGAGAAGCAGGAAGATGTTGCTACTGTCAGCTTTTTATGATTCGGATGATGACTTTTTTTTTTCTTTTTGGACAATGCACACACTGTACTGACAACGCGTGTTTCGAGTTGAGTGAAGAACTGCAGGCAAAACAGAATGTCAGCTTTGCTTACCTGTGGTGATGCTAAGGTAATCGGGATATTGCAATGAGCTTTTACTGTATTGTTATTTGTTATTGTACTGTTCTGTATTCTATTGTATACCATTTTTAGTCAAGGCAGATTTTTCGGCATAAAACTTGCGTTGCTCTCCCGGGGAAGAGCGTGTCGCCACTAGGCATCACCAGCGTGGTTTATTAAAATGTCCGCTTGCAAGTGTAGTTTGCTTGTTCTGCTAAATCTGAGGACCCTTTTGGATCTGCAAAGCAAATTTCCCAGCAACTTTGTCAGGCCATTGCCCCCTTCTCCCCCCCCCCCCCCCCCCCCCCCCCCCCCCCCCCCCCCCCCCTTGCCCCAAAGAAAAGTTTAACAACAGCTGAGAAAAGTCATACGGACACACTAGCATGAGCCGCACTATTATGGCCATCTTTTACACATTAAACAAGCCAAACTTATTCCAAGCCAGAATATCTGTTTCCTTTCGGTGCCAAAACGCCACAAATCACCACTGATATGTGAGCTTTCTACCGCAGAAAATGCCAGCAGATCATCCCAAGGGTACCAGGTACCGAAATTCCACCACACACCAGCCAACCTCAAACTATTCCAGACGAGCTTTTTTTCTTTTCTAAACTGTGAGAACAAAAGCACCGCCATTCCAGCCACGAGCCACAAGCTCTGAGAGCCAGCACACAGGGAAGCTTTGTTCGCCATTTCCCCCGATACAACCTCCGTTCCATCATCCTCACCACCGCTATCATCACCACACCCAGCATCATCGGGGGACACACACACACACACACAAAACACACACACACACACACACACACACAGATACACACAGATACACACAGACACACACACACACACACACACTGAAAATTGAAGCTCACGAACTGGCAGGCAGAAATTTCACTGGAATTCTCAATCTCTCCCAGCATGATTTTCTTTTTGTTTCAGAGAGTAGGTGGGTGAGTGGGAGGAAGAAAGGAAAGAAGGGGAAAGGGGAAATGTCACTACGCAATGAATGCAGGGAGAGAGAAAGTATCAGTACTCCACCTCCGCCCCCCCCCTCCCCTTTAGTTTCCCTTTCCCCTAACTACTCTCTCCTAGTAGTGCAATTTGAAGAAGAAAAAAAAGGAAAGGAAAGGAAAGACAAAAAAAAAGGGGAGGTCCAAGCATTCAAAATCGACGTGACAAAATCGATAAGAAGGATGAGTCATCCTTCCGACTGTGATGCTGAGGCCACTAGCGTTGGCAAGGCTGCATCATGATGGTGGTGGTGGTGGTGGTGGTGGCAGTGGTAGTGATGGTGGCGAGGGTATAGTCGCTAGCTGCTAGCTGCTGCTGCTGCTGCTGCTCTCTTCTTCCTCCTCCCTCTGCTGCCAAGACGATGATCAGGTCAGCATTTCTTTTGGAATCAGGCCAAGTCTTGTTACAAGAAAAAAAAAAGATGGAAGATTTCTTGTGTCTCTCTACTTTTACTTAACTTAGTCTGTCCCCTGGTTTCTTTTCGATTCTGTTTTTTTCCTTCTCCTGCCTCTGTCCGTCTCTCTTTCTCTTTGTATAAATCTCTCTCTGTATGTATCTCTGTATCGCTTTCTCGTACTCTGTGCCTCTGTCTCTGTGTGGCCAAAGGCTGATGTGCATAAAACATTTCCGAGTTTAGAGTTCGCTCTCTGCCTGTGTATGTCTGTCTCAAAACTGCATGCACACTGGGATTAGATGTAAAAAGGCACATGCGTGCTTATTCCATTATCCTCGATAGAAAAGAATCTCTCTCTCTCTCTCTCTCTCTCTCTCTCTCTCTCTCTCTCTCTCTCTCTCTCTCTCTCTCTCTCTTCTCTCTCTCTCTCTCTCTCGAGCGCTTTGAAAAAAAAACCAGTATGAAATTGATCATCTGAAATCTTAAGAAATAAAGATGATGATGGTGGTAATAATGACCATCATCATCATCACCATCAGATTCTCTCTGTCAACGTTTCTCTTTCCCTATGCCCCCCCCCCCCCTCCCCCAACCTTTCAGCAGTTCGCCTGCTTTTCCGTCAGCTCTCAAACCGGTTCAATCCTGAAAGATACCACAGTCCACAGTAGGCCTTCCTTGTTCACACACTTCCACTCCTTTTAAGGCATTAAGGAAAGACACGAACATCCAAAAAACCCCATACAGACAAAACCAAACCACAGTCGTTAAGCCCCGTGACATTTAAAAACGTTGATAGTATGTGGACTGAACACGGTATCGTAGACTGTGCAACATTTGGAAGACTACTGATACCTCTCAGGGAAAGGGGTTTTGATCTTATTTGAATAGACATCCGAATCTCCGTCTCCCTCGGTCTCTGTCTATTTGTCTGTTGTCTGTCCATTCGTGTAGGTCTACGGGAAAGAAGTTGAGCAGTTAGTAAGTCAATGTTACAATATATTATATATATATATATATATATATATATATATATATATATATATATATATATATATATATATATATATAATGTGCTAGGGAGAGAGAGAGAGGATACACAGAGAATTAATTAATTAATTAAATTCTTTTATATCGAGGATATGGAATAAGCATTCATTTGCTTTTTTTTATCCAGTCCCGTGTGTATGCAGTTTTGTAATCTTGTCATCTGCTCCACCGGCACAAATGGCCTACTTTACGAAAGCGGAACAGGATTTACGTGTGCGCAAGATGTTCTGCGTGCTGTCGTACACGGGCCTCGGTTTACAGTCTCATCGAAAGACTTTTGGGAGAGTGGAGTCAGCACTGATGTTATCCAGGGAAAATCCCTCCAACGGGATCGAACTCGGTCGTAAATGCGAGCGCAATGTTCTGACACTAGGAGAGAGAGAGGAGAGGAGAGAGAGAGAGAGAGAGAGAGAGAGAGAGAGAGAGAGAGAAGAGAGAGAGAGAGAGAGAGAGAGAGAGAGAGAGAGAGAGAGAGGAGGCAGAGGGAGAGGGGGGGGAGGGGGGGGGGGGGGAGGAGATTCGGACGAAGAAAAAGAAACCTAACAGACAGAGACAGCGGGAGGGAAATAGGGAGAGAAAAAAACAGAAGAAAAGAAGAAAATACCCTCAAATTTGTTGTGTCTATTTCGTTCTAGCGTGCATGACTTCATTTACTTGATCTCCATTCCCTCGTTCGTTCGTTCGTTTGGTTGTCTGTTTGTTTGTTTTTGGCTAGTCTGTTTTCGCCTTGCCGTTTTGTTTTTACACGTTAAGTGTCAGCTGATTCTCCTTGGACGTACTTGACTTCACAATAAAAAATTTTAAAAAAAACTATGCTCACGTTATCTTTCCTACTTTATGCCACTCCCGACTGATAAAAGTCATCCTGGATTTGGTTCACACAGACAACACACACTTACACTTACACACACTACACTTACACTTACGCGCGCGCGCGCGCACACACACACACACACACACACACACACACACACACACACACACACACACACACACACACACACACACACACCTCTGCGTTGTAAATATCAGAAAACTTCATCACAACAAATTCTGCACCAGATGTGATTGCTCGCTCTCTCTCTCTCTCTCTCTCTCTCTCTCTCTCTCTCTCTCTCTCTCTCTCCTCTCTCTCTCTCTCTCTCTCTCAAAGATCAGGAAAAAAGTTTTTTTCAAGCAACAGGTATAACAAGCAATCCATTGTGGGTGCACATTCTCTCATATATTCCTCCAAAACCATGATCCATATATTTCGGAGCAGACATAAGACAGTTTTTTTTAATCTGCTGATAGCCTTCAGAATGTGGGCAAAAGTAAAGTATTCATTTATTAACAATAACCTGCTCTCCCTCAGATGTAATCAAGTACAGGGCGTACAAAGACACAACGTACACACACGGCCATCTCCCCACTCTCACATTACCCCCAGTCATACGTGAGCGACAATTTCCTATACTTATTTTATTTTATTTTATTATTATTATTTTATTTTATTATTATTATTATTATTATTATTTTTATTTTTATCTTTTTATTCTTATTTATCTTTTATATCGAAGATAATGGAGTAAGCACTCATGTACTTTTTTTTTTTACATCTAGTCCCCGTGTTTATGCAGTTTTGTAAATCTTAATATGTTCCCACCGGCACACAATGGCTTACTCTTACGAAAAGCAGAACAGGATTTAACGTGTGCGCAAGATGTTCTGCGTGCGTTCACACTCAGGGCCTCGGTTTATAGTCTCACCCGAAGGACTTTTGAGGAGAGTGGAGTCAGCACTGATGTTAACTCCAGGGGAAAAATCCCCTCGAACGGGAATCGAACCCGGGTCGTCGAATTACAAGCGCAATGTTCTGACCATTAGGCTGTCCCGTCTTCCCTTCACACCGATGACAGCTGCAATTGGCAATAATTATAGAACATGTTCAGAGAAAATCCCACAAAAATAACGACTTTTTCTGAAATCATCGATACATTTTGTGCTTAAGTGCAACACATTGGATTCTCTCCCCTGAATCCCCCCCTCCCCCCCCCCCCCCCCACAAAAAACAGAGCCAACAAAAATCACACAAACAACCCCTCCAACCCCCACCCCCTCCCCCCAAAAAAAAAACACGACACACCAAAAAAACCAACCCCTGTTGCATTCTTTAAAACTACTACATTTCATAAGTTTCTACAATAATGCTTTGAATTTCCTCCCTTGGGAAAGTATCTGCCGCCCTCACTGCTATAACTAAAATTCACAAAAAGAACAGTTGGTTCGGAGGCGGGATAACTCAAGAAGCCCACAAAATAAACACTTTACGACGAACTCTTCTGTCTGTATCTAGATTTGCATATATTGCATCATCGAAATCACGAGAAATATTATTCTGACTGCAGAGACTGAATAAAAGAGAACTTAAAGAAAGAAGAAAAAAAAGAAAGAAAAGGAAAGAAAGAAAAGAAGGTAGGCGACGACGACGACGACGACAACGACGAAGAAGAAGAAGAAGAAGAAGAAGAAGAAGAAGAAGAAGAAGAAGAAGAAGAAGAAGAAGAAGAAGAAGAAGAAGAGAAGAGGTGGAGGAGGAAAATACAGAAAGAAAATTGAATACTTTTATACTGTTAAACACTTCTTAAAGCCACATACCTCACCAAAACTTTTCAAGTCTTAAGAAAAAAAAAACCACCCGAAAACAATCACGGTCAAAGTATAAATGACATCCTCCAACAGTCTCTATAGAAAAAAAAAAAAAAAAAAAAACCAACCAAGAAAACTGAACCAGCAACGTACTGCGCGCGCAACAGCAAGAAGACTCTTTACTTGGCAGTAGGGAAATTCGCCCCGAAAAACAAGTGGCCGCACAATGACCCATAAAGCTCTCCCTCTCTAGGGCCGGAGTCAAGTATCACCGCCCCGGAGAAGACAGGAAGGTGAAAATGTGTCATATCTTCCGGAAAGCCCATTAATATTCATAAAGCCCGGGCTGGGGAGGGAGGGAGGGGGGACCCCGCGGCAGGCAGCTAGCAGATTGGATTTCCGGTAGAGGTCATAAAGTACCAGCTGCCTCCTTGCCAGTCTCCGGCTGCTGCTGATGTATTACGAAACGGGGGACAGGCGATCTGGCCGGGAGGTGATGCCCTGCTCAACTCTCTGCACGACTGGTATTGCTGGATGGTCATTCGCGCAGTCCCCTGCAGGGTGAATCAGATTGTGTGTGTGGTGGGGGGGTTATATAACCTGGCTATGGGCTGTAATCAGATGTGCCAGACTGGCGGAGAGAAGACTTTGTGTGGAGAGAGGGGTTTTTTGGTGTGTTTTTTTTTGGAGAAAAATGTGGAGAGTGATAGTCTTCTACCGCAGAAGAAAAGAATAAAACAAAAGTTTAGATCCATCAACGATTTAGATATTCATTTAAAGCTGCCGTGTCTTTTTCTGTACTAACCTACCAATTTATAGTGGTTGCTGGCCTCGTATCTTAGTGTGCCATGATAATCATAATAACCAGTGATCAAAGGTATTGACAATTTGCATAGAATGGACTCTTTCAGTTCTTTCCACAAAATAAAAGCGTGTTTCTCAGCAGATAGGGTGTGACGTATCCGCAAAAATCCCGCGCATAAAAATGCCTTCTTTGGGAATCTAACACCTTCAGTGAGCTGCACAGGATACTAATGAGTTTCAAGATGTCGCTGCTAGGTTCATAACTTTTGCTCATTTCCTGTTTCCTCTACTATGCTCATGAAAGCTGCGCGCAGCTAGCCCCTACTAGATCTATCAGTTCGTGCCTAGCGCTCGATACATAATTATGTCTCATCACCAAGCGACTTCAGACTTTTCCTTGTGGAGAAGCGGGGCATGGCTCTTAATTTCTCAGGCAGTGTGTCCTGAGTAAGTTGAACCTGGTGTAGCCTAAGCCTATCCCTTTCCAAGTTGCATGCTGGGTATGAGCTAGTCATCAGTTCCACCGGGTACAGCTGACCTATTTATCTACGAAGAATGGATGGCCAATATGGACACAACTAGTTGTCCGTGTCGTCGTACACAGAACCTCAGTATATAGTCTCCCCCCCCCCCTCTGACTTTTACGGGAATGGAGTAGATACCGGGGTCAACTCTATATATACACCAACAATCTTCTCAATGGAAAAGCAGTAAAGACTTGAATCCGTGTCCTTGGAGATCGTGAGGTTGCGAGTTAAGCATTCAAACCACTTGTCCGCCCCGCCCCCCCTCAAAAACAACAAAAACAAAACAAAAAAAGCGAAAAATACCCAAACAAAACAAATAACATGATTATAGTCATCCTAATAATGTAGAGATAACAACAAAAACTACAGCTCACTGACATCTCAGATGTCTAGCTTCTGAATGAAATCAAATTTCATGCTCCACAGCGACACAAAAAAGGCCCTTCCTCTCTGTGTGCCTGTTCATCTGTCGAGATGTGTGTCTGTCTCTGTCTGTCTGTTTCTTTCTCTTGGTTTCCTCTATATCATGTTATTCAATGGCATCTGATTCTGACAGCAGTCGATTCCAAGGACGTTTTATTTTGTTCTTGTTGTTTTCAAGAGTATTCTTTTTTTCTTCGTTTTCCCTTTTTGGTGTCAAAGCAAATGGGTAAGCACGATTGCAAGACAGTTTCTGTTAAAAACAAATGCTTGCCTCCTCAGTTACTGAACCCTGCTTGTTTATTTATGACAAGAAAGACTGTTGTCTCTGAAAGTAACACATTTTGGTATCTGACAAAATAAACTGTATGCCATTATTTTTTTTTCCCATTTGATTAAAAGGATTGTTTGATGTTAGTGGTGGTAGGAGGAGGGGGCGTTGGAAGGGTGGGGGTTGTAAGAGTTAATACTTTTGCCACACACAAACAATTGCTGTTCTAACAGGTTTTGCCACACAACATGTACTTTCTAACAGGTGTATTCATACGTACTTACCCCCCCAAAATCGGAATGCAGCTACCTTCATGGTGTACAAAAACGATCACATACGCAAAATCTCACCATCAGTGAACCTTGTGACCTTTAGCCGATGAAAAAAATTACGTACTTATTTGTTTTACTCTAGGTTATGACAATGCCATCGCTCAGTAACAGGCTAGCAGCACGATACAGAAATATCCTATCACCTTTAGATATAGTTGAAAGAAGAGGGTCCATAACCAATAAAAACAAAGACACTCTCCCCCCCCACGCAACAAAGATATTGTTGACGTCAAATCATAACACAAATAGGCTAGCTAGCAGAACAAAGAAAGTAAGAAAGAAAAGAAGCAGAAGAAAAAATAGAAACAGGCGATCCACCAATAGTAGTCTTTCCTTGAATCCAAACGACCAATTTAAATAATACAATCCTTATTTTTATATAAGCCTTTGGATGCTCGTATTGTTAATGAAAGGCAAGTGAAAAAAAGCCACATATCAAGTATCTTTGGTCCAGGACTATAAGTATATTATGGAGAGATGACAGTACAAAAGCTTGAAACTGTTGCTGAATTAACTTCTCTTCTAGCGCCTAGAGCACTTAGTAAGTACTCTGCAGGCATTTTATTCTTTTTGGCTTGCTTTAATTTTTTTTAATTTTCCAGTTTTCTTGAGAAGGTACCAAGCCCAAGCGAAATGTTTCGTAAACGCTTCATCACAACAGTTAGCTAGCAGATGGCAGAGGCTTTACCGGCAGCTTAACTGGACGTTGCTCGTGAATGCTTTGCTGCATGATGGCTACGGTTGTTCGCATCATCGGCTATATCTAACCAACTGGTAGTCAAAAGATGATTCGATTTTCACGTTCGTGCAAACAGGTTTTGCAGGAAATGAGTACACAAGAACTGGTAAATATAAAGTTAGATGAAGGTAAAGGTGTTCCCATAACCTATGCGGTCGTTGGGGAAAGAGATGGCAAAGACCTCAGCTTCTCCTGGGGTCACCATATTAAGGATGGAACCCATCTCCTCTCACTCACTGCTTTACCTTCCCTGACCCTAAAGAGGGCAGGTATCCATTTACAGCTGGGTGAACTGGGGCACTGCACTGAAGCCAAGGCATGCAAACGGTCACCCATCCATTTGGTAACCACGCTCGATGCTGCTTAACCTTAGTTTGGGGAAAAACCAGTGATCTGACCACAGAGCTATCCAGTCCCCTATAATAAACATAATCTCAGGGTAAACCCTCGACAGGCTTGCTTATGTTAAGGTGATACATGCCAAAAAAACACACGCCCCTCAGTGTATTGGGTTCGGTGCCCAAACCACAAGACAGGGGGTTATTCAAAACATTGTTATAAGACAAGGCATAATTATATGCAAAAGCATACTTTGTGAAACAGTGGACTAGCTACTCTCGTTTTCTAAAGATGATGCGCAGGCCCATAAACTAGTAAGATGCAATACAGAAATATTGCAGTGGAGGATGTTCAAAATACACAGAAGCATCAATACAAAATTAGGGTCCGGGAAGCGGGAGGGACACAGAGGGGGAGGGGGGGGGAGAAGAAGATGGAAATAGGAAAAAGGGAGGGAACTACTCACAGGCCAGTCAATTCCGCTTGGAGATGTAGGGAAGTCTGCCACTCACTTCTGATAAGGTGGTTACTGGCTTGTGTTGTCAATGTAAATGACTGGCTGGGATATTTCGTATGAGACTCAGCTGTAGTTGATATAATCATTTGCTGAATGGGCGTGCACACCCACACACGAACTCTCTCTCTCTCTTCATATATATATATATATTATTTATATATATATATATATATATATATATATATATATATATATACAACACACACACACACACACGTATGTATATACACACACACATATATATACACACATATATTATATAATATATACATACATATATCTATATATCTATATATCTATATATATATATGTTGTGTGTGTGTGTGTGTGTGTGTGTGTGTGTGTGTGTGTGTGTGTGTGTGTGTGTGTGTGTGTGTGTGTGTGTGTGTGGACAGAGTACCATCAATATTTTTACATGTTTGAAAATCGCTTTTTAAGAAATGGTTCTTGTTTATTTTAAACGAATTCATATTCACTGCTACTCCTTCACCCAAAATGTTCTGTATGTTTTACTCCACAAATGCTATTACATATTGAAATGAACATGCCAGTGTTCACATCTTCTTGTGTGTCTTTCAAAAGTAGTTTTGTTGTGAACGTGCAGCATCTTCTTGATTGATGACAGCTAACAATTTGTAACCTGAAATACCCCCCCCCCCCTCATGTTGTAGCTTAAAGCTACAAGCAAGCCCTTGAACTATTCAGATAAGAAATATCTCTCATTTTTCTTTCCTTCAGCCCCTAGGGCGCAACTCTCTGAAGAGACATTCGCCAGATTCCTCCATTTTTTCTGGTGCTGTGCTGGCTGATCGTCCCTGTTATGAACATCCATTAACAATTTTGGAGTTGCCAAATGGTGGGTGTCCATTTTTAACAGACGAGGCAATTTCCTCACGTCTGCTATACTATCTAAAATAAAGGAAGATGACAAAAAAAAAGGAGAACAAACAAGCGAACAAAAAAAAGAAAAAAGAAAAAAGAAAACACAAAAAAAATCGACTTTTTCATTAGGGAATCATTGGTAAAGTTACACCTTTTATGTCGTGAATTCCTTTTTAGCACAAATCTGTTTCTAAAAATAGTCTATAAGGAGTGTAGCTACATCCTCATTAATTGCACGCATGGCTCATTTCTATCGAAAAACAGACAGGCCCTACATTTATCAGATAGCTGGCTGATCATATGCACAATCTTCGAGGAAAACAGACAGGCCCTACATTTTATCAGATAGCTGGCTGATCATATGCACAATCTTCGAGAAACAGACAGGCCTACATTTTATCAGATAGCTGGCTGATCATATGCACAATCTTCATAGGCTCTCATTCAAAGAATAAGGAAATACCCTCTCACAGCTGGGGATTCTTCAAGAAACCTAGCTGATCGCTCTCATTTCTAACAAGCCCTCAAGATCCATTCAAACCAGTGGATTCATGACAGCACAATGCTATATTTTATTTAATCTACAAAAAAAGTAAACAGTAAGAAACTTGATCTGTCAACAAAGTATGTATTTCTCAAGCAATCTCTGTATCTATTTTACATTTCAAAATCAAATGCCAAGCGGTAGGTTCTCATAAAAAAAATTTAATATCTGTGTCCTTCCAAGTTTACACCGTGGTTGTTTTTTTGTTTTTTTTAAAGAAAAATCAAAAGTCGAACGACACACACACAATTCTTCTTTGGTGTATCATAAAACCAACACACCTAAATAAAAAAAAAACAAACAACCACAGCAATCACAACTATACTAAAAAATTAACGTAACAAGACAAAAAAACAAATCCCGGTCAAACTGGAAATAAATCACTTCCAGCTTTGAAACAATCAGGCAAGAGATTAGAAAAATAAACAACAACCCAACCCTCTACACCCTACAATTCAATAAGAACAGCAAGCAAGATGCTCTAGAATGAAGAAAAAAGCCATTCACACGTAAAATTCAATCCGAGCAATCAGAAGATGCGCTAACTCTTGCAACGACCGAGAACCACGTTCAATACGGCAAAGCGCTGGGAGTGCTTCCCCTGAAAAGCGGCAGGAAGGCACGGCCAGATCGGAGGCGCCCTAAAAATCACGCCATATGTTACCTTTCTTTCTCTCTTACCTAGCCCCTCTCGCAATCCCACTTTCACCAAAACTTCCGAAAAGCAATATGCTGTATCGCAACCACCAAAATCGTCATTGGTTTAAAGAAGAAGCGGTAGAAAATGATCGCCATATGATTTGACATGATGCAATATTGACAAGGATGGACCGATGATGACAGAGAGGGAGAGAGAGAGAGAGAGAGAGAGGAGAGAGAAGAGAGAGAGAGAGAGAGAGAGAGAGAGAGAGAGGAGAGAGAGAGAGAGAGAGAGAGAGAAGAGATGTATGCCTCTGCCAAAGCCTTTGAGCCAGTTTCTCTTTAGTAAATACAGTAGTCTATAGTGAAAGCTTGACCGGTTTATTATCAAAAATAATAATCGATAACAATTTGATAAAGACAGCAATCCGGTTTCGAAACATACGAACACATAATGTGTGTGTGTGTGTGTGTGTGTGTGTGTGTGTGTGTGTGTGTGTGTGTGTGTGTGTGTGTGTGTGTGGGAGAGAGAGAGAGAGAGAGAGAGAGAGAGAGAGAGAGAGAGAGAGAGAGGAGAGAGAGAGAGAGAGAGAGAGAGAGGAGAGAGAGAGAGAGAGAAGAGAGAGAGAGAGAGAGAGAGAGAGAGAGCCTAGAACAGCACACACATACATACATACATACCTGTGGCACGCACACGGAGGGAGGTAGGGCAGAGAGAGAGAGAGACAGCAGGAGCCGGCGCGGGGCGACAGGAGCAGAGGGCAGTGCCAGACACTGACAGACAGACCACCAGCCCTGCCGTGTTCTGGACACCCGCCACCACCACCTCCCAACCTCCACCCTCCCCCCTTCCCACCCCTCCAACCAGGTCACCCAATGACGTCACGCGACACGACACGACACACCATCCTCCCTGGCTCTCTGTTGCCTGTCCTCACACTACCCCCATGCGCTGGCGCCGCACAGAAAGTGGACAGACGGATGGACAACGACCGACCGACCGAACGACGACAGACAGACAGGGGCAGCACTTGCAAGCACGTTGAGGACGAGGATCGTGTCGCATTCTTTTTCCCGCCCTTTTCCGCCGCAGACACCCACCGAGGAGATGCCTTCAGACAGCCTGCTGCAGAAGGTAGAGAGAGAGAGGAGAGGGGATGGAAGGAAGATGGTGGTGACCGGAAAAAAAAAAGGGAGGAGGGGGTTTGAGGGGTGAGGATGGGGGGTGGGGGGTGGGGGGGTGGCAGAGCTCTGCATGGGTATGGAGTGGGGGAGGGTGGGTGGGTGAGGGTGGTGGTAGCTGCAGTGACAAGGAGGACAAAATGGAACGGTGCTGGAGACTTCTCTGAGAGCAGCAGTGTCAACCCCCACTGCTGTGGATGCTGTCACAAACTACAACAGGCTTTGCCTCTCGCTCTCTCTCTCTTCTCCTCTCTCTCTCTCTCTCCTCTCTCTTCTCTTCTCTCTTTCTCTGGCTACACGGTCGTCGCCAGCGCATCTCTTCTGTCTTTGTGTCATCCCGGTTTTCTTCTTCTTCTTCCCTCCTTTCTTTGCCATGCAATCAACAAGGCTGAATGTCCTCTCTTTCTCTTGTGTGTGTGAGTGTGTACGCTGCAAAAACCTTTCATGTCCTCCAAACTTCATGTGTCGTTTTCTCTCCAAGTTGTATCTTTTGTCTTCCAACAGTTTTCTCCTCCAACCAGGTTTGGTGGGGTAGTGGTTTTTTTTTTCGGTTCATCATTTTCTTCTTTTTTTTTCTCTCTCTTTCTGATGCAGCGACACTTTTTTCAAACTAACAGTGTGTAAAAACAAAAACTGAAACTTCTCTCGAGGTTTCGTGGCAGTTCACTTTCCAGAATCAACACCCTGCACATAATATTTCCTCTCTCCATCTTCCAGCAAGTTGCCTGGTCACCAGAGAAATGCCTGTCACTGCTACTACTACTTCTGCTGCTGCTGCTGCTGAGACGAGTCGCCCGTGCCGCTCAAAGGTGGCTGTCACGTTGCTCTGCGAGATGGCTCCCTCCTCCTCCCTCCTCCTCCCTCGCTGTCTCCTCCACACCGCCAAAGCGCGACCCTCACTCTGATTGGAGCCTACGAGCATGGCCGCGCACGCGCGATCGCATCCGCGCGCGTGAGTTTGCGTGCGCGTGCGCGTGTGCGCGCTCACACGCCTGCCTGGTTGTAACATCATCGGCGCGCATAGACGACTAGGAATGGCCGCTAAGGCCCCGAAGATGAGTCTCTCTCTCTCTCTCTCTCTCTCTCTCTCTCTGCCAGTCAGTCGGGTGGGCTGAACTACGCTTTCTAATGGCTACCTTGCCTTTCTCTGGCTGCTTCTGACAACATTGATTTTGATCCCTGTCGTAAAAACCCAACGACGATCCCTCGCATTCACCTACCCTGCCAGTCACACAGGGGATTGGGAGGAGGGGAGAAAAGAAAGAAGTAAAAGAAAGAAAGAAAGAAAGAAAGAAAAGACTGAAAGAAAGAAAGCTGCCCGTTGCCAAGGCGACAGTGGCCATTTCGGAATAAAGTCCACTGCCGTTGAACATACTCTCCAATGAAATGCTTTGAAAGCTTTTTTTTCTGGCGCTTTTTGTGTCCATTTTGGAACCCAACTATTTTTTGCTCTATGCTTTGATGTTATTGTTTGTGTGTGTATGTGTGTGTGTGTGTGTGTGTGTGTGGTGTGTGTGTGTGTGTGTGTGTTGTGTGCTGTGCGTGCGTGCGTGCGTGTGTGTGTGTGGTGAGTTACACGTTTAGAACCAAACAATTTTCTGTTTGGTACAGTAAAGTATCTGCTAGAAATCAATGCTTGACAAAACAGGAAGTCCCTAGAATAAAACAGAAACATCTCTATGCAAAACAATCACCAAAAGCAACAGGGAAGTTAACACACCAATCAATCAGAACAATCACGTCTATCGTTTGAGTTCGACAGAGTTCTGTATTTTATAAAATACAGAGTCCTGTATCGTCATCACAAAGTTTCATCGACTCACAGTGAATGTCTGTAACATTATCATCGAGTTCTTTTTCTTCATCTCAGGTGAGATTTTGTGTTGCCTACCGCCACATATCTATATTCTTATCATAAAGCCATGTATCATTATAGCCGAATTCTATATTCTTGTCATAGAGCTTTGCATCCTCAACACCGGGTTTTGGTATTGTTATTACCCGAGTTTATATACTCACTAGACTTTTGCATCGCCACGACACATCACATTTGTACATTCTCACCACAGTTGTTTTGTGTTATTTATCACAGGAATCTGTTTTATCACTACAATGCTCTGAATCGTTGTCGCAGAGCTCTATATCTTCCGTTCGAAGGGATTTTCCCCTGGAGTTAATAACATCAGTGCTGACTCCATTCTCCTTACAAGTCCTTCAGTTGACTATAAACCGAGGTCCCGTGTGCAAACGCACACTGCACATCTTACGCACACGTTAATACTGTTCTGCTTTTCGTAAGAGTAGGCCATTGTGTGCCGTTGGGAAGAGATGACATGATTTACAAACCTGCATACACGCGTGGAATGGATGTAAAAAAGCACATGAGTGCTTATTCCATTATCCTCGATATAAAATAAATGAAAATGAATAAAACACATACACACGCATACACATACACCGCTTGTCAGTGACACCAGCATCCTAATGTGACAAATACTACTGTCACTGCCAACGCCTGTCACAACCATTAGTACACACACACACACACACACACACACACACACACACACACACACACACACAACACACCCCACATGCACGCACACCACACACACGCACGCACACACACACACACACACACACACACACACACACACACACACACACACACACACACACACACACACACACACACACACACGCATGCGCGCGCGCGCGCGAGCACAACACCCTTGTCAGTGCACCCAACATTCCTAGGTGACAAATACTACTGTCACTGTCGATGCCTGTCACAACCAAAACTGATACCAGAGCCATCGCATACGTGACCTCGATCAACTGCTACTCAGCCGAAAGTACGAACGAGCAGCAACAGCATAGCAGCAGTAGTAGTTTAGCAGCTGTTCTAACCAGAAGCAGTGGCAATGTAGTATCGCAGCAGCAACAACGGTAACATTGTAACTACAAAGGCAACAGCAGCAGCAGCAATAGCTGCAAGCAGCAACAACGGTAGCAACAGCAGTAGCAGTGGCAGCAACAGTGGCAGCAGCAGCAGCAATGTAGCAACAGCAATAGCTGTAGCAGCAACGGTAGCAGCAGCCAGCAACAAAGGGTAGCAACAGGAATAGCAGCAATACTAGCAGCAGCAATAACAGCAGCAGCAGCAACAACGGTAGAGCAACAGCAATAGCAGTAGCATGCAACAGTAGCAGCAGCAGCAACAGTAGCAGCAGCAACAGTAGCCGCAGCAACAGCCTGAAGATGGCATCGTCGCAACTTCGCGCTAATGTAAAGCAAATGGCTGTAGGACCAAAAAAAAAACAGATTAAAAAGATCAGGAGACAGGTAGAGGAGGAAAGGGGATATGTTAGGTGGGGAGGTGGGGAGGGGGAAGAAAAGGTTAATGAGGACTAACAGACAGGAGGGAGGATAAAAAGATGGGGAGGAATGAAGGAGGAGGAGGAGGAGGGAGGTGATGGGATTGATAGCAGTGAGACGAAGGAGGGGAGAGTCAAAGAGTGTAGAACATGATCACAGGAAATATAGAGACTGATGCAAAACTCTGTGTGTGTGTGTGTGTGTGTGTGTGTGTGTGTGTGTGTGTGTGTGTGTGGTGTGTGTGTGTGTGTGTGTGTCGTTATGTGTGTGTGTGTGTCGTTTCTCTGTGTGTGTGTGTGTGTCGTTTCTGTGTGTGTGTGTGTGTGTGTGTGTGTGTGTGTGTGTGTGTGTGTGTGTGTGTGTTGTGTGTGTGTGTGTGTCGTTTCTGTGTATGTGTGTGTGTCGTTTCTTTGTGCTTATGTGTGTGTGCGTGCGTGTGTTCGCGCGTGCGTGCGTGTGTGTGTGTGTGTGGTTGCAAAATCTTTATCTTTACAGTCCGCGGGATTATGGGGATAGGTGAAGGTGAAGAAGTGTGTGTATGTATGTTTGGGGTGGTGAGGGGGGGGGGGGGGTATGTGGGCACGCATGCGCGCGAGCACTGCATGCGTGAGTGTGTGTGTGTGTGTGTGTGTGTGTGTGTGTGTGTGTGTGGTGTGTTGTGTGCGTGCGTGGTGTGCGTGTGTGTTTCCTATGTGTATGTTTCTTGCGTATAAGAGGCGAGACCGAATGATAAAGAAAAAGAAAGTAGCAAGAGCTGAACAGAGAGAGAGAGAGAGAGAGAGAGAGAGAGAGAGAGAGAGAGAGAGAGAGAGAGAGAGAGAGAGAGAGAGAGAGAGAGAGAGAGGAGGAGGAGAGAGAGAGGGAAGGGAGACAACTTTCGATAACACATTTGCACATGCTTTGTTGAAGGGGAAGGGGTTATTGATGTTGGTGATTGTACTTCTTCTTTTACTTTCTTCTTCTTGTTGTTGTTCTCCTTTTTTCCCTTTTTTAACAACAGACTGAGGAAGGGGCGTGCCTTGAAAAAGGGAGGAGGAGGAAGGGGGTGGAGGTTGGAAGACTCTCAAAGGAAGCGTAACCTTACAACAAAATCTTAGCACCGAAAATCACGTAGGTATACAAAACAAGTCAATAATAAAAAAACAAACAAACAAACAAAAAAGCCCAAACAGTTGTCAAGGGTTTTTCGATCAATAATTTTTGCCTCTGACAACAAACAACAGATAGAAAGACTAGCAAACAGGTGACCGGTGTCGACATCAGATATGATAGGAAACAAAATGTCTAAACAGATGCTATCATCAGAAATGACGGGAAGCAAACTGTTCATTCAGGTTCCGACATGAGTAATGGTAGGCCATTGTGTGCCTGTGGGAACGGATGAATTTTTTTTTTACAAGACTCGACTGCATACACACGGGGACTGCATGTAAAAGCACACGTCACAGGTGCTTATACCATTATCCTTGAAGTGAAGGAATAAAGAAAAAAAAAGAAACAGATCACACTATAAGCAGGGAGGCGAGTATATCATTACAACATGAAAGACATCACCCAAAAGCAAACCAGCTGCTACTTACTTATCTATTCTTTTATCTCGAGGACAGTGGATTAAGCACTCATGTACTTTTTTTTACCATCCAGTCCCCGTGTGTATGCAGTTTTGTAAAATGTGTCATCCGTTCCTACCGGTACACAATGGCCTTCTCTTCCGAAAAGCGGAACGGGATTTAACGTGTGCGCAAGATGTTATGCATGCGTTCGCACACGGGCCCTCGGTTTACAGTCTCATCCAAAGGACTAGGGTTTGTCTGTTACATTATGTTGTTCTCTCACTCCAAGAAGGAACAGTATGGCAGCAGGTTGTTGGAGCAGCAGCAGCAGCAGCAACAGCAGCAGCAGCAGCAGCAGCAGCAGCAGCAGCAGCAGCAGCAGCAGCAGCAGGGAATTGATTTGTAGGCCACATCGGAATTTGATGCCAGAATGGTGACAAGAATCGTGTAGACAACACATACATTGTCCTCAGAGAGAAAGAAACAACAATATAGATTTTATTGTTTTTAGGGTAGTGTGTGTGTGTGTGTGTTGTGTGTGTGTGTGTGTGTGTGTGTGTGTGTGTTGTGTGTGTGGTGTGTGTGGTGTGTGTGTTGTGTTGTTTGTGTGTTGTGTGTGTTGTGTGTGGTTGTGTTGTGTTGTGTTGTGTTGTGTGTGTACGCGTGCTTGTTGTGTGTGTGTGTGTGTGTGTGTGTTGTGTGTGTGTGTGTGTGTTGTGTGTTGTGTTGTGTGTGTTGTGTTGTGTTGTGTTGTGTTGTGTTGTGTGTGTGTGGTGTGTGTGTGTGTGTGTGTGTGTGTGTGTGTGTGTGTGTGTGTGTGTTGTGTGTGTGTGTGTTCGTGTGTTGTTTGTTTCAAACAGCAAATAGATATGCCTTATTTCAGGTGTTTTTGTAGAAAAAATGTTGTAAACATCTTAAGCTCTCTGCGATCTAAACATCATTGTTTGCATGAAGCGACAACATCTTTCTCTCTCCCTCCATCGCCCCCACCCCCCTCTCTCTCTGTCCACACACATTCACACACACACGCGCGCACTCGCGCGCACGTGCTCTCTCTCTCTCTCTCTTCTCTCTTCTCTCTCTCTCTCTCTCTCTTCTCTCTCTCTCTCTCTCACAAAAGCCTCTGCTTACCGACCACGTGGGAACACACACACACAACACACACACACACACACAACCATATCGATCCAACCGTCCATCCCCCTCCCCCCTCCCCCCCCCCCCCCCTCCTTCCTACCCCTCTTATCTCCCCCTCCTCCCTACTCCAAAACTCCGCCTAGCTCGCCCAAAACCCACCTCCTCTTTTCAAGCTCATGACATCTCCTGCCCCCCTCCCCCTCTCTCTCTCTCTCTCTCTCTCTCTCTCTCTCTCCCCCCCCCCTCCCTCTTCACTCCCCCCACCCACCACCTCCCAAGTCTTACCCTCTCCTTCCACACAACCCCCTACACATCCCACCTCCCTCCCATCTCCTCCTCCTCCTAGCTGATTGAAGCATCGCCATGGAAACGGGAACAAGGTAGAGAGAGAGGAGTCGCTAAGAAATCTGGCTCGGCTCCTCTGGAAACAAACTCCCCTTCCAAATGAACTGCCGTCTAGAAGCGGCGGTAGTTTTTCTGTCGCTGGCGGAGATTTGTGAGGGTCCCCCTTAATGGGGCTAGCGCACGGCGAATGCCTTGCCTTGCCTTGCCTGCCTTGCCTTGCCTTGCCTAGCCTGGCCTGGCCTGGCCTGGCTTGCCTGGTCTGGCATAGCGCCTAGCCTTGCCTTGCCTCACCGTAGCGATCGATACATTTTCTCTGTGTGTTGTGTTGTGTTGTGTTTGTGTTGTGTTTGTGTGTTGTGGTGTTGTTGTGTGTGTGTTGTGTTGTGTTGTGTTGTGTTGTGTTGTGTGTGTGGTGTGTGTGTGTGTGAGGGTGAGAGGAGGAGAGAGAGAGAGAGAGAGAGAGAGAGAGAGAGAGAGAGAGAGAGAGAGAGAGAGAGAGAGAGAGAGAGTGTGTGTGTGTGTGTGTGTGTGTTGTGTGTGTGTGTGTGTGTGTGTGTCTGTCTGTCTGTCTGTCTGTCTGTCGAAGGAGTATCTCTTTCAATGTCTATGCCTCTTTGTATGTCTGTCTGTCTGTCTGTCTGTCTGTCTGTCTGTCTGTCTGTCTGTATGTATGTATGTTGTTGTTGTGTGTTCTCTCTCTGTATCTCCTTGTGTCTGTCTGTCTGCCTGCTTGCCTGCCTGCCTATCTGTTTGTCTGCCTCACTCCGTACATGTCTGTACCAGAGGTGGTGGTGTCACACGCGCATACACAAATCCGTATGTATAAAAGAGAGAGAGGAGAGAGAGAGAGAGAGAGAGAGAGAGAGAGAGAGAGAGAGAGAGAGAGAGAGAGAGAGAGAGAGAGAGAGAGGAGAGAGAGAGAGAAGAGAGAGAGAGAAGACAGACAGACAGACAGACAGACAGACAGACAGAGAGAAGAGAGAGAGAGAGAGAGAGAGAGAGAGAGAGAGAGAGAGAGAGAGAGAGAGAGAGAGAGAGAGAGAGAGAGAGAGAGAGAGAGAGAGAGAGAGACAGACAGGACAGACAGACAGACAGACAGAGCAGCAGAGACAGAGCAGGAGAGAAGACAGGAGAGAGAAGAGACAGACAGACAGAAGACAGACAGAGACAGAGACGAGACAGACACATGAAAAGACAGAGTAAGAGATAATGCACGACGACAGCGAGACAGCAAGCAGAGATATGAGCTGACAGACTGTGCTCAAAATCTGACAGCTTGAAGGTTTAAGAGACGACAGCCACTTCTGAACAGAAAAGTCTGATTAAAAAAAACCATTCTTTAAATAGATATAAGAAGATGGCGCTAACAGAAAAGTTGTTCATGGTAAAATTCCGTCCTTTTTTAGAAAGAAGCCCTACGTAACTCAAAGCTGTTAATATATCGATTTGCCAGTATACTTGTATGCAACCTCTCTCGTACTAAGTGTTATCATATCGTGTGTGTGTTACTGAGTGTGTGTGTGTGTGTGTGTGTGTGTGTGTGTGTGTGTGTGTGTGTGTGTGTGTGTGTGTGTGGGTGGTGGTGGGTGGGAGGGTGTGGGTGTGGGTGTTTTACTTGTGAAGTTTTAAAAACTGACTTTTATGTATTATTCGCTTATACACTTTGAAGTCTAACTAACTTATACACTGCCTTTCGTATTACAATATCAGTGTCTGATTACTTTTCCACTCACACCACCAGCTGTCAGTGCACATCGTCTATTTGCAAAGAACAGAAATTGGATACAAATAATCAAGAAAATGAGAAAATTCAATATGATTTTAGCACACGAACAAAACGATCTGATGAAGCTCACGATTAGTGTGTGTGTGTGTGTGTGTGTGTGTGTGTGTGTGTGTGTGTGTGTGTGTGTGTGTGTGTGTGTTGTGTCTGTGTCTGTGTCTGTGTGTCTGTATGTGTGTGAACTAATCCAGCCATTGAAACTAAAAACGGTTAAATTTAAACTGCAGCGAATGTTCAATACACAGGTAGCCTGGGTGAAATGACTCAGATGTAGTGATTCCAATTATGAGTGTTCATAGAGTTGGCCATAGCAGCGGTAACAAACGCTTGGACAAACCAGGCTGGAGCTTCCCAAAGGGCCAGCTAGCATCCTGGTGAAATCCTTTACCACACAACCAGAACGTGAAAACAAGGGTGAGAGAAAAGCAGCTTCCCATGACTTAGTCAGAGAAAGACAGCTTCTGCATGACTTCAGTCAGAGGTTTTGTTATGACTTTGGCCAGAAATGAGGGCTTTCTATGACTTTAGCTAGAGAAGAGAGCTTTCTATGACTTTAGTTAGAGGAGAGAGCTTTGCATGACTTTTAGTTAGAGAAGAGAGCTTTCATGACTTTAGTAGAGAGAGGTTTCCTTGAATTTAGTGGGGAGAGCTTTCGATCCGTGACTTTAGTTAGAGGAGAGCTTTCCGTGACTTTAGTTAAAGAAGAGAGCTTTCTATGACTTTAGTTAGATAAAAAAAAAAAGCTCTCCACGACTTAAGAGAGGAGAAAGCTTTGCATGACTTCAGATTAGAGAGAGCTTTCTATGACTTTAGTGAGAGGGGGACAGCTTTCCATGACTTTCCAAGCTTTTGTCCACATCTCTTGATGGAATGTCGGGCTTTGTAAACACCAACACTGACACTGTAAAACAACGCCGCTTTCTTGTTTCGAAAATCAGTCTGATTGATTTTATTCCCAATTCTACACTCAGAAAGTAGAAACGTCGTTTATAGATGATTCATGAAATCAAGAACTTTTGTGCGTGACAGAAGTATGCTTCCAGCTGCTTTGAAAAGTGTTAGGGAGGATGGTCAGAGATGTTTACAGAAACAATGAGATGATGCTGCGTTACCGTATGTAATGATAGAAACGAAACACGAAGCTTTGACCTGTCACGTGCAATCAACCATTTCCAAGTAAGCAAAACAAAAAGACAGGACAAAACATTCCACCGCCCCCTACAACAACAAAAACAACGCCAACAACACACACAAACCAAACTAAACTAAAAAAAAAAAAAAAAAAGGAAAAATAAAAAAAACCCATACAAAAAACCAACAACAAAAGCTACGCCAAAGGGAGAACGAGATATTCCACCGAGATTTCTCGCCTCGTGATGAAGCAATACCGAAAAATGATACTGGATATGTTCATTGTTACAGAGATTACAGAAAACACTTATTGTCTTTTAGAGTCTGAGTAGTGCTTCTCAGTTGTTGTAGTGACAGTAGAAACAGAAAAAAAACCCTGCAATATTCTCATTTCTTATCTATGTTATTTTTCTCCCTGTTTTCCCTTTAACTCTCGTTCTCAACATGGAAGTAATTTACACGAAAACATCAAATGTCCAAAAACAACTACACACTATTCTTTTGAGAACAAAAAAAAATCCCCATCCCAATATGGAGAAACTTGAGGAAGGGTAAAGTCTGAAATAATCATACCACTGCATTAATTCACATTCTGAATCCACTGCTAAAAGGAGCACTAACAAAAATCAACAGATGAAGTTTCAGACACAAACGAGCACACCGAACAAAAAGAAACGTGATCTCTAACCATCTCTAACTGACATGTTGGAAGCAGACACAAACGCACACCGAATAAAAAAAAACGTGATCTCTAACCATCTCTAACTGACATGTTGGATGCAGACACAAACAGCACACCGAAAAAAAAAAACGTGATCTCTAACCATCTCTAACTGACATGTTGTGCACACCGGAAAAAAAAAGAAACGTGATCTCTAACCATCTCTAACTGACATGTTGGATGCAGACACAAACAGCACACCGAACAAAAAAAAAACGTGATCTCTAACCATCTCTAACTGACATGTTGGATGCAGACACAAACAGCACACCGAACAAAAAGAAACGTGATCTCTAACCATCTCTAACTGACATGTTGGATGCAGACACAAACAGCACACCGAACAAAAAAAAACGTGATCTCTAACCATCTCTAACTGACATGTTGGATGCAGACACAAACAGCACACCGAACAAAAAAAAAAACGTGATCTCTAACCATCTCTAACTGACAAGTTGCACACCGAATAAAAAAACACGTGATCTCTAACCATCTCTAACTGACATGTTGGATGCAGACACAAACAGCACACCGAATCAAAAAAAAACAAACGTGATCTCTAACCATCTCTAACTGACATGTTGGATGCAGACACAAACAGCACACCGAACAAAAAGAAACGTGATCTCTAACCATCTCTAACTGACATGTTGGATGCAGACACAAACAGAACACCGAATAAAAAAAAACACGTGATCTCTAACCATCTCTAACTGACATGTTGGATGCAGACACAAACAGCACACCGAACCAAAAGGAAAGTGAGCTCTAACCATCTCTAACGGGCATTTTGGACACAGATCTAACACACCGCTATTTCTCATCGGTCTGTGACCATCACTTCCAATCTGACGTTCTGGAGTTGTCTGTCAACCTGTTCGCCATCACAGACATTGATGGGGGTGGACTGCTGAAGGGCCATAAATGTTGCTGCCACTCTTTAACAGAGTTGTGTGCCGTGGGTGTGCTCATCACTTTCGTATCTTTGAAAGCGGGTGTGTGTGTGTGTGTGTGTGTGTGTGTGTGTGTGTGTGTGTGTGTGTGTGTTGTGTGTGTGAGTGTGTGCGTGCGTGCGTGCGTGCGTGCGTGCGTGTGTGTGTGTGTGGTGTGTGCGTGTGGTGTGCGTGTCTTCGAGTGTATGTATGTGAGTGGTGTGTAGGTGTATATGCCTAACTATATGAAAATGCGGAAGAAAACATTTGACAGCTAAGAGTTCGTTTTTTAAAGAGTGATGATTACATAAGTGATGTATGATCATGATAATAATAATAATATATTAATTTAATAATATATAATAATATATATATAATAATAATAATATTCTGATTATACTTCTGATAATGTTTTAATGAAAAAAAACCATTTACGCGATAAAATTAAGCATGCACATAATTATACACACTGTTAAAAGATCTGTATAAACGAACTGTGCACCCACATATAACTGACTAACACCACACACACACACCACACCACACGAACACACACACACACACACACACACACACACACACAAGCAGGCAAGTAGGCAGGCATACAGCCATCCCCCCTCCCCCCACAGAGAGAGAGAGAGAGAGAGAGAGAGAGAGAGAGAGAGAGAGGAGAGAGAGAGGAGAGAGAGAGAGAGAGAGAGAGAGAGAGAGAGAGAGAGAGAGAGAGAGAGAGAGACAGACGACAGACAGAGGAGACAGACAGAGAGAGAGACAGAGACAGAGACAGACAGAGACAGAGACAGTCAGACACACAGACAGACAATCGGACAGACTGAGACAGACACAGACGCGAAGACAGACCAAAAGCCCCCTCTCCTACAACCCTATCTCTCTCCATACCAGCAGCAGCAGCAGCATTAATACAGAGATGCTTTGGGCTCGGTCGGTCCCCGTTCTTCTCCCCTCTGTGTGTGTGTGTTCACGGTTCACCGCGCCAGCTGAAGTGGGCTAACAGTTTTATGCCTGTCGCCCTCCACGCTTGACAGGACGCCCACCCAGTGCCGAAGAATCAATAGGGATGATACAGACACGTACATTTTGTGTTGATGAACACTGATGAAATGATAGCCATGTAGCACCGACAACGCTCCGAGATAATCATAGGCTAGATAATAAAAGAGTCGATTAGCCTATCAAGAAATCATACGTCTGTGTAAATTATTTGCGGGGTTTGGTGGATTTTTTTTTGGATGGAAAGATGAATCGAGACGCATTATTAGCTGCTGATGAAAAAATGGACGGGGGAATTGACTGGGGTAGACAATAGCGCTGAAAGTAAGAAGGTTTGTCTGTGCTAAAGAGGCAGATACGCATGTCTTTTAGCAGACAACATGATAAAAGGTGATATATTACAGTGGTCTGTACGACAAGAGGAAATGTGGTGACTCTGGAAACTGCCAGTGAGTGTTTTAGGCGAGTTGACTTGACTTCACTTTTCCCTGAACTCCTTGAGGAGTCGTTGAAGGAAGTGTCGAACACTTTCCAAGCAGTGTATTGCAGTCAAGTTGAACGTAGCGGAGTTCACCCCTTTCTTGGCAGCAAACTGCATGCTGAGTTATGTTGTTATCATTACACACAGCTACAGCTAACCTACCTTCCATAAAAAAAAGAAAGCAAATGGTTTTACCATTCTCTCTCTCTCTCTCTCTCCTCTCTCTTCTCTCTCTTCTCTCTCTCTCTCTCCTCTTCCTTCTTCTACTACTACATACATACTACATCATACATACATAATCATAAATATATTATACTACTATATACATATTATTATATATATATTATATATATATCTATATATTATATTATATATATATTATATATAAGATGATCTGCGTGCATTTTCACCGAAGACCTTGGTTTATGGTCTTATCCAAATGACTTTGATAAGACAATCGAACGCAACAGGAGTGTGTGTTTGCAGAAATATTTTCTATATCATTCAAAGTACTGTAAAATTCAACCTTTTGATGAATACAACATGTAAATGATAACTTTCAAACTAGCAGCATCTATCTCCCTTTTGGTGAAATCGTTTTAATGATTCACTGTAACGTTAACGTAGACTATTGCCGCGGCCCGTATTGCTACATTGTCCTATTTTCCCATGACTGTTTTGTTGCTGTTATCAATGTGTGTTTGACTGATACGAGCATGTACAAATACACTGATTAATGCATTATCTTCTTTCTTTTTTTTTAACTTATAACCCACAAGGGCCAAAGCTAAAATAAGAACTGTTTCAAATTGGAATCAGAACCAATGTTAACTCCAGGAAGAAAATCCCTGTGAACAGACGTCTTACTGGAGACTCGAATTTGTACTCTCAGTTAGATTACGAATATAATACTCTAACCACTCGGCCATTTAATCAATGTTTAGATAAAACCCATCGCCAAAAGGTTTGGCTCTGATTAGGCATCCCTGGCTTTCCATCCATACATGTTAAAAACCCATGACTCTGTCTGCTGAGATCCTGCGTCCCTGAAGGGAGAGGGGAGATCAATACACACAGCTCCAGCCTGTCTCCAACTCCTTGTTGACAGCACAGCACAGCACCACTGCCAGACTCCGATGGAAACAGACAGCACCATTACAGTTCCCCTGGGAGAATGTCTGAAAGGCAAATGGCTGGATAGTCTGCTCTGGGCAGGACTGTCATCTTCATTGAAGATAGTACCATCGCCTGCATTATCGCGGGGTCTTCTGAGTAGTGTTTTTTTCCCCCTCCTTGTTAACGAGGTATCAGTGGGTGCACAGTGCCCAAGTGTTGGCGGAATGACAACTGAAAGCAAATCCCAGCAAAGTGACGCGCAGGAGCAAACAGTATCCTGATCAGCGGTGATGCATCAGTATCAACAGTTGCAAAAACGCTAGAGTGATATCAGCGATAGAAACTGTAGGTTGTGTTCAATGGGCTCTTGTTGTATGTAACATTGATTAAATGGATGGGGTGAAATTTGTTTCATTGTTACCTGTTGTTATAATGCATGCATACATAGGCAACAAATGCTAACCTGGCTGATATGTTATACTTAAGAAAATCACACAATGATGCACTGTGGTGTTTATCATACAAAAACACGTTATACTCAGGAAAATCACACACTGATGCATTGCCGTGTTTATCATACAAAAACACGTTTTGCTGTTTTGAAGTAAAACACCAATATTACGTTATACACAGGAAAATCACACACTGACGCATTGCCGTGTTTATCATACAAAAAACACGTTTTGATGTTTTGTAGTAAAACACCAATATTACGTTATACACAGGAAAATCACACACTGACGCATTGCCGTGTTTATCATACAAAAACACGTTTTGCTGTTTTGTAGTAAAACACCAATATTACGTTATACACAGGAAAATCACACACTGACGCATTGCAGTGTTTATCATACAAAAACACGTTTTGATGTTTTGTAGTAAGACACCAAATAAAAAACGTACAAAAAATGAACATCGTGGCTGAGCACATATTTTTAAGGGACATGACTCTGTTGAGATCCTGCGTCCCTGAAGAGAGACATATTTTAAGGGACATGACTCTGTCTGCTGAGATCCTGCGTCCCTGAAGGGAGAGGGGAGATCAATACACACAGCTCCAGCCTGTCTCCAACTCCTTGTTGACAGCACAGCACAGCACCACTGCCAGACTCCGATGGAAACAGACAGCACCATTACAGTCCCCCTGGGGGAATGTCTGAAAGGCAAATGGCTGGATAGTCTGCTCTGGGCAGGACTGTCATCTTCATTGAAGATAGTACCATCGCCTGCATTATCGTGGAGGGTGTTTTTGGTGGATCATGGATTCTTTAAACATTGTTATTGGCAAGAAATCAGTGGATGTGCAGCGTTATAATAATAAAAAATAATAATATATGGAATTTATATAGCGCTGAATCTTGTAGAGCTCACAAATCAAAGCGCTTATAGTGCTCAGTGTCAGTTGAGGACTTGATCCTTAAAGGCAAACTTCAGCACAGTGACCCACAGACACACAAAGGATCATGGTCAATAGAGATGGATCCGCATTGGGAACAGTTGCAAATGTACTAGTGTGACACCGGTGGTGGGAAAACCTGCAGGCTGTGTTCAATGAATTTCTGTTGTAAGATTGATCGACTGTATTAGTCTGCATACCTATGTTACACCATGTATCTGTAATAAAAAACTTGTGAACTAGCAAAGTGTCTATATTTGATACACTTCTAAAATTTTTTTTACCGAGAATGTATATACATTGACAGGTTCATTACATACAAAGTAATTTTGAAGTTTTGCATTAGGGCACATTTTCTTTTAACACAGATGAAATAAGCACCTTTGGTTATCCACATCATTATTGAGAAAGAAAAGCAGTGAATTCAAATCGATCCTATTACCCATCAGGGAGAGGGTTGATCAACACAAAAAGTTCCAGCCTATTTTCAACTCCATGTTGACAGTGCAGTGGCAGTACCAGACTCCAATAGAAACAGACAGCACCATTAAAATTCCCTGGGGACAAATGTTTGAAAGGCAAATGGCTGAATAGTCTGTTATAAACAGAAGCATTTTCTTCAGCCGCGTCAGTTCCATCACTTATATACCCATTAGGCTCAAATTCTTCTGGGTGGTTGATCTTTATTGCCGTTATTAACGAGGCATTCATGAGTGTTAGTGCAATAACGTGATAAAATATATAAAATATGATAAAATATATAGTCTTCGGAGTGACTGATTTTTTGCTGCTGTCAATGAGGCACTGATGAGTGTTAGTAGTATAACATGAAGAAATATTACATGGAACTGTGAGTTGATTTCATTGCTATTATCGAGGCACTGATGAAATCTAGTATTACAACGTGAAGAAAATTGAATAGTGTGGTCTGTTTATGTTTGGAACATGACAACAAACAGACAAACTACAGATGCGACAAAGCAGTACTAGACAGTCATTGAATGGATTCCGATCAATAGTACTGCAATTTGGATGACTAGAGATTTGTTCTGAACTGCTTGAGGAATATATGAAATGAGTCTTTAATTCATTTAACCTCTTTAAACAAAGGTGATGTTTGGCAAGAAAACTAACAAAAAATTAACATGAAAGCGACTATAACACATAACTTTTTACATCAAATGACAAAAGTCTATCGCCTGGTAAAACGGACACGGTTCTGTCTGCTGTGATCCTATCTGCAGGACAGAAGAGAGTAGATCAATACACAAAGCTCCAGTCCATTTCCAACACCTTGTTGACAGCACAGCACCACTGCCAGACTCCAATGGAAACGGGCAGCACCATTACAGTTCCCCTGGGAGAAATGTTTTAAAGGCAAATGGTTGGAAAATTCCGCCACGGCAGACTTTTCAGTTTTAACGTGTTTGCAAGATGTTCTCCGTGTGTTTACTTTGCCCACCAGTAAGGCGGACGCATTCTGAGTTTGGGGAGGATGCCTAAACACGACATCAGTGTGCATGTGTTTTTCAAACATCTGTTCCGACCGGCATGCAATGCGTTACTCCTCCAAAAGGCGGAACAGAGTTTTTTGATATGCGCACAAAATGTTCTGCGTGCGTTCGCACAAGGGACATCGGTTTAATGTCTGATCTGACCGGCTTTCGGGGGAGTGGAACCGGTACTGATGTGAACTCCTGGAGAAAATCCCTTCAAACGGATGCCTCAGTGCAGGCTCAATCCCGGGCTGTCACATCATGTGCTCAACACTCTGACCACTAGGCTATCCTGCCCCAAATAAGATCTACATTGTCCATCAACGCCCGATGGCACAGTTCACATGAGTATAAAAGACACAAACAGCTTCAATAATCCCTAGTCCTACAAACGCTTAAAATCTAGTGTCAGTTTTCCGTACCACGGAGGAAATCTGTAAATTGTTTTACACCCCTCTAGCGAAGTAAATGCAGAAACAACATCAGCAAATATTGGCTAGTTTTTAAAGCCTGATAACTATAGAGGCAAAAAATCTGTGGAAAACCTAATTTTTCTTTAACCTGATATGTACAGAGATTAAATCTACAGACAGTTTATCAGCGCTGTTGACACCTTCATGAAATCTGTTGACAACACTTTTCCAGGGTCACAGGCACCGATATAAAACACACAACGCCGCTGTTTTTTCATGTGGTCTTGAACTTTGTGAATACTGTCGCTGTTTATACAGTTCAGCAGGAGTATCTATCCTTTTTTGTCACTACAACACCCAGAAAGAGATATGACTTGATTGTGCGCATCTGGTCTGATGGTTTTTTCTTCTGCACTCAAAAGTCATTATATCCTCAATTTAATCTTTTCTAAGCTGATTGGTAAGCCAAAGGCCTATGTTTTCTCGCTGACATTCCTTATTTTCATAAAGTTATAGTTTGCTATGCAAAGTAACGACGATCTTGTTAAATCATGGAATGAACTGATTGGAACATTGACACTTAGAACTGTTCTACATGCAATGGAAGCAGACTCACAAAACAGGGTGATATAAAAAGAAATGATACGTTCCGTCTCATATTCTTCAGATGTCATTTAGCGTACACGGGTTATCCTTCATGCAGTGATACCTGCCCGAACACAGATTGAACTAGGCTCAACATGAAGAAAGGATTGTTGGAATACACTTGAGTTAATCAGGTTCTAGAATAGTGTCCTAATGATACAAGGTGGATTAATCAATACTGTTGGTGTTGAGATAGATTCTTTTTTTTTTCTACCTTGCGCTAGTAAAGCACTCAATTTACAATCCAAATTACACAGCCACAGGCAGAATGCTTTCCTCCTGGTTTGTAAATGTCAACATGAAGAACTCTTAATTTGTAGATGGTGTCACTCTCCCTCAACGCGAAATAAATGAAACGATTTCTAGTAAGGTGATAAATTCACAAAAATAACAACAGCAAAGTGCATGCGTGGATTGTACATGTTCTCCCAGTCTAGTAAACGCAGGGATAAAATCTATAGTCGACGTTGTTTCTCCCTCCCACCACACTCATAATCTACATACCCAAGCTTTGTTAAGTACAGAAATAAAATCGGCTGATACCGTCACTTTTCGAGTTATAACTAAAGAGAACACAGTCTGTTGAGAGTGTCATCCCCCACCCCCACTTGGCAATAACAAAATATAGGGTTTGTTGAGGTGAGAATTCCACAGACTGATGAACATATTGATTCAAAGCTACATACTGCATCAAGTGCTAAAGCCTGTTAAACACAGAGCTAGCATTTACAGACAACATCTCTGTCCCAAAGGCTGCCAAACACAATGGTAAAATCTGTGAGAGTGTTACTGTTCTTGGCACGGTAAACTCAGAGATAAAATCTGTGAGAGTGTTACTGTTCTTGGCACGGTAAACTCAGAGATAAAATCTGTGAGAGTGTTACTTTCTTGGCTGGTAAACACAGAGATAAAATCTGCGAGAGTGTTACTTTTCTTGGCATGGTAAACACAGAGATAAAATCTGTGAGAGTGTTACTGTTCTTGCAAGCATGGTAAACACAGAGATAAAATCCGTGAGAGTGTTACTGTTCTTGCAAGCATGGTAAACACAGAGATAAAATCTGTGAGAGTGTTACTTTTCCTGGCATAGTAAACACAGAGATAAAATCCGAGTGTTACTGTTCTTGGCATGGTAAACACAGAGATAAAATCTGTGAGAGTGTTCCTTTTCTTGGCATGGTAAACACAGAGATAAAATCTGTGAGAGTGTTACTTTTCTTGGCATGGTAAACACAGAGATAAAATCCGTGATAGTGTTACTGTTCTTGCAAGCATGGTAAACACAGAGATAAAATCTGTGAGAGTGTTCCTTTTCTTGGCATGGTAAACACAGAGATAAAATCTGTGAGAGTGTTACTGTTCTTGGCATGGTAAACACAGAGATAAAATCTGCGAGTGTTACTTTTCTTGGCATGGTAAACACAGAGATAAAATCTGTGAGAGTGTTCCTTTTCTTGGCATGGTAAACACATAGATAAAATCTGAGAGTGTTCCTTTTCTTGGCATGGTAAGCACAGAGATAAAATCCGTGACAGTGGTACTGCTCCCAAAGCTTGGTAAACACAGCGATAAAATGTGAGTGACACTTTCTTAAAGCTTGGTAAGCACGGGGGAAATAAAATGTGGTACAGTGACGTTTTTCTAAAGCATGGTAAACACAGTGATAAAATCTGTGGTAGTGCCATTTTCTAAAAAGCTAGGTAAACTCAGAAGTAAAGCCCCTAGACATCGTTGTTTACCCCCCCCCCCCCCCCAACAGCCTGATAAATATCGTGATAAAACTCACTGCCACCATTAAACTGTTTCTTCTTATAAGACAGAAAACATAATTATAAAAAAAATAGTAAAAACAGCGATATTTTTCCTTAGCCTAGTTAACATAAATCATAGGGTGGGAGGGAGGGGAGAGAGAGAGAGAGAGAGAGGAGAGAGGAGAGAGAGAGAGAGAGAGAGAGAGAGAGAGAGAGAGAGAGAGAGAGAGAGAGAGAGAGAGAGAGAGAGAGAGAGAGAGAGTTCCTAATCTACTAAAAGGAAGTTTTTACATATCGCCATTATCCCTCTTATCAGGAAAAAAAAAAACACACAGAGAAATTTACAGTTGTTACTCTCCTGCAAAACAATGGCATCACTCTCCTCCCTCCTCTGGCATCTCCCTATACTACTCGTTAGCCTCGTAAACAAAAGACAAGATTTACTGATAGCCTCACTCCTCCCTTTTGTAAACACTGAGATAAATCTGCAGACAAAATCATCCCCCACCCACCCCTCAGCAGGCCAGTAAAACACAGCGACAGCATATGCAGACAGCACTGTATCCCCCCGAGCCGCCGCTATAGTCTAGTGGTTAGGGCGTTGGACTCGTAATCTAAAGGTTGCGGGTTCGATCCCAGCTTTCGGCTATGGAGTTGTGCCCTTGGAAAAGGCACTTTACGGCTATTTTCTTACCCCACCCAGGTGTAAAAGGGGTACCAACCTTGTGTTGGGGGTTAACCCTGCGATAGACTGGCGTCCTATCCAGGGGGGAGTCTATGACTCTCAGTCGCTTAACGCCACAGAAACCGGATAAGCACCGGCCTGATGAGCCTTAGGCTCGGGACAGACTTTAACTTTAACTTTAACTGTATCCCCCCTAGCTAGGGAAGCATAAAATTAAACACAACAGTGTTCTTTCTCTCTCAGGGTGCCCTCGTACCTTCTTTCGCATCGTTGTTGGGAGTTTCCTAGCTTAACACCAAGGAGATTCAGCCAGAGTGATGCATTCTTGACACACTCATCACATCTGGGAGTCACTGTATGATTGTAGGCACAAACTGGATGAGACGTCTGTGTATGATTCTTTTCTAAGTACCTCGACATACAGGCATCCATCCTGTGACTTCTGAAGATTTTTTTCTTCTTTAAAGGAGAGTGAAGACTGTACAAGGAGGGAGACGAAGAGGCAGGCAGAGAAAACGACGAGAAGACACCAGAGAGTGGACTGGCCTTGAGTGGAACGATTAACTACAGAAAGCAGAGGACCTCGGGGAGTGAAGGAAGCTGATTGCAACATCTTCAGTGGAGCCCCACAGTCTGCAAGACGACGGGATAGTTGAAGGTGAAGACTGTCATGCTAAACTTGCCATGACTGAAGACAATCTGAACATCTTTCTACCCTCAAGTTTAAGGGCCTAGTTCCCAGTTCTAGTCTCAGGTGCATGCATGCCCAGCATTAAGGCTAGAATCTCGACTATGTCTTCAAGAGTGGTTCTGGCGATACAAACAGAGTGATAGACGCAATCTTCAGGTCAGTACAGCACCACACAGGTTATCTGGCTGGCTAGCTAGTTGTCTTCACTTTATGGAAATGTCATAGGGTCACAGAATGTATTTTTCAGGAGTGTCTTATGGGCTGCAGAAGTTCATTCCTCTCCAGGAATCAGGGTGCATGCTGGGTATGTTCGTGTTGTCTATCCTACTGGCCATAGTGGTCTACTCTTTTACAAAACCACATTAGATCAACAAGAAATTAACCTGGTAAACCTGATGACATAGTTGCTAGCGTCAACGATGCTCAGTCTGTATGATCATTATTGTTATACTTATATAAATCATTTATATTGGTAGCAATGTTAACACAAATAAAAGGAAGAACAGAAAAGAATAACACCTCAACATGGCAGATATCGAGAATATCGGGCATTCACAGACCATTACCATTTTAATACGTAATACCTTTCCCAAGGACAAAACGCTTTTTATCTGCTTAGGAAGAATAGACTGCAAGCCTGTTGACAACAGCTACCTCTCCCAAACATTGTATACACGAATGACATTTAGAGACGTACCACCACCACCACCACCACCACCAACCCAAACCTCTGATACACTCACACACACCAGCGTGTTTCAAAATTCCAAGTAGTTTTACCGGCTCACAAAAAAAATATTCATATTACATGAACATGAACGGACTACAATGCAAATAACTCAGAATGAGAAAATGATAATAAAAAAAAAAAAACCTTCTGAAGTCTCATGTGTGTCTCAAGTCTCACTGAATGCAGGGGATTTAGACAGTTCAGTGGTTCTCCAAAGGCTGTTGTGTGGCCACTGCTTTTCAATAAAGGGAGGGAGGGAGGGAGCAGCTGGGATCGATACATGCAAGCTTTTCATCACGGGCTGGGCTTGGTCAGGTCCCCCTCCTATCATCGTGGCGATACACAGTGACCCTTTTCCGCGTGTTCCCGTTCCGTGACTTATATTTTAAACCTTTCAATATGGCTGCAATGCCATGAGACTGAAGGTGGGGTGGGGTGGGTGGGGTGGGAGGGGGGAGGGAGGAGGGAGGGGGAGGAGAGAGAGAGAGAGGGAGGGAGGGAGGAGAGGGAGGGAGGAGAGAGAGAGAGAGAGAGAGAGAGAGAGAGAGAGAGAGAGAGAGAGAGAAGAGAGAGACGAGAGACAGAGAGACAGAGACAGACAGAGACAGAGAGCAGAGAGACAGAAGAAGAGACAGACAGAGAGACAGAAGACAGACAGAGACAGCAGAGAGAGACAGCAGACAAAGCTGAAGAGACAAGAGAAGACAGCAGAGAAGAAGAGAAGAGAGAGAAGAGAGGAAAGAGAAGAAGAGAGAGAGAGAGAGAGAGAGAGGAGAGGAGAGAGAGAGAGAGAGAGAGAGAGAAGAGAGAGAGAGAGAGAGAGAGAGAGGAGAGAGAGGAGAGAGGAAGAGAAGGAGAGAGGAGAGAGAGAGAGAGAGAGAGAGAAGAGAAAGAGAGAGAGAGAGAGAGAGAGAGAGAGAGAGAAGAGAGAGAGAGAGAGAGGGAGAGAAGAGAGAGAGAGAAAGAAAGAGAGAGAGACAGAGACAGAGAGACAGACAGACAGACAGACAGGCAGGCAAACAAACAAACAAACAAACAAACAAACAGAGGGACAGAGAGGCAGAGACAGAGAGAGACACACAGTCACACATAGAGAGAAAAAAACAACAACAACAGATAAACCGACAGATAAACAGGGGGATGGGAAGAAAGGAGTCCCCCATCAGTTAATAAGGAGATAATGACCACAGGAAAACAAAGGACACCAGCTTGGAAACACTACTAACAGGAGGAGCTCACGAGCTCTAGATACTGACGTTAACGCTCACAGAGGAGAGCAGCGCAGAGGTTAACCACACACCCTGAAGGTGTAGTAGTCAGGGTGGTCTGATGCCCCCCATCCCTCCTCCCCTTGTACAGACTCGATCTACCCAAAGGTTAATGATGGGCACACTGAAGGCAAACAAGAGTAACTGGTGTGACAATAATATGTCATGCGATGGAGTGGCAAAAGTTAACTGGGTAGTTTTGTTGTTGGTGGTTTTTTTTTGTTTTTTTTGGTTGGTTTGTCTGTATTTGCTGTAGTTCTTCTTCCTCTTGTTTCTGTCTCTTTTTTTTTTTTTTTTACCTTACTTCTTCTTCTCCTCCCTCCCTCCCTCCCCCTTTCTTTTTTAATGTCTGTCTTTCTATCTGTCTGTCTGTGTCTGTCTTTCTGTCTGTGTGTTTCTCTTTCTTTCTTCTTTCTTTTCATCCTTTCCTTCCTTTTTTTTCCTTTCCTTCCTCTTCTTTCCTCCTCTCTCTTCCACTTCCGTCTTTTTTGCCGTTTTCCTTCTACTCATCTTCCTTTTTTTTCTCACAACTTTCTTTCTCTCTTTCTCTCATTTTCTGCGATTGTTCAGTGCTGCTCTTCTCACACTGCTTATTCTTCTCACAGCACAAACACTACACATCAGAACGAACATTCTCTTTTGCGGACATTCTCACTGGAAGAAATTGCTACTAACGCAAATAAAGCATATTTTCCACAAGGGAAAGAGATTTTTTTTATTTCGTGGTTTGAAATCTCATACAAAATTGACAAGACTTCTCCCTTAACTCCTTGAGAAGTTGTATGATCCCTACACACGTTTTCCCAAGCTGCATGTTTTGTGCATGTTCACACCGGTGGAGCCCAACCTTTTCCAGGCAGCAAGGCGCATGCTGGGTATGTGGGTCTAACTCTTTCCAGCGGCCTTAAATGGCCGGTCCAGTCTTTTGTGAAAGGTGAATGGAATTTTTACGTGTGCACAAACTATACTGCATTTATTAGCACATGGGTCTCAGTTTATTTCAAAGAGATTCGGGGACGTGGAATCAACACCATAATATTGTTCTTTCCTTGACTGGAAGCTCCGGGCTATGTTCACCAATGTTGAGATTTTTTTGCGTATGTTTTTTCCCCTCAATTGAGGTACCCACATTCCGATTTCGGTAACAGCACCAGGGAGAAAATTTCCTTGGAACAAAATCTCAGTGGAGACTGGAAAGTGTGTCTTCAATCATTGTCTGATCCAGATCACGCAGCTCTAACCGTAAGGTTATTCCACACTAGCACATAAAGCTAACCGTTATTGAGGAAAAAGTAGTGGAGGAAAAACAAACCATGATTCAAAATTATCAGAGTGTGAGTGTGAATGTGTGTGTGTGTGACAGTGTGTGTGTGTGTGTGTGTGTGTGTGTGTGTGACAGTGTGTGTGTGTGTGTGACAGTGTGTGTGACAGTGTGTGTGTGTGTGTGTGTGTGTGTGTGTGTGTGTGTGTGTGTGTGAATCAATCAATCAATCAATCAATCAATCAAATTTTTATTTCCAGATGGTAAATTGAGATAAGATCAGCAGTCTAAGCCGTAGTTTTCCATCAAGCCATCTATCTAAGAAAAGATAGAAAAAAAATACAAAACAATAGAGTGAATGGTGGAGACAGTGTGTGGTGTGTGACAGTGGTGTGTGTGTGACAGTGTGGTGTGTGTGTGTGTGTGTGTGTGTGTGTGTGTGTGTGTGTGTGTGTGGTGTGGTTGTGTGTGTGTGTGGTGTGTGTGTGTGTGTTGTGTGTGTGACAGTGTGTGTGTGTGTGTGACAGTGTGTGTGGAGACAGTGTGTGTGTGTGTGTGTGTGTGTGTGGTGCAGTTGTGTGACAGTGTGTGTGACAGTGTCGTGTTGTGTGTAGTGTGTGTGTGACGTGTGTGCGCGCGCACGTGTGTGTGTATGTGATGTGTGTGACAGTGTGTGTGTGACAGAGTGTCTGCGTGCGTGCGTGCATGCGTGTGGTGTGTGTGTGGCGCCTGCACGTGCGTGCGTGCGTACGTGCGTGCCTGTGTGTGTGTATTCTTCGAACCAGAAACAAGTTGTTTTTAAAAATCCCCTATCCGCTTTCAATTTCCCATATTTGACTACGCCTCACGAGGCATCCCAAGTCCCAGTCTTGTGCAGACAATCATGACCGCTTTGTCTGGGCCATCAGTTAATAGCGGTGGTGTCCAGCATCGATAAAAGACCATCACAATGTTTCTGAAGGCCACGCGATCTTCATCCCATCACAATGAACACTGCCATTTCCTTCATCTTCAAGCAGCAATAAAAAGGGTAAATTATAAGTGATTATCTGGAATCCTGGATCTTTTAATGAGATTTTTTTTCTGTCTCCTGAAGATCGATACTTCAAAAGCGTTTGGGTTACAATCTCGGTTCATCCTTGTTCAAATATACCGTCATGATCTACTTCATGGTGGTCTACTTGATGGGTTTTCTCAAAATAAAGCGTCTTTTTTAACTGTTTGAGTTTATTTTCGCTTTTTGTCAAAAGCGTTTTCAATGTGCTCCAATCGACTATTAGGTAAGAAAGCCGCTATATTTTAGTCTCACGTATACTTGTTGCACTTGTATTCAAGTTGCCGAAATATCCAACCCTGTTCATGTTTGAATCCTAACTGCTTCATTCCCAGATTTGATGATTGCTGTTTGCTTCCGAAACTCTAGCCTGCATTTTATAATTTGTGTCGAATATCTACAATGTGTACCACATTCAACAGCCTCTAGTTGGGTTGTGAACTGAACTTTTGTCTTCATATCGTTTGCCTTGAAGAAATGCTTATTGCACAGAGGAAAGAACGCTGAAGTAGTTATGCTTTTATTCTGGCTTACTCGTGTTCTTGTGAATGGTAGCTTTTAAAAACAAACACGGAGAGGAGGATCTAGACGGATCAAAGTACTGAAT
>CM060319.1:58647545-58650045 GCA_030674155.1 Stramonita haemastoma | reverse complement strand
TTGCTAAAACCAACGCCTGTTCGACTGTCTCTTAGGAAATGCCAACAAAAGGAGTGGGGGGGGGGGGGGGGGGGGGAGCGATAATAGAGTTTATTGCCAATTCCCGAAACAAAACAGCATCAAAGTGTTAAAGAGAGTTTACTGCCGATTGTGAAACAAAATAACTTCAAAGTGTGAAAGAATGTTTCTTGCCAATTTATTAAGCTGAAAACAAAAGACTGAAAACGACCATTAAACTTAATAACTGTCAGCTACAAAACAGAATGGAGACTTTATTTATCTATTTTTATTTAGTCTTCTATTTCGAGGGTAATGGAATAAGCATTCATGTGTTTTTTAAAATCCAGTCCCCGTGTGTATGCAGTTTTGTCATCCGTTCCCACCGGCACACGAGGCCTCTTGTCCGAAAAACGGAACGGGGTTAACATTGCGCAAGACGTTCTGCGTGCGTTCGTAAACGGGGGGCCTCGGTTTATAGACTCCGAAGGACTTTTGGGAGGAGTGGAGTCAGTACTGATGTTAACTCAGAGGGAAAATCCTCTTCATCGGGAGAGTGCCCCCAAGTAAGGGAGACATAGAGGAAAGAGTGGGGAATTTGTTTATGCTATCATTTTTTTCATTTTGACGAGTGGAATAAGATCATGTGCTTTTCTACATCCGTCCCCGTGTGTATACAGCTGAGAGTGAATGAGGGAGGGAGGGAGGGGGAGAGAGGGGGGGAGAGAGGAGAGGGGAGAGAAAAGAGAAGAAGGAGGGGGGGGGGTGGGGAGAGAGAGAGAGAGAGAGAGAGAGTGAGGGTGGAAGGAGAGGGAGAGAAGGATGGAGAGGAGAGGGGAGATGAGGAGAGAGAGAGAGAGAGAGAGAGATTAATTTATTATCATGTTATCTTAAAATTTTTTTCCGAGGATAATAGAATAAGCACTCATGAGCTTTGTTACTATTTATGAGGAACTTGAAAACGTCATCTCCAAAAAGCCCAAAAAAGGACATCCTTATTGTGGGAAGGCGATTGGTGCTAAAGTGGGACCTGATGCCTTGACACCTGGGCAGGAACCAAGGACACTTTGGAGGGAGAAACAAATGACAGAGGACAGCGGCTGTGGAATTCGCAAAGAAGCACAAATAACTCTGGTAACACACTCCACCCTCAAACCCTCTAGAAATCAACCTGGCACTACCAAATGGTCTGATTCATAATCAAATTGATACATTCTGTCCCCCAAAGTTCAAATCCAGCATAAAAAAGGGCAAATACAAGCATTCCAGGGCTGACATTGGCGTGACCACGCCTTGTACTTACCACCATCAGGCTGAAATGAAAGCAAAACAACAGCCAAAAAGCCCACGCATAAGATTCGACCTGAAAAACTCAAAGACCCAAACAGTGGTTGAGATCTTCCAAGCCAACATTGGAGGAAAGTTCGCCGCACTCACAGCCATTGACAATGATGTGAACACATTAGCCAACAACATCAAAGAAGTGCTAACGACAGCAGCAGAAGAAACATTAGGCGAAGCAGAACAAAGAAACAACCCTGGGTGACAAATGAGGTTCTTGACTCTGCGACAAAAAAGAGAACTTAAGAAGCAAAAGTTCACAAGTCAAGAAGCCAACAACAAGTACATGGATAGCCACAGAAAAGTGAGGAAAAAGATGAGAGAAGCCAAAGAAGCGTGGATAGAAGAACAATGCAACAACATCGAAGATGGAATGGCCAAGGGGAAACAGCAAAAACAGCTTACAACACTCTGAAAGCACTAACGAAAACCACACTAGCTAAAGCCTCTGTTATTGAAGACAAAGAAGGAAATTTTTAACGGAAAACAATGCCTCCTCCAGCGCTGGACGGGAATACTGTGAGGGTTGTATAATACCCACTTACGCCCAGATACCAACATAGTTTCCAACAAACCCCCTGAACACCAAGATAAAGACCCACCAATACTAAGGTGGTGAAGTAGACACAGCTATTAAGCAATTGAAGAAGGGGAAGTCCCCTGGAATCGATAACATCCCAGTGAACTCATAAAAAATGGAGGGGAATGAAACAGCAGGCGATTCACAGACCTTTGTCAGAAGATCCACGACACCCAAAGAATGGCCAAAAGAATGGACACAGTCTCTTGTAATACCCCTGCCAAAGAAAGGAAAACCTCAAGCAATGCCAGAACTACAGAAACCATCAGTCTCATAAGCCATCCTAGCAAGATCATGCTGCAGGTAGTCCTCAACAGACTGAAAAACCAAGCAGAAAAAAACTCCTGGCAGAAGAACAAGCGGGCTTTAGACCAAAACGCAGCACATGGAACAAATTTTTCAAACCTGAGAATTCTGATAGAGAAGCATCTCCAACACCAAAAAGACTTGTACCACAATTTTATAGACTTCAAAAAGGCCTTTGACAGGGTATGGCATGACGGCCTCTGGCAAGTACTCAGGCACTTCAACATTGACAACTGCCTAATTGAAGTCATCAAGGCTCTGTACGAGAATGCAAGA
>CM060319.1:58625045-58645045 GCA_030674155.1 Stramonita haemastoma | reverse complement strand
ATTGAGATATTAAGACAACATTTATCAAACTCTATAATAGTTAACTTTCAAAATAAAGTAGAAAACATGAGATATGAATACAACCTTCATCAAGAGAGAGAGAGAGAGAGGAGAGGAGAGAGAGAGAGAGAGAGAGAGAGAGAGGAGAGAGAGAGAGAGAGAGGAGAGTGAGAGAGAGAGAGAGAGAGAGAGGAGAGAGAGAGGAGAGAAGAGAGAGAGAGAGAAGAGACAGACAGACAGACAGACAGACAGACAGACAGACAGACAGACAGACAGACAGATTTCTTCTATTCTAGGTCTCGTTTAGAAAAGACTCACTGTCTGAAAAGTTCGCTGCTGTGGTGTCCCTATTACTCTTGAGAGAGAGAGAGAGAGAGAGGAGAGAGAGAGAGGAGAGAGAGAGAGGAGAGAGGAGATGAGAGATGAGAGAGGAGAGAGAGAGAGAGAGAGAGAGAGAGGAGAGAGAGAGAGAGAGAGTCGGACAGACAGACAGGCAGACAGACCGAAAGACAGACACACTGACCGACAGACAAGACCTGCACTAAAAGCAACGTTGTGTTCATATTGATGGATAGGAAACGAAATGAAATGGAACTGAAAAAAATCTTTGCACGTTTCCATCTGTGATTTTAAAAAATCAATTCAAATCAAAATGAAAGGCGACTACATAAAACAAATAAAAATAAATCAAAACAAAATCAACTGAAATAGAAAGAAAAAAATCCAATAAAAAACCCAAATTCAAACACAAATGCTGAAAAACTACTTCAGTGTCGGCTCCAAATGGATTGGAATGAAATGAGTTAAAAAGTATACACGCTAAAAAACAATTCTGTGCAGTATCCTAGAAAACAGAAAAAAAGAATAACTGAAATCGAAATAAAAACCAAGCAAAACAAAACCAAAACCAAAACAGTTCCACTGAGGTATCTAAAAAAAATTAGATAAAATAAAAATGCTTCAATACACACCTCCCCCAGTTCAAAAACCTCTCCCCAACTGAAGTGAATGCATTATGCGTTCTTGGCGTTTTCCTTCTCCTTCATTCTTAATCAATCAATCAATCAATCAATCAATCAATCAATCAAGTCAGTCAAAACTTTACTCAGTCAATCATCAGCTGCTAATGCATAGTGGTTAGTGTGCTGCTTTCCTGGTTGGAAAGTCGTAAGTTCGAATCCCATGGGAGCCAACTAGGACATGAAAATGAAAGAAAAATGCATTTCTTCTGATTTAAGAAATACATGTAATATGAATATGCAAAATTATAATGGATTCAAAAGCATTCGCGACTACAAAGACAGCAAGTTAGAAATGTTTTTGATTCACTAATTACGCCTGTTTCAAAAGGATTATTTTGTTGTGATGATGACATGATTTATTTAACAGCTATCAAATAACAGATTTCGTGTTGCTTGATGGTGAAGCACACCCTAAGCTATTAGCTTCTTGGTGCTCCAAATGGGTTTCTTGTACAATGCGTTTCTTTTCCGAATAAACGCCCGTCTGAACAAGCCGATCGGTGGTCTAGAGGTAACGCGCCTGTCTAGAAAGCGAAAAATCCGGGTCGGAGTGTGTGGTGGTTTGAATTCCCGTTTGGACCCAAAACTTTCCCCTATCCATTAGACCATGAGTGGTGGTCTGGGCGCTAGTCTTTCGGATGACACGATAAACTGAGGTCCCGTGTGTTACTCATCACTATTTAGCGTACGTTAAAGAACCCACGGCAACAAGAGGGTTGTCCCTGGCAAAATTATGTAGAAAAAAGCCACTCTGATAGGGAAACAAAATATAGTTGCAGACAGGAAAAACAAACAAACAAAAAATAATGGGTGGTGCTGCACTTGTGGCGACGCGCTCTCCCGGGGACAGCAGCCCGAATTTCAGGCAGAGAAATCTGCTGTGACATAATGCGGTAATGAATAAACACTGGACATAAAGATGACTTATCAAAGGTCAGTGCTAGGCCATCCAGGACAGTACAGGGTCATGGCAGAGCCAGTGAGCCGTAGCTGATTGCTGCAGACAGCTTTGAATGATTAGCTGGCCGTCATCTGAGAAGGGCTTAGAGTCTTCCTCATGCAGGGAAATTAATTAACTCCTGACCAGACGAACTGGTCTGTTATGAAGGTACTACAATCCGCATAGTGGGCACAGGCTAATTTGTGTTCACGTGCACACAGACACAAATATGCATGCACATAAGCAAGCAAGCCTGCACACACACGCGCGCGTGTGCGCACACACACATATACATACACGAGCGAGCGCGCACACACACATACACAAACACACACGCGCCGCACGCGCGCGCGCACACATATACACTCGTATGAACACACATTCGAGCACACACCTGGAGCGCATGCACACGTTCGAGCACACACACGCGCGGACGCGCGCACATGCATATGCACACGCACACACACACTCACACACACAAACACACACACGCGTGTGCGAGCGCACATGCACACGCACACTCTCTTAATTGGCTCAAGTTCGCTTGCAGATACTTCAAATGGATACTAAAAATATACTTTTCTGAAATTTTATATATATATATTATATATATATATATATATATATAATATAGATAGATAGATAGATAGATAGATAGATAGATAGAGATAGTGATAGATAGATAGATATAGATAGATAGATAGATAGATAGATAGATAGATGATAGATAGATAGATATCCAAATTTCTTGCAAACCACAATTTCATATACTGTGGAATGTTCGAGACTAGGTATCAGTGGAGATCCATTACATAACAATGGCAAGGAAGAGAACTGTTCACAAGAGTGCTCCGCTATAAACCAGCACAAGGGGACAGGCTGACTAAGGAAAGCAATGACAGAAAAGGATATAAGCACCGAATCCCAATGCAAGGAGTCAATTACTCTATGCAAATAAGAGATGATCTAGTATTTCTGAACACGACTTCATGCAAATGAAGGGGGACCTCTGATCACTGATTGGGCGGTCAGAACAGGGTCATGACAGGGTCAATCAACCATGTCTGATTATTCCCCCCAGAGTAGAGGCTCTTTCCGGCTGGCTTCCTCAAAGACGACCCAGCTGGAGGACTGCTAGACAAATAATTATCAGATTGCACAGGCAGCGAGTTCGATTCCCAACTGCCCGTATATCAAACAGTCTCTTGCTTTCAGATTTCAGATTTTGTTTCTCAAGATGTGGACACCTCATGGGTAACATTTGTATTATATGAAGGCCATCGCCAGCTCTGTTGATAATCAAACTTCAAGATGGTTTGCCAATGTATTGTGTGATCATACGACTGTTTGCCAAGCTGCATTAACGTAAAGAAAAATTGAAAACTGTGATATCAATAAACAACCGTGATTCATCTGAACTGCTGCCCACAGACACTAAAAATAATGTAACAAATTACAGGGCTCCTGAAAGCTAAAGTTATAAAACTGTGAAATCAGAGGGATGTTTTCAAGTGATGTCACGATAAGCACATACAGTCAAACTGCAAAACTGACAGCAATTATCATGTTTTTCAAAGCAATATCAAATAGTATTGTTTCAATGAAGAGAAAGTACTCAAAGACAAAAAAGCAAAGCTATCGTGCCACTGTATGCTTATGTTCAGAGAGTTGATCTAACTGATGTTGAAAGAACGACAAGTCTGAGAAAACAAACTTAAACTACACCATGCACTGGTTCTTTCCAGCCGTCTGTGCATATGCGAGTCCTGCCCTACAACAGCAGACCTGCAGAGGATAATTCAGGCAGTGAAAATGCGATGCTACATGAGAATTCTTGGCCGCTACTTTCTGGACCATGTTGCAAATTGGAAAGAGTACAGCATATCAGACAAGCCCAGACTACTGTCAAAACCCTTTAACAGATCCAGTGTAGTGTATCGTCATGCCATCTTGCAAAGAGTGGTATGGGGTCCCTAGGCAGGCAGAAAAAAAACGGAGAGACAACAGCAACAATGAGAGAAAAAATCCAAAGAAAAACTTTGCCAAGACCCTTGCACCAGCCCATAACTGCCACAAATGAACACAACTGTTGTTTTTGTCATTGCAGCACTTTAACAACAATCGCTCTCAACTAAGCTACTAATGCAGTGGAATAATGTACATTCAAAGACAGAAAACGTTACAGCTATCTTTCCACTATCTATGTCCTGACAAAATTCAGTTTGCAACGCAATCAGTCTAGTCTAAATGCAAATGAGCGATGACCCGCTACTCCTAAACATGAACCTATGCAAATGAGGATGACCCAAGGCCACTGATTGGTCGGCCAGAACAGGGTCATGGCAAGGTCAACGAACCGTACCTGATTATTCCACAGAGCTCCGGAAGCTCCTTTGACCAGTACCCTACAGGTATTGAAACCTTATCACGTACAGTAATTAAGTTCCGATATAATTAAGCTTTCCTGGGGGAACCGTGACCACACTATTAAAGGTAGCTCTGCTTATGATGACGCATGCACAAACACACGCATACAGAGAGAGAGGGGGGGAGAGAGACAGAGAGACAGAGAGAGACAGACAGACAGACAGAGCAGACAGACACTGATTATGACCATGATCATGATGATAATGATGATGATCACGACAACGACATGTATCTTCAGGGGCTACAGATAAATTCTTATTCATTCTTTTTGTCATCTGCCCTTTGCCCTACATTTATAGTGCAAACTGTGATTTACGGGGGAAAAAAGGAAAAGCCAAATTGTACTAAAAGTCAACATACATTTTGCATAATTCTGAGAGAAGAGAGAGAGAGAGAGAGAGAGAGAGAGAGAGAGAGAGAGAGAGAGAGAGAGAGAGAGAGAGAGAGAGAGAGAGAGAGAGAGAGGAGAGGAGGGAGGAGAGGGAGGGAGGGAGAGGAGGGAGGGAGAGAGAGAGAGAGAGAGAGAGAGAGAGAGGGGGGGGAGGGAGGGAGAGAGAGAGAGGAGAGAGAGAGAGAGAGAGAGAGAGAGAAGAGAGAGAGAAGAGAGCAGAGAGAGAGAGAGAGAGAGAGACAGAGACAGACAGACAGACAGACAGACAGACAGACAGACAGACAGACAGACAGACAGAGACTCAAGACGGACAGAGTTTGCTTGTCTCAACAACGATGCCCTTATTAAGTTTTACAGACACCCCCCCCCCCCACCCCCCCCTCCGAACTTTTTTTCTTCTTCTTCGTCGGCAAAACACTTGTTTACATGTCGAGCGAGGTGGGAGTATTGCACAAAACATAATATAAGCTAAGCTATTCCTGCATGCTTTGAACGCAGAAGTCTACTGCTTTGGAAAGAGTTCAGTTTCTGCAGTTTTGCTTTCCATCTTAACCTTTAATAATATCTTTACACGTATTACCTTCGGCAAAATCTGTCTCCTTTTTTAGATTCTTTGTTTAGTGTGCAGTCTCGTTCTTGGTGTCTTGTTTTATTCCTTGTTTTTTTATGGTTTATCGCCGTGTTGTGTTTCAATTCGTAATTCGAATCCATCGTATTTATGTAGTCATATATAGCTTTCACATTAAACAACGCAGAAACATGACAGCACACCTTGCGCGCGCGCACACACACACACACACCGCACACGCACAAATACGCACACACAAACACACACAACACACACACACACACACACACACACACACACACACACACACACACACGATGATTCTTTGCTCTCACAAAAAAACCCAAACCAAATGCAACTACATTTTCCATAAATCAAATGTACTTAAGCTCTTCAGACAGTTCTCGCAAACACACTGGTTCACCCCTACTTCTCTGACTCCCCCATATCGCTCTCTCTTCTCTCTCTCTCTCTCTCTCTCTCTCTCTCTCTCTTCTCTCTCTCTCTCTCTCTCTCTCTCTCTCTCTCTCTCTCTCTCTCTCTCCCCTTTCTCCCCTCTAACCTTTCTCCCACCCCCCGCTCTCTCCCCCTCCCCTCTCTCTCTCACACACACATACACACACTCTCATTGCCTCTGTTTCCCTCTCTTTCTCTCTGTGTGTGTGTGTGTGTGTGTGTGTGTGTGTGTGTGTGTGTGTGTGTGTGTGTGTGTGTGTGTGTGTTTGTCTCTCTCTTTCTCTCTCTCACACACATACACACGCACACACACACACTACACACACCACACACACACACACACACATCCATACACAAGCGCGTGCACACACACATTGGGGGAGGGGCAGGGTACACACGAAAGGCATTGAAAATTCTAATCACTCGTGCAATCGATCAACCCATCCAACCCAACCCAGTCAATCAATCGATCGATCGATCGATCAATCAATTAATCATCTTTTCCTTGCCTCTCTTTCTCTCAACCCCTCTCCTTTTAATGCCCTCTTTCTAAGCCAAGAAAACTCTCCCCCGCTCCTGTCCATCCTGTCTCTCTCCCCTGTCTCTCCCCCCCACCTCCCTTCCCATCTCCCTCAGTCAACATGGCTACGAGCGAGGGAGGGCTTACGATGGCTCACAGACGGTTGCCATGGAAACGCGTCATTAGCCATGACGAAGCAACCGATTGGCTGCTCTCTCTCTCTCTCTCTCTCTCTCTCTCTCTCTCTCTCTCTCTCTCTCTCTCTCTCTCTCTCTCTCTCTCTGTCTCGTCTCTCCTCTTCCCCATCATTCTCTTCATCCTCTTGTCTTCAATGTCTTGTTGGTTTCTGCCTAAATATGGTCAAGCCGCGAGCGTTCGTGTGTGTGTGTGTGTGTGTGTGTGTGTGTGTGTGTGTGTGTGTGTGTGGTGTGTGTGTGTGTGTGTGTGTGTAGTCAGTGTGTGTCAGTGTGTGTTAGTGTTGTGTGTGTGTGTTGTGTGTGTGTGTGTGTGTGTTGTGTGTGTGTTGTGTGTTGTGTGCGTGTGTGTGTGTGTGTGTGTTGTGTGTGTTGTTTGTGTGTGTTGTGTGTGAGTGTGTTTTGTGTGTATTTGTGTGTGTGTGTGTATTTGTGTATGTGTGTGTGTGGGGGGGGGGGGTGCGCGCGCGCGTGTATGATCGTGTCCTCCATATTACCTTTACCGACCCTCATCCTCTTTCATGTCCATTCTTCTCCCCCCTCTCCTTGACAAAGCACCCCTACTCATCATCAACCACCTACCCCCAAACCCCCTCACCTAAAGAGTTTCAATCTCTCTCCTAACTCTTTCCTCATCCTACCCCTTATGTTCTGCCCTCTCTCTGCCTTACCTTTTCTCCACACCACAACATCACACACAACACGCGCGCGCGCACATACACACAATCAACCCTCCCCCTATACAACACCACATTCTCTCTCTCTCTCTCACACACACACACACAAACAACAGCCGCCAAACATACACACAATCAACCCTCTCCTATACACACACGCATATTCCTCTCTCTCTCTCTCTCCTCCTCTCTCTCTCTCTCCTCTCTCTCTTCTCTCTTCTCTCTCTCTCTCTCTCTCTCACACACACACACACACACACACACACAATCAACCTCCCTACACACACACACACACTCACACACACACACACACACACACACACACACACACACACACACACACACACACACACACACACACACAACAGGTGATGGACTTTGCCATGTCTTGTTAAGGACGAACCCAATTTTGGAGTTAAGATGGCGCCGCGGCTCCGTAATTGTTGTCCGAGCGAATTTTCGGTTATGCCACCTAGATACTTTCCCCCACTCTTTCACTTTTCCATTCTGTTTATCTTCTCTGATACATGTCCTCTCCTCAACTTTTTTAAAAATAACTTATATACTTTTTTCATCATCATCATCATCATCATCATCATCATCATCATCATCATCATCATCATCATCATCATCATCATCATCATCACTCATCATCCCCTTATTTCTGGAACCAGACTTTTTTCTTTTTGCTTTCTCGGTGCTTTCTGTAAATCTCCGGTTTCAAGACGTTTTTGCAATTGCGCCTTTTTCTTTCATGTTTGTCGTCACAAATCGTCATCAGTCATCATGATGCTGGTCTTATTCTTTGTCGTCGTTGTTGTTTGTCGTCACCGTCATCATTGTGATCGAATTCACCATCACTATCATCATCTTCTTTCTTTCTCTTTCCATTCTCAATGTCTATCATCATCATCATCATCATCATCATCATATCATCATCATCATCACCATTCATCATCATCTCATGTCTTCTAGTACTATCAAACAAACAACCGAGCATGCAATCAACCACCTGACATTGACGGTATCGTCATCGTTGTCCTGATCGTATGTCATCACTTGAGATCGTAGTCGTCTCCATCACTCTCACTCTCTTCTTCTTTTTCTCCTCTCCTCCTCCACCATCCTCTCCTCCTCCTCCTTCTTTTCTTCTTCTTCTTCTTCTTCTCCTCCTCCTCTCTCCACCTTCTTCTCTCCTCCTCCTCCTCCACTTCTTTCTCTCTCTCTCCACCTTCTTCTCTCTCTCCTTCTTCTTCTTCTTCTTCTTCTTCTTCTTCTTCTTCTCTTCTTCTTCTTCCTTCTCCTTCTTTATCCTCCTCCTCCTTTTCTTCTTCTACTCGTCCTGCCCCTCCTTTTCCTTCTTCTTCTTTTCATTTCTCATCTCTTCCCTCCTCCTTCGTCCTCCTCCTCCTACTCATCTTTCTTCTTCTTCCTTCTTCTCACTCTTCTCTTACCCACCTCCTTCTTGTCTTCAAACCCTTCTTTCTCATCCTCCTCATTCTTCTCCTCTAATTTTCTTGTTCTTGTTTTATCTTCTTGTTCTTCTCTTCTTCATCCTTCTTGTCTTTTCCACCTCGTCCTCTTTCTTCTGATTCTTTATGCCTCTGTCTTCTTCTCTTTTTTCTTCCACACAGCTGGTCTTGCGGCATAGAGCAAGCAGAGGCAAGCAGGCAAGCAGGGGTGTGCAGATGGGCGGGCAAAGCCACTTTGAAGTCTAGTCCCTGTCATCCCCCTTCTCTCTCTACTAGAAAGTCTTTCCCTACATCATCATCATCGTCATCATCTTCATCATCCTCTTCTGCCCCCCCCCCTCTCTCTCTCTCTCCACAAGAAAGTATTTCCCTACATATCTCTCTCTCTCTTCTCTCTCTCTCTCTCCTTCTCTCTCTCTCTCTCTCTCTCTCTCTCTCTCTCTCTCTCTCCTCTCTCTCTTCCGTCCAGGAAGCTATTTTCACGGCTAGGTCTGGTGCACACAGACTTCAAAAGAAGCCGGTCGGATTTTTTTTTCCTGGGTTGCAATCATGTCAGGTGGCATGACAAATGGAGGTCAGGCAATAGTGGTGATGGTAGGGGGGTTGCACTGATATCTATCTATCTATCTATCTATCTATCTCTCTCTCTCTTTCTCTCTTCTCTCTCTCTCTCTCTCTCTCTCTCTCTACTCTATTCTCTCCTCTTCTTTCTATCTCTCTCTTCTCTCTCTACTCTTCTATATATATATATATATATATATAACACACACATATATATATGAGGAAGAGTGGAGGAGGTGGAAGGAGATGGAGGGAAAGAAAGTGAGAAATGCAGAGAGATAGAAAATGAGACAAGAGGGAGGAGGAGAGGAGGAGAGAGAGAGAGAGAGAGAGAGAGAGAGAGAGAGGAGAGAGAGAGAGAGAGAGAGAGAAGACAGACGAAGAAGAAGAAAACGAGACAGAGACGAGGAAGCAGAGACAGCAGAGGAGAGACAGAGAGAGAGAGACAGACAGACAGAGACAGGACAGACAGAGACAGACAGACGACAGACAGACAGAAGAGTAGAGAAGAGAGAGAAGAGGTAGTAAAGTAGAAGGAAGATAGACAGACAGATAGAAGATAGAAGACAGAGACAGAGAGAGAGAGAGAGAGAGAGAGAGAGAGAGCAGAGACAGAGAAGAGAGACAGAGAGACAGACGAGAGAAGACAGAAGAAGAGACAGAGAGAGAAGAGAGAGAATCATCTCCATTGCAAGATGCTGACCACACATAATCCTGACTGATGTTACAGATAAGGTGATAAAGACAACCGTATCACATCCTGTTTCGCTGGAAAGCAAGAGACACAGGTTTGTTGAGATTCATCACCTCACAGATTCTTCATGTCCTGGAGTTGTTGTTATCTTACAGAAAACTCTTTTGGCAAAACAGAGACTTGGAAAACCAGAAAACTATTTGGCACAACAAGAGACTTTGAAAACCATTTTCCTTTTTATTCTTTTTATTAACTGTTGCGGGTTTTATTTCCAGTGTGTTTCTAACCTATAATATGAACAAATTCTGTCATTTAAGGTACTGTATCATCAAAGCACAGCATAGTAGCTCATTTAAAAAAAAAACAAACAACAAACAGCCCACCTACTTCTGAAAGACAGCTTCTTTCTTGACCCTTGTTTTAAACTTGAGATCAACTCCGAAGTCGGAACGCGGCTACCTGATGTGTGTGTGTGTGTGTGTGTGTGTGTGTGTGTGTGTGTGTGTGTGTGTGTGTGTGTGTGTGTGTGTGTTGTGGTGTGTGTGTGTGTGTGTTTGTGTGGTGCGCACGCGCGCGTACGAGTGTGTTTGTGACATTTTTTATCTGAAGCTATCATATAATGTTTGAACAAATATGAAATGTAGCTACCCTGTCTTTGATTGTGATTCGTTTCAATACGCCTGTCAGTATTGTAATTGCCCTTCAGGGATGATCAAAGTGTTTTTGACTTGACTTGACTTGACTTGGACTCCTCTAGTTGTGACTTGTTCGCGACGTGCTGTCGGGAAAACATTCAGAGCTGTGTCCAAACAACTTCTCAAGCAGTTTTTGAAAGTCATTATTGAATACCAGCAGACAAGACAGTAAATCATCGTTCATTAAAAGAAAAAAAGAAAAACAAGAAAAGGGGGAAGGGGCGGGGTGGTGTGTGTGTGTGGGGGGGGGGGGGGGGAGGGGTGTTGGTTGAGAAGAAGGAGATAGGACGGACAGAAAAAGAAATGCAGAAGAAGCGGAAGAACAAAATAAAGTTGACATGTCTTCCAAACATGTTTTTGTAACCCTTTCAGAGAGGCATGTCAAGGAAGCAGCCCAGCACAGCTGTCACATTTTCTCTGTGTGTGGTTGCTGGTCAATGGCAATTGAGGAGGCGGAATACATGGGATTTTGGGGGTTTTTTGGTTGTTTTTGTTTAAGAGACTTCGTTCGGTGCAGGGTTTTTTGGGTTTTTTTTTAAACCTTGCTGTCTTCCGTCGATGTGATGATTACTAGAGATGATTATGTTCAGTTTGAAATTTTAATTAAACAAAAAGCAAAGCTCTTCTTGTTTGAAACAAATACGTGCAAGTGTACTTTTCTGCTCCTCTCTTGTCTTTTTGACTCCCTCCCTGTCATTTCTCTCTCTCTGCCTCTACCTCTCCGCTATGGTTTACATCCTGATATCTTCCCTAATAACGACGGGGACTAGGTGCAAAAAATAGCACATCCGTGCTTATATTATCCTCAAAATAAAAATTTCCCCTTGCCTACACCACCACCACTCCCTTATCTCTCCTCCTCCCCTTTCTCTCTCTCTCTCTCTCTCTCTCTCTCTCTCTCTCTCTCTCTCTCTCTCTCTCTCTCTCTCTCTCTCTCTTTTCCATCCTCCTCCTCCTCCTAGTGCTGCTTCTTCCAGAGACGCAGTTGTTTGTTTCACAGCAGCAGTAGCAGCATCATCATCATCAGCAGCAGCAACAGCTCTTGTTCCAGCTTTCAAGGAATGTCTGTCTGTAGCAGCTTTCTTCGATCAATGGCATCATTGTCTACATCCCCTGTTCGGTTTTTTTTTCGTTCTTTGGTTTGGTTTCCCTGCTCTATGCTTTATGTATTAACCAAGCTAATCTCAACCCCCCAAAGACGCTTGGACATTCCAAATGTTGTCGTTCTTCTGTCTGAGTGCGGAGGTAAACCTTGTCCTTTATCCCAACTATGACGTAGACAAGAGTCGGATTCCGTTTAATTGTGTCTGCTAGGCTTATTCCAGACACTTCTTTTTCAGCCTTTTGGCTGCATATTGTTCCTATGGTTACTTGTGTTATCTTTTAAAATGAGGTTGGGGGGTGGGGGGAAGGGGGGGGGGACTAAAAGTCAGGATATGAGGGCATAATAAATATCCTGCCTCAGTTTCATTCAGAAATACCCACTGAAACATTATGTCAATAATAGCGTACCGGAGAGGTGTCATCGTGTGCGAGTGTATATTGTGCATTCTTCTGTCTCTCGTGTGCCATTAGGCGTAAAAGTACTAGTCATTGGATTTTTTTGACGTTTTCCTTTAATCCATGCCTCTCCAGAAATCTACCAGCCATGTCTGCTAGCCTCATAATATTCTAGCGAAGTATCCCTCTTTTACCTGTGAGGTCTCATTTTCCCGGTACATTCAATTCCGTGCGGTTCTATTATCATGTTGATGGCCACCCCATTACCCCAGTTTGTTTATCAGACGCAAACTTTTCTCTTCTGCATTCTTGGTGACTCGTTTGACTGCTGACAAGGTAAACATTTCTTTTCCTCTGTTAGTTCTCCTGGGAGCTACACCGAAGAGTAGTTTAATGGATTCCTCCATTTGTTTGCTGGATGCTGAAGCCCGGAGTTTCAACAAACGACTTTCTTGTTCATGCTGCAATGCAATGTATCTCAGGATTTTTTTTATATTTGTTGTTGCCTACTTTCCTCTCGCCAGTCTTCCCTATGTCCTTAATAGATGTTGTGGTAGTCAGTTACTATGTGTCTTTTCTCTTCAAACAAACAAAATCCTCAATAGATCATGAGAGGAAACTAAAAACTCTGTATGTGCTGTTACAGTTCGAATTATATACTCTGTGTGTGTGTGTGTGTGTGTGTGTGTGTGTGTGTGTGTGTGTGTGTGTGTGTGTGTGTGTGTGTGTGTGTGTGTGTGGCGCGCGCTTGTATGTGTGTGTGTGTGAGAGAGAGAGAGAGAGAGAGAGAGGAGAGAGAGAGAGAGAGAGAGAAGAGAGAGAGAGGGTAGAGAGAGAGGGAAGGGGGGGGTAGAGAGGGAAGGGGTGAAGATGAGATGTGGGTGTCAATAATCAACCCAGTCTGACGGTGCCATTACAGCACTTCCCAATACTCCCAAACCACCTCGCTTTGAAAGTCGATTGAAACGGATTGAGACAGAAAATGAGCAGACTGAACAATCATATAGATTTAGGACACAGAGGGTGAGAAAACCGATTGAGACAACAAGACAGAGAGAACAGTAGGGGGAAAGGGGGAACAGAAACAGAGGCATAGGGAAGACAAAAATGGGGGGAGGAGGAAAAGAATGACAGGAGAGTGGTGTTTCTAGAGGTTCTGAATCAGGCTTTACCTAACGAATCAAGTTTTATCGTTTTTTTTTCATTCTTTTTTCTCCTTTTTGTCTTTACCTTCTTGTCAACATTTCAGTAGAATGCAAAAGCAGGCACACGCATAACTCTTAGGTGTCAGCTCAGGTCTGCCTCAGCACCAGGATTTTGTATGGACAAATAAATATAGACAGTGTTTAACTGTTAACTAGACTTTGCTTATATAGCCTTTGGGTGTGTTCTTTTGTTTGTTTCCAGGAACCAACTGGAAACAAAATAACAACAACAATTTCAAAAACTACAGCAACATTAACAAATGAGCAGTCAACAGAAATTATGCAGTGGACGAGAATATGTGTAAAAAAAAAAAATCCACATAGAACCCTCCCCCCCCAAAAAAAAAAAAGCCAACTACTACAGTAACTGGTAGACTATCGATTGTATTAGAAAAATCGTAACAGCATAACTAATGTTAAGAAATACACTGAAAAGTACAGCACACGACTAACTACAGAAACGACTATTTTTCACCCAGCCCGTTACCCTTTCCCAAATACCCTCTATTAATAGAATAACAGAAGGTAATGAAGGCTTGCTGAAGCATAAAAAGCTTTAAGGTATTGACAAACAACATAACTATCATATTTGTTTTTACAATGGACTTTCACTTTCATATAATTTTCCCATAACATGATAAGGACGCACATACTGATGAACCGACACATTCGTATATAAAAAAAAATTGAAATAGACCAGGAGACACCAGATTTCATACAAACACCAGTGTACTCATGCACGCACCATTTACATATTTATTCATTTTACTTATTGACCTATTCTTCCCTATGTATTCATCTATCGACTTATTTCTGCTGCGATTCATCATGGCCAGTGTCATGATTTTAAGGGAAAAGAAGAAAGGAGGATCTGATGTATCTTCTACCGAGATCACAGCTTTGAAACGTGCAGGACGTAAACAGTATTATCAAACAGTAACAAAAAGGAGAGTGTAAGCAAGCACACACGAGAGAGAGAGAGAGAGAGAGAAGAGGAGAGAGAGAGAGAGAGAGGAGAGAGAGAGAGAGAGAGAGAGAGAGAGAGAGAGAGAGAGAGAGAGAGAGAGAGATGAGAGAGAGAGAGAAGAGAGAGAGAGAGAGAGAGAGAGAGAGGAGAGAGAGAAGAGAGAGAGAGGAGAGAGGGGAGAAGACAGAGAGAGAGGGTGGGGAGGAGGAGAGATAGTAGAGAGAGAGTAGAGTGAGAGGTAGAGTAGTAGTGAAGAGAGAAGAGAGAGAAGATAGTAAGTAAGAGTAAGTAGTAGAAGAGAGAAGAAGAAGAAGAAGAAGAAGAAGAAGAAGAAAAGAAGAAGAAGAAGTAAAAAAGAATGAAGAAGAAAAAGAAAAGAAGATGAAACTTTCTTATAAACATGACAATGAAAATATACGTCAAAAATGACAGTCCGAAATCCCTGCAGCTATATATGTCCGAATAAGATCGTACATAAAGCTATCAAGAGCTCTGCCAAAACATCTCTACTAAAGAAAAAATAAACAAAGACATAGGGGCAGGTAAAAAAACAAAGAAAAAAAAAGAAACAGACGCGAATACACAAACTGAGAACGCAAGCAAACATCAATTATGAGTCATCTGACTCCAACACCATCACTATCCCCTCCCCTCCTCCCTCTATAGAAAGACTCCTCACTCCCCCCCTCCCTCCCCCCACCACAACACACAACACACACACACTACTAATCTACATTCTCTCCTCCCCCACCCCCCACCCTACAACACCCACATCCCCACACCCCAACCAACCAAAAAAAAAAAATCTCTCTCAGACATCTTTGGCCCTAAGGCAGATTAGCAGGCCTGGGAGAGATGCTAACAGGATCTATCGGCCTGTAGCAGTTTACCTTCCCTCACCAAGTCTTAGGGCTAATTGGATTGGCGAGGGGGCTAGGGACTGGGCCGTAACAGCCCTACTGGAGGCCCCCGCCACGCCTAAGTGTATGCTCACACAACGCACTAACGATTCCGCTTAGTCATACGGTCGAGACGGGACGTGTACGACAAAGTTAGCTTAAAAAATCAAAAGACTCAGTAGTAGTATACGCACGCGCTGGCGAGAGTGACAATCGTGTAAGAAAAAAAGAGTAATAGGTTTATAGGGAGGTGGTTTTCATCCTTATACAATACGCAGACTTTCACATTCGATTTCACTTGAAATAATTATAGTGTTTAGGGTGAACCTATTTTCCAAAGAGGTGGGTAATACAAAGCTCGCAGGTACCCGCGTTTGTGTACATTGTGTGTGTGTGTGTGTGGTGTGTGTGTTTTGGTGTGTGTGTGTGTGTGTGTGTGTGTGTGTGTGTGTGTGTGTGTGTGTGTGTGTATGTGCGTGCGTGTTGGTGCGTGCGTGTATTTTAGTTGAAATGTTTTTATTTCAATAATGAATAAGCACTCCTTCGATTTTATATCCAGTACCCGTGTGCAAGGGGCTTTGTAAAATTTGTCATCCGTTCTTACCAGCAAACATGGCCTGTTACTTCTTACAGGCGGACACAGGTCTTCTACTGTGCGCATGAAGTTCTTTGTCTCTGTCTCTCTCTCTCTCTTAACGCCAGTTGTCATTGTCAATGTCAAAAAATATCTCTCTGTCAAGCGCCTGACGAGAATGTTGACAACAAGAATAGCGATACATTTTCTTTTAGCAAACAAGCCCATAACATCCCCCTGACCATGAATTCAAAGAAACGACCGTGCAGGTGATAAGGGAGAAATAACCAGGCCAAAGAAAGCCATCGGCCATTCCTGTTTCAGAAGAGCGTGAAGCAAAAGAGTTCAGCTAAATGGCGATATATACACCTAGTTCACTCCAGATAAATGTGTAACAAAATAACAAAGACACAGAATATTAATAATAACGACATAAAGAAACTCTGGAAAAGTTTTGCAAGGGCACGAACTAGAGACACGAAGGATTGGCGCGCGAATGACAACCCCCCTCACCCCTCCAGCTCCCCCCCCCCCCCCCTGGAGCCATCATCACAGTTTTACTCTCATACGTTATGTGCAGGAAGCAAGCAAGCAAGTACGAACGCACATAAGCGAGCGAGCAAGCAAGAAAACGCTTGCACACGCGCGCGCGCGCGCACACACACACACACAACACCACACGCGTGCGCACGCACGCACACGCACACACACACAAGGAGGAGGAGGAGGAGGAGGAAGAGAGAGGAGGGAGGAGAGGAGAGAGGAGAAGGAGGAGGAGGAGAGGAGAGAGGAGAAGAAGAAGAAGAAGAAGAAGAAGAAGAAGAAGAAGGAAGAAGAAGAAGAAGAAGAAATCAATAAGAAAGAAGGAAAGAAAGAAGGAAAGAAGAGAGAGAGAGAGAGAGAGAGAGAGAGAGAGAGAGAGAGAGAGAGAGAGAGGAGAGAGAGAGAGAGAGAGAGAGAGAGAGAGAGAGAGAGAGAGAGAAAGAGAGAGAGTAACGTTGTGCCGTTTCATCATCATTTTAACACTGAAACAGCATGAATAATAAAAGCGTAGGTAAATAAAGGAGACAGACACCCCTGAAGGAAGTTTTACTGGATAGAACCAAACAATCTCATGTCCGCCCCCCCCCCCCCCCCCTCCAGTCTGTTGATGGTGTCCATTTTATCATCTAACTGTAAATCTGAATTGTTCACATCTTTCATATAAAACTTTACTAAAATGAAAAAAAAATGTACTTGTATGTCCTTTCTTAGCGCTATTTTCTCGCTCCATTCTGGACTGAAATGTAAAAACTGTTTGCTTCTATTGTACATAAAATCTTTTCCGAAAATGTACAATATGCCTCCCCCTTCCCACTGTATGTCTGTCTGTCTCTCTCTCATATCTTATCTGTCTGTCTGTCTGTCTGTCTTTTGTCTGTCTGTCTCTCTGATATTTTATTTTTCTTTGCTCAGAATTTTATCTTCGTTACTGAAATTTTTGCTGTGATTTTGTATTGACATTTTGGAGATAAGAGAACAAAATAAAACATGAATTTTTTTGAGACTGTCTTCTTCTTGCCTACCTTGAAGACAAATTCTTCTCTTATGATACGGCTCTTTTGTCTTGTTTTATATTTAGGTTATTTCGTATTCTCAACTCTTGATGTATTCATAAGTGCAAAGACAATTCTTTTGACATAAAAATGATATATACGTTCGGGTATTTGCTCTTTAGCTCCTATTTTCTGAAACTGATATATTTCTTTATAAGTTTTAATGACTCCGATGATTCACACACGGGCAAACACTGCTGAAGTACGTTCATTACACACACACACATTATATTATATATATATATATATAATATATATATATATATATATATAATATATAATATATATAATATGACAATCCCAGGGGTGCAAATTTAAAGACACACTGTAAATAACCCACAGAGCCATTCATTCAGGATTCTTTCATTTGTTCCAACTACAAACGAATGCAAATTAAATAGAAATTATGTTTCTGACCTAAAATAAAACAAAAAATCCTTTGCAAATAAAACAGAAACAAGGTTTCTGACCTCATAACTTTTTGCAAATGGAACAGAAAATAGGTTTTAGACCTCGTCACTTTTTGCCAATAAAACAGACACGATGTTTCCTACTTCATAGGTTTTTTTGCAAATAAAATAGGAACGATATTTCTGATCCTATAACGTTTTGAAAATAAAGCAGGAGCTTTGTTTCTGATCTCAAACTTTTTGGAAATAAAACAAAAACGATATTTCGTGACCTGATGAAAATTTGCAAATAAATTATATAAAAAAATCCAAGGTTTCTGACCTCAAGGTTTTGCTGTTGCTTTTCTTTGGCAAATAAAACATAATGTTTATCATTTCTAAACAATGCCACAGTATCAAGAACATTTCCAAAAATCATCCACTTAGACTGAAGCAGCATTTTTATTTTAATCATGTTTAAAACCATAGACTGAATATCTCCTAAAACCTCTCCTTCCAACAGAGAGCCTTTCAAACCTGTTAACTCACGTTTTCTGTATCTAACATTATTTTCTTTGCTCCACATTTTGTCCGAAAATGCCATCCAGGTTCATGCATGAGTTTGTGTCCTTTCTGCATCAGATTTTTTTTGAATTCAGCATTAACCAATGCCCTAAGTCACTCATTTCCAATCTTTAAAAAGACCAGATAAATGCAGCTTCTCTTGTACACCATACTTTTTTTCGGTTCTGCATTTTCAACATACGGCCTGTTGATGATCGGTACATTACAAATATGTTTCTCGGCTTGAAAAGCATCACCACAATCTTTCATATATGTCTGATCTTCTCAAGCTACGCGCCATCTGCACTCTCCTTAGACAATTGATCAAATGCTTCAGCATCAATCCTCACATGAAAAAGGATAGGTGCCTTTTTCTTATTGGGTTGCTTTGGTGTTTTTTTTGTTTGAAGCTTAACTTCTTGTTCTCTGGAACGATACTCAATCTGTTAAGACATCACATGAATCAACGTTTGTAAGCTCTTTCAAAATTGCTTGCTTACTTCACGCGATGTAACACAGGCACCAACATTTTCCCCCCTGTTCTGTTTTCTCTTACAAATTTTTGCTAACAATTAACCATAAATGGAACACAAGAGCGCACCCTTCTCCAGTTTCAATATTCACTGCCTTGATTTCTTGCATAATTACATGATGAATCTAATACCAAGGGCTTCCCCACTGTCTGCTCTATCATCATAGCTAAAGCTCCAATGTAAACCTGCACCAGCGTGGGACAGAAGCAGCCTCCACTCCAGCTTCAGTACATTTTCTTTCAAGTCCATGCACAATTATACAACGACGTAACATACACTCTCATCCATCCCCTCCCCATTTCCAACTATATTGCAGGAATTCAGCGCGGAGTATCACAATGTAACGCAAGTATTCGTCCACCCCTGTCTCCAATTTCGATACAGGATATGTTGCCAGAATTCCACACACAAAGACATCATAATTAAATGCAAGTACATGCATTCCCCTCCCACCTCAACTTGTTCTGGAAGTCCTTGTAGAATATGCCACGATATAATCAGCTATCCCCCCCCCCCCTCCGGTATACTGATAGAATTCCACACACAAAATGGCTCTTTCATATAGTGCAGCCCTTCTGTTCTCTCCCTCCTGTTCCAATGATATACTGCTCGATTTCCAGGCAATATCCCACCAAGTGTAATTCAAACACTCGCCCCTCCTGTTCCAGTTGACATTGCTGGAATGGCATGCTAGTCATACCACGTGCAACTTAAGCACTTGTCTCCGTACGTCCTCTCTTCATTCATATTACTCGAAGTCCGACAAACGTCTCACCACCACATGTAACTCGACCACTTACCCCTTCAGTTCCGATTTACATTGCTAGAATTCCCAGCACAACCATAATTATTTCACAAAGTACACACAAGCACTCATTCCACTCCTGTGCCAACTCGTATCACTATAGTTTCAGGCACAGTGATGCTAGAATACAATACACTCACGTACCACATCCCTTCAGCATCCAAATGTAATGTTAGAACTCCAAGAACAATAGCACTTCACTGAAGTGCATGCACTCAACTAGCCGCCTTGGCACAGTGGTTTGGGCGCTGGATTCTGTCTGGCAGGACACAGGTTTGAGTTCGTAAGCGGCATAGTTAATTGTGTTATTTTCAGACACTTGGTTGGCTCTTCCCAGAGTGCGTTTGTTATG
>CM060319.1:58592545-58617545 GCA_030674155.1 Stramonita haemastoma | reverse complement strand
AAGACATTTAAAAAGATGAACAATTAGATATTTAAAGAGATGAACAATCAGACATTTAAAGAGATGAACAGACAATCAGACATTTAGAGATATGGACAATCAGATATTTAAAGAGATGAACAATCAGACATTTAAAGAGATGAACAATCAGACATTTAGAGAGATGAACAATCAGACATTTAAAGAGATGAACAGACAATCAGACATTTAGAGAGATGAACAATCAGACATTTAGAGAGATGAACAATCAGACATTTAAAGAGATGAACAGACAATCAGACATTTAAAAAGATGAACAGACAATTAGACATTTAGAGAGATGAATAATCAGACATTTAAAGAGATGAATAATCAGACATTTAAAGAGATGAACAATCAGACATTTAAAGAGATGAACAATCAGACATTTAAAGAGATGAACAGACAGCCAGACATTTAGAGAGATGAACAGACAATCAGACATTTCGAGAGATGAACAGACAATCAGACATTTAGAGATAATTATGGACAATTAGACAAGCACAGATAGCGATAGAGACAGACAAAAAATAGACACACATCTGGAAGGGGGGGGGGGGGGGATTGCACCGTTAAAGCTAGAGCAAAGATAAGTATCTTTGAGCTAGAGACAGTAAGAGGACAGGATCAGATTTTAAAAGACAAAGCACACAAGAATTTTTCAAAAATTCACAAAGGTGACAAGGCAAGAACCCAGAAGACAGATTTTACTTCATCATCACACATCCTAGTCGCCAGATTCCAACTTGTTGAAATGGTGCCAGTATGCCTCTGCCTCAGCCAAGCCCTCCTGTGGCGTAGGTGCTCTCTACAATGATGTCCTCATCATCGACCACTCTCTGCCCCCCCCCCCCCCCCCACTCCTCTCTCTGTCTGTCTCTGTCTCTGTCTCTCTGTCTCTCTCTCTCCATCTATTCTCATCTTTTGGTATCAAAGAGGTCTTTGATCTTCTGAGATGCTAACGCATAAGAGATCCACATCGCCGCATAATACGTCTGCCACCCCACGTGGTTTTCATTTCAACGTTATTAAGCCAGCTGTCTTTCACATTCATAGGAGGCTCTGTTTGAATTCTAATGAAATGATCTTTTTGGGGGTAGTTGGGCTGGGTTGTGTCGGTGGTTGGGGTTGGGTGGTAGGTGGTGTAACGTTGAACAGGGTTTAGAAGAATGGGAAAGAAGGTTGAGACAGTTTGTCCAGCCTTTGCCTGATCACAAACACTAGAAAACGATACAATGAATAGGAAGGTCTTCGCTGTTTGCTTTCTTTCAAAAAAAAAAGAAGATATAACATTTACTTAAGTAGCATTGTTAATTCAGTTCCCTGTCCTACTGAGAAAGCTGCTAAAACATTTACTTACACTACATTTTTTAAACCAAGCACCGTGTGAATGGACATACAGAAGTGTCACTAAAAATCTCATTTTCATCCCATCTTCACAGTGGTACATATGAACACCTGGACTTGCTCAGCGTGAATGAATGACGTTAGGAAAATGAGGTTTTTGTAAGCTCACACAATACCTCTGTGGCCACACGTCACTTCTTTTCCATGCAACTGAGTTACCTTTTACATTTCTTCAGATGTCTGGTGTTCTAGAATGATTTAGTATGGATCAGGAAATTTCGCGGATTGTGGGGGTGTAAGCTAAGCACTTGGGGGTGAGGGTAGAGTAGATTTGAACGTTGAATGGCGTGCAGAATGGTTAAATATGATGGTGGCAGAATGTGAGTCATGGCGCTAAGCGTAAACACAAAAACAGGGACAGTTTTTTTGTTTTTTTTAATAAGGATAGAAATGGGATGGCAGAGACAAGTGCACACATATAAGCAAAACAAGCATAGAAAAGAGAGGGAACAGACAAACACACAAAAAGAAGGGAATCGACAGATAAGCAAACTCCTGAAAAAAACACACCTCCAAATCTAATGTTTGGCAACCTGAAGGGGGAATCATATTGCTACTCCATGGCCAAAACAACAAAACAATATCGAGAGATGTTCTCTTTCTTTTCGTCTGTGCCCCGTACGTCAGTCTCTCCCAGTGACAGATGGCCTCACGGACTGTCTCTCTCCCCCCCCCCACCCCCCCCCCACCCCCACACACAACACCCTAACACTGCCTTTTATCTCATTCACCTATTAGCCAGCGCTCTGATCTTCTGGGGAATCTCTGCTACAGGATTTCACAAACTCACGTCATGTGTCTGTCTGTACTCCTCTTCCCTTCCCCTTTTCATTAAGATTTTCTCAAAGCCTCTGTTGTATTGGAGCATATTTCAGATTTTCTTCAAACAACAAAATGAAAAGAACATTACAAATTTGTTCTATTGGTTCACCTGTGTTCTGGAATGGTGGAGAAATATGGCAGGAAGGGGGTGAATGGATACACATTTAGCTGTAGGGGGATGGATGGTAATAGTATTTACATACACACACAGACACACGTAATAAAGTAGAGAGAGAGAGGGAGAGGAGAGAGAAGAGAGAGAGAGAGAGAGAGAGAGGAGAGAGAGAGAGAGAGAGAGAGAGAGAGAGAGAGAGAGAGAGAGAGAGAAGAGAGAGAGAGAGAGAGAGAGAAGAGAGAGACAGACAGACAGACAGACAAGACAGACAGACAGACAGACAGACAGACAGACAGGTAAAAATTAGTGTTAGAGAAAAACAGACAAAGTGCTCTGTTACCTAAGGGTAAAAACAGCATTACCATTTCATAGCCAAAAAAAGAACAGATTTTCTCCTTTTTTTTTTCTTTCCTTATCGTCTGTGCCCCGTACGTCAGTCTCTCCCAGTGACAGATGGCCTCACGGACTGTCTCTCTCCATCCCCCCCCCCCCCCCCCCCACACCCTAACACTGCCTTTTATCTCATTCCCCTATTAGCCAGCGCTCTGATCTTCTGGGGAATCTCTGCTACAGGATTTCACAAACTCACGTCATACGTCTGCGCTCTCTCTAAACACCCCCCCCCCCCCCCCCCAGCCCCCTCTTTTCATCCTAAGGTTATTAAAACTTCTTGCGTGTTCTGTTACATTTAAACTTTTTTTGTAATCAGGGGACAAAATAAGCTTTATTTGTATAAAGATGTTTGTTTCCTTGCTTTGATTTTGTACTCAAGTGTGGAGATGGGGAATGGCAGGGTGAGGTGAGGTGCTGATAAGAGAGAGATTGTTATGGCTGTGGTGGAACGGTCTGATAATACTTCAGACATTCTTAAAGCACATGCCAGTCTTGAGTCTTGTTGTGATCGTAAATGAGAGAGAGAGAGAGAGAGAGAGAGAGAGAGGAGAGAGAGAGAGAGAGAGAGAGAGAGGAGAGAGAGAGAGAGAGAGAGAGAGAGAGAGAGAGACAGACAGACAGACAGACAGACAGACAGAGAGAGACAGAGACAGAGACAGAGAGAGAGACAGAGAGAGAGAGACAGACAGACAGACAGACAGAAGACAGGACAGAGAAGAGAGAGAGAGAGCAGAGAGAGAGGAGGAGAGAGAGAGAGAGAGAGAGAGAGAGAGAGAGAGAGAGAGAGAGAGAGAGAGAGAGAAGAGAGAGACAGAGAGAGAGAGAGAGAGAGAGAGAGAGAGAGAGAGAGAGAGAGAGAGAGAGAGCAGGGGTGTAGATTCAGGCATATAAACGAACCTTACTATCCGAGAAGGGGGAGACAGCCTGGTGGTCAGAGTGATGCGCTCATGTTCTGCTCACCCGGGTTCGAATCTTAAGAGGATTGTTTTCCTCTAGAATTACTATCTGTGCCTATTTCAGTCCCCCCCCCCAAGTTCTTCGGATGAGACTATAAACCGATTTGATTTGATTTATTCTTTTATATCGAGGATAATGGAATAAGCACTCTTGCGCTTTTTTACATCCAGTCCCCGTGTGTATGCAGTTTTGTAAAAATGTCATCTGTTCCCACTGGCACACGATGGCCAACTCTTACGAAAAGCGGAACAGGATTTAACGTGTGCGCAAGATGTTCTGCGTGCGTTCGCACACGGGGCCTCGGTTTAAAGTCTCATCCGAAGGACTTTTGGGGAGAGTGGAACTCACGCAGAACATGTTGTACATTCGTTAAAGCCCGTTCTGCTTTCTGGAAGAGTAGGTCATTGTGTGCCTATGGGAACGGAGACAAAATTTACAAAACTATATATACACACGGGGACTGGTTGTAAAAAAAGCACATGACTGCTTATTCCATTATCCTCGACATAAATTAACTAAAACAACATAATATATAAATATCAGGTTGACAATCACACAGACAACTCTTAGAAATCTGAAGCTAAGGAGTGACAGTCAAACTGAAAAACAAGAGGCAATCAGAAAAAAAAACCCAAACACCATGAATAATGTTTTTCTTCAGTCTCATCCTGAAAAATTCTTCATCTCTCTCTCTCTCACTTCCCACTTTAACCACACGTGTTGCAGAGGGGAGGGTGGTGTCATTTCAAGAAAAAAAAACAAACTCTAGCAGCACTATCATTCATGCTGTAAAAATGACATTTAAAGTTAAAAACATCTTCCTGAAGTCGGATTGTAGCTACCTTAATGGTGTAGTTATAAACCAGTCGCATACACAAAATCTCACTTATTGGTAAACCTCGTAGCTCTAAACCTAGACAAGGGTAAAAAAAAATAAAAAAATCAGATAAAATAAAACACTCAGATTTATTACATCTAGTCAACACTCTGTTAACCATTCTTTTTCTTACTGCTTCCAGACCCTCTCCATCCTCCTTATTTATTTTGTTTTTTTGTGACAGTTTATAAACAAGAATGTCTTGAAAAATCTATTTCAACGTCATCAATGGAAGTGTAAAAAAAATAGACAACAATAACAAAGTTTTAATCAATGACATCAGTTGTAACAAAATCAAAAGCAGTTTTGTAAACAACGACATAACAATTTCGCATCTGCTTTTGTTGTTTTTTATCGTTGCCTTGTCCTTCCCTGCTTTATTTTCTCTCTCTCTCTCTCTCTCTCTCTCTCTCTCTCTCTCTCTCTCTCTCTCTCTCTCTCTCTCTCTCTCTCTCTCTCTCTCTCTGCCCTTTATATGCTAATGAATATTTAAAACGCAAGTAATGCGTTTGACAAATTGTCATCAATTACAAAAGTAAAACCATCTCACAACAAAAGTTTAAAAAAACGATGTGATTTGTTTTATAAAGAGATACATAATTAAATATGCTATCATTTTACAAAATTAATTTTGGTAAAGAAATGATACGCATTTTCTTTTAACTGCATCTTATTTTCAAGATCGCGTAAACACATTGTGATGAGAGAGAGAGAAAGAGAGAGAGAGAGAGAGAGAGAGAGAGAGAGAGAGGAGAGAGAGAGAGAGAGAGAGAGAGAGAGAGAGAGAGAGAGAGAGAGAGAGAGAGAGAGAGGGGGGGGGGGGGGAAGAGAGAGAGGAGAGAGAGAGGGGGGAGAGAGAGAGGGAGAAGAGAGAGGGAGGGAGAGGAGAGGAGAGAGAGAGGAGAGAGAGAGAGAGAGAGAGAGAGAGAGAGAGAGAGAGAGAGAGAGAGAGAGAGAGAGAGAGGAGAGAGAGAGAGAGAGAGAGAGAGAATAATCTTTATTTATTTTTCAACGGTTACAGAGTAAGTTTCACATACTTTTTTAATCTGGCCCTTGCCTGATTAGGATATATCAAAATCGCAAAACAAACAAAACAAATCAAAACAAAAAGAGGAAGATGGGGCGATAGTGAGGGAGAGAGAGACAGAGAGACAGAGAGACAGACAGAGAGAGAGAGAGAGAGTGTGTGTGTGTGTGTATGGTGTAGGTATGTGGTTGTGTGTGTGTGTGTGTGTGTGTGTGTGTGTGTGTGTGTGTGTGTGTGTGTGTGTGTGTGTGTGTGTGTGTGTGTGTGTGTGTGTGCCTGTGTTCCGAACTTTTGAGTATTTTCTGTCGAGGATTATGAATAAGCTATCATATACTTTTTTTTTAAACATTCAGTCCCCATGTAATCCAATTTTGTAAATGTCATCCGTTCCTACCGGCACAAAATGGCCTGCTCTTTCAAAATGTAAAAACAGGATTTAACGCGTGAAAGATGCTCTGCGTGCCTTCGCACACGGGATCTCAATAATAGTCTCACTGGAAGGTTTTTCTGGAGAGTGGAGTTGTGACTGTTGTAACTTCAGAAGGAAAATCCCCTTGAATTGAATGATGTCTTGATGGTGACCCGAACCTGAGTGCAAACCCAGGCCATTCAATCACGAGAGCATCATTCTAACCACCAGGTGCGCGTGTGTGTATGTGTGTGTGTTCTGTGTGTTGTGTTTGTTTGTGTGTGTGCGTGCGTGCGTGCTGCGTGCGTGCGTTGTGTGGCTGTGTGTGTGTGTAAAAGGTAGACACAGACAAAAAAAAAGAGAGTTGAGATTGAGAGAGAGACACACACACAGAGAGAAAGAGACAGAGACAGAAAGATATTATATAGAAAGCTAAGAGACAGACAAGCACAGAGAAGAGAGAGACAGAGATGAAGAGAAAGACTGGCAGAGCAAAGGAGAGAGAGAGAGAGTGAGAGAAGGCGGAGATGGAAGAAAGTTAATGAAGTGAAAATGACGGAAGCGGCAGGCCAGAGACATCCTACAGCGTCCACTAATGGCAGTCCGGAATTGGGAGAGAGAGAGAGGAGACAAAAACCATGCTTATGGCAGGGGCAAAAAGCTCCATGATCAAAATAAGAGTTATTCAGAACCAGGTCATCCTAATAATCTGGAAAAAGACACGCAGAATACATCATAATTTGGAACAAAAACAATCCCACTCCTGAACGGGCAGAGCTGCAGGCAATGACCAGCTGATCGGATGGCGTTTATCGCCCGGCAGACCACGGGGGTCCTATCAAGGCTGTGTTCCCAACGTACGGGAATGGACAAGGACTCGGTAGTAAACATCTGAGATCATCTCCAATATGGCATCATTTAAATTGTTTTGAGGTTTGCTTAAAATAACTTTTTTTTTTCAAAACTCAACTAGAGTATCTGTGTTTGTTTTTTCTATGTATACCTATTTACCCTTCATCAAAAGGTTTGGTGTAAAGCCTTCAGTAACAACAGTACGTTCTTATTGGTCACAACAGAAAATGCTGTCAGTACATAATGACGGTTTTTAACACTTTTTTGTCTTTACAAACCCCATTACATCACTCAGATAGCGCTGTTGTGTGTTTATTGAAAGTGTCGATCCGACTGAATGATAAAATCCCTGAGTACTGAAAAAAAGAATAACCATCGCAGTGTTTTTCAAACCAGATTGTCTCTTCAAAATTTAGAATCGAAAAGTTTTAGTTTTTGGCCTTTGATATGTTTACTTGAAGATTACATTCTTAAACCTTGATTCAGAAACAAGGTTTGTATCACGTGCAAATTAAAAGAGACACAGACACGAACGTGATAAAAACAAAATGCCTGTTGCAAACTGCTTTGTTACAAACACCGTCAATAGGTTATTATCAAACACGTTAAATCTTGCCAGAAATGAGCCAGCATTTGACTTATGATCACCAAGATGAACAATCAAAGTGACCGTCGACATGGAGACCAAACCTGACTGTTCAAATAAACACCAAAGAGACCGTCCACACAACCAACCCAAAACTTGATACTGTCCACAGAGCAAACAAAATATGTCTACAATCTCTCTGGAACGGAGAGTTCATTCCCTCTGCCCACACAGGCAGCTAAAAAGACTGTCTATACAGATAGCCAAAAGGACCGTCTATACAGACAACCATAGAGACTGTATATACAAACAACCAAAGAGGCTGTCCACTCAGACAACCAAAATTAATGTCCACAGACAACCAAGAAGGACTGTCCACACACACAACCACAAAGACAGTCCACACAGACAACCACAAAGACAGTCCACACAGACAAACACAAAGACAGTCCACACAACAAACACAAAGACAGTCCACACAGACAAACACAAAGACAGTCCACACAGACAAACGCAAAGACAGTCCACACAGACAAACACAAAGACAGTCCACACAAACAACAAAAGACAGTCCACACAGACAACCAAAGTAACTGTCCACACAGACAACCAAAATGACTGTCCACACAGACTAACAAACAAGACTGTCCACACAGATGATGTCCACACAGACTAACCAAAATGACTGTCCACACAGACAACCAAAATGACTGTCCACAGACAACCAAAATGAATGTCCATACATACAACCACAGACTATCACAGACCTCACAGACTATCACAAACACAGTCCACACAAACAGCCCAAATGACTGTCCATACAGACAACCAAAATGACTGTCCACACAGACTACCAAACAAGACTGTCCACACAACCAAAATGACTGTCCTCACAGACTATCACAAACACAGTCCACACAGACAACCACAAGGACAGTCCACACAGACAACCAAAATGACTGTCCACACAGACTACCAAACAAGACTGTCCACACAGACAACCAAAATGACTGTCCACACAGACTACTAAACAAGACTGTCCACACACACTACCAAAATGACTGTCCACACAGACTACCAAACAAGACTGTCCACACAGACTACCAAACAAGACTGTCCACACAGACAACCAAAATGACTGTCCACACAGACTACCAAACAAGACTGTCCACACAGACTACCAAACAAGACTGTCCACACAGACAACCAAAATGACTGTCCACACAGACTACCAAACAAGACTGTCCACACAGACAACCAAAATGACTGTCTACACAGACAACCACAAAGTTCCAACACAATCTCTCTGTCTCCCTCCTTCAGCAAGGAGTGTCCATTCTCTCTCCCTCTCTCTCTCTCTCTCCCATCTTCACAAGCTCAGCGGCTCTCTCTCTTTCATCTCATCTAGCGTATCAGGCGGCGCTTTCATCTTCTGCGGAATCAAACGCAATGGGTTCTGCAAAACTGACATAATACGTCTGGGCCTCCCTCTCCTTTTCATTACCACATTATTAAGCCCCTTTTCAAGTTGCTCTAGACTTTAATTTTCTTTCAAAAAAGAGAGAGAGAGAGAGAGACTGGATTTTTTTTTTATATCTCCTCTCAAAGGTTAATACTTCTGTAACTATGCTTTGTGACGAAGTGGGAGGAAGACGGGATTAGAAATGATGATGTTCTCAGATCTTTGCGCAGGTCCCTTCCTAAAATCTTTTCTTGTCTTTTAAAAAAAAAATTATGTTGTAAAGAGAGGTGCTCAGAAGCATATGTATGCACAGAGAGAGAGAGAGAGAGAGAGAGAGAGAGAGAGAGAGAGAGAGAGAGAGGGAGAGGAGAGAGGGAGAAAGAGAGAGAGAGCGAAGGAGAGGGGGAAAAGGTAGAGAGACAGACAGACAGACAGAGACAGACAGACAGACAGACAGACAGACAGAGACAGAAACGGACAGACAAGGACAGACTCTCTCTCTCAGCCAGAGAAAGACATAGAGACAGACAGACAGACACGAACAGAGATAGAAAGGTAAAGATTGAAAACTCACAGCAGTGATACAGGTAATTAATTTCACGGTGACATCAAAACTCGAGTTCCAAAGATGTGCATGTATACTCTGGGAGACAGGTAACCTAGTGATTAAAGCGTTTATTAAAGTGGCTGACAGTAAACGAGGGTTTATTACAAGTTCCAGTCTCCCCTTAAGAAGACTTTTCCCCCCTAGACTTAACGATGGTACTGACACCATCTTCCCAAAGTTCTTCCAGTGGGATTATATATATTATCTATTATATATGTATATGTATATTATATGTATATGTATATATATATATATAATTCACTTTCATTCCTCTGGATAAAGCTCCAACCTTCACCAATGTTTGCGTCTGCGACCATTTTTACCCACCATTAAGGTAGCCGCACTCTGACCTCAGAGAGGATGTCTCTAAACACGACATTCATACTTTTGTCTTTCGTTCCTATCTGCACAAATGGCCTACTTCTCCAAAAGGCGGAATGGCGTCTAAACGCAACACCTACGTACATGCGTTTTCAAATTTTTGTCTTTCGTTCCGATCGGCACGAATGGCTTACTTCTCCTAAAAGCGGAACGAGTTTTTTAACGTGTGTGCAAGATGCATGCTCTGCGCGCGTTTGCCACTCGCGACTTTGGTTTAATTAAAGTCTATCAGGATTTCACAAAGTGGAGTCGGTACTGATGCTAACTGGAGGGGAACGGGATAGCCCAGTGGTCAGAACATTGCGCCGGCAATCTGACGAGCCGAGTTCGATTCCCGTTGGAGGGGATTTTTCCCCTGGAGTTAACATCAGTGCTGACTCCGCTCTCCCCAAAAGTCTTTCGGATGAGACTGTAAACCTAGGCCCCGTGTGCGAACGCATGCAGAACATCTTGCGCACACGTTAAATCCTGTTCCGCTTTTCGTAAGAGAAGGCCATTGTGTGCCGGTGGGAAGACATGACAATATTTACACAACTACATACACACGGGGACTGGATATTTTTAAAAAAAAGCACATGAGTGCTTATCCCATTATCCTCGATATAAAAAGGGGAAAAAGAATAGATAGGAAAATATCCTTGAACGGGTGGTTCAAGGATAAGTGGTGGTTCGATCCCTGGTCGTCAAATCACGAGCTCAACGCTCTAACCACTAGGCTATACCGCCCCTCCTCTCCCCCCCCCAAAAAAAAAACCCAAAAAAACCTTCAACTAAGACCATACACTAGCTCCCTGTGTAAATGCACGCAGAACATCATCAGCACATGTCAACCCCCATCCTCCTTTTGCAGAGGAGCAGGTTTTCTATCATCCATGTCCGATGGTGGGGGAGGGTTGACATGAACATACCCAGCATGCATACTGCTAACGGTTGGAGGAAGGACAGACTCGGCCAGCTTCAACATGATAATGACAGCCTCCTGGAAAAGTTTTGTGTTGTGCACGGAGACCTCTTTCAGGAAGAGGAGAGTGGGCGAGAAAGAGAGAGGGAGGGAGAGAGAGAGAGAGAGGGGAGAGAGAGAGAGGGAGAGAGGGAGGAGAGAGAGGAGAGAGGGAGGGAGAGAGGGAGGGAGGGAGAGAGACAGAGAGAGAGAGAGAGAGAGAGAGAGAGTGAGAGACAGACAGACAGACAGACAGACAGACAGACAGAGCAGAGACAAGACAGAGACAGACAGACAGACAGATCAGAGTCAGAGACAGAGACAAACAGACAGACAGACAGACAGACAGGCAGAGAAAAGAAGAGGATGGAAGTAAAAGAGAGACAGAAAGAAGGAATAAAGAACCGCAGAAACACACACACACACACACAGGAGACGTCTAATGAAGCGAAAATTCCCGGAAACTCAAGAACAGCCCCCTCCCACTGCTTCCATCAATGGAGGAACGGAATTTCTAAGAGGCAAACAAAAAAAAAAAAAAAAAAAAGCTTCAGAATAATTTTAAAAAATGGAGCTGCACACCCAATGGAAGAAAAAAAAAAAAAGATTACTTCCAAAACAAGTCATCCTCATAATCTAAAAAGAACGACTTGAAAAAGCAAAGTCGAAGCATGCAACAACTGCTGAAATTGGAACACCGCAGTGGGTATATTCTCCTCAGCAAAACCGTTCATTTTATGTCGCTCATAATCCCGCCGAACGCTATGGAAATAACAGGGCTGCTGTTGGCTTCTCTTTTTGCTGTGGAAATCTACACTCGTATCAATACATGGACGGAATAGCGCAGTGGTCAAGAGCTTTGAGTTTGTGATCTGAGATGTTCTGGGAGTGTAGGTTCCAGTCCAAGCTGAGCTGCCTGGTTTTTTGTTGTTGTTGTTGGGTTTGTTTGTTTGTTTGTTTTTTTAAAAGAACTCTCCCTGCGGGAGTGAAAAATCGCACTGACACCATTCACTTGCAAGTAACTCTAAACTTTGTTTTGCAGAGAATGAGTCTTAAAACCGAGGCCCCGTGTGCCAACGCACGCAGAACATCTTACACATACGTTAAATCCTGTTCCGCTTTTCGTAAGAGTAGGCTATTGTGTGCCGGTGGGAACAGATGACAAGATTGGGAAAACTGCACACACCGGGGACTGGATGTAAAAAAAAGCACATGAGTGCCTATTCCATTATCCTCGATATAAAAGAATAAATAAATAAATAAATAAACAAGCTACACTCCCAAAATTAACTCTCTAAAGTGGACGTACGAGCCTGACTGTATGGTTCCATTCTTCTCAATGAACCTATCGCAAACTCATTCTGAGTGTGAACAGCCTGTGTCCGACCAAAAATAAATAAGACACCAAAGCAAAAAAACAAAACAAAAACTACCACCTCGGCCACACACCCCACCCCAGGTTCTATTTCAGTTCTTGATGCTGCACTCTACTGACTGGCAATATCGTATGGTTGGCTGGCGAAGCTGAGATCCAGTTAAAGACATGATTAAGCTTGGTAATTGCATACCAGTGACATCACTATATTATTAAGCCTCTAGCTATATAACCTCTCTCAGTCAATGAAGTAAGCTAAGTAGGCATGAAAAATGTTATCATGCTGTCAGTTGTCATGTGAGTTTTTCTTTGGTCTATGACAAGCTCTGAGCATAACCATCTGTACTCTCTCCTTTACAGGAGAAAAAATCATAATTCATGAAAGCGGAGAATGGCTACCTATATGCGAGGTTACTTGAAAACAGCTATACACGCAAACTTCTCATTCAGAGCGTACTTTACAGTTTCCCACCTGATTCCGCGATGTGACGAGTGAGACATAGTGCACATTCTGATTCCCTCACAGGATGTTTAGCTGGGAACACCCAACATCCACAACCTCCACCACACCAAATACTTAAAAGCTCAAAAAGAAATGAACAAACTCCAACAAATTATTTCAATGTTCCACGCTTGCTAGAAACTAACAATATCTACCCTGAAGCAAGCAAGCAACCAAAAACAAACAAACAAAAAAGACCCAAAACAAGAAAACCCCATACAGAGTACAGGAATAAAACAAGAATCAGTTCCTTCCATAATCCCTAACTTAAACAACAGCCTTTCTAACGCAACTGGAGAAAGCATGTAAAAAAAACAAAACAAACCCACACAAAAAACACAAACAACACACACACAAACACACACACACACACACACACAACACACACACACATACACACACACATGCCACACACACAACACACATCACACCACACCACATTCACACACTCAAAAACAACCACCATTAACAAGGGTTTTGTCCATTTAGGTTATGTCAACGTAGAGGCTTTAAGCCTGTTTTAAAGCCCTCACACCATTCCTGCTGTTGCCAAGGCAACGCACACATAGGAGGGAAGTGGAGGGAGGGGGAGGAGTAACAAAAATCAACATGGAACAAATGTGTTTAAAAAGTTGACATCAAAAGGGAAATGGGAGTGGATTTTAAATATATCACAGCTTAAAAGGCAAAGAATCCAACGCTTTGTGAAGAAAAAAAACACACACACACACACACACACACACACACACCAAAGTGAGCAAGCCAACCAGAATTTTTCGTTCTAATGGTCATGTGTGTGTGTTGTGTGTGTGTGTGTGTGTGTGTTTGTGTGTTGTGTGTGTTGTGTCTGTGTGTGGTCTGTGTTGTCTGTGTGTGTATGTGTGTGTATATGTGTGTGTGTTGGCTTATTAACTGTGACCAACAAACAAGCTGTCATTTCTATTGGTTGGTCTTCTGAACGATAAATCAAATACCATGAAGCAGAAATCTCTTTAAAAAAAAACAGTACAGTCCAATAGGAAACGAATCTATCTTTTTTCTGTTTTCCTTTTGATTTGGTATTTGGTTCCAGCTTGCTGCTATCAGTAAACATTATACTTGTCTCGTTTATGGGTTGAATGACAGCATTAGTTCAAGAAGTGTGCGTGCGTGCGTGCGTGCGTGCGTGTATGTGTGTGCGCGCGTGCTGTGGTCGTTGGGCAGCGAGAAATCAAAGACCTCAGCTTCTCCAGGGGGCAGCATGTTGAGGACGACGGCCATCTCCTCTCCCTCGCTGCTTTACCTTCCCTGACCCTAAGGAGGGCAGGTGCCCATTTACAGCTTGGTGAACTGGAGGACTGTGACTGAAGCCAAGCGCACAAACGTCACCCATCCACTTGCTAACCACGCACGATGCTGCTTAATATTGGCTAGGGGACAGCGAGTGCTCTGGCCACTGAGCTATCTCGTACCACATGCGATGAAAATCTCTAAACCCACATGAAAACCTGACAGTAAATTTACAACTATTTCAGATTATTCGACAACATAACAGCACGAACTTTCAAACAGTCCATGGTCACACAAGCAAAGACACAAGCTGAAACATGAGACAGGTCATACCTGCAAATCACTATGACAAGAATACAAAAAAAACATCCTCTGCGTATGCCTGGAATGGGAGGATTTTTCTCTCCCCATTATCATAAGCCTCTCATAGGCTCTAGCTCGCTTTCATCTCATCTAGTGTGTCAAGCAACACTTTGGTCTTCTGGGGAATCAAACGCAAAGATCTACAACACCGATATAACAACACGACTGTGCCACCTCTTTCTTCAATGTCCAAATTATTAAGCTTCTTTTCAATTTTCTCCAGAATTTACCGTTCTTGAAAAAAAAACACAGTGATATTTTTCGTTAAAGGTTGAGCAAGGGGAATGAAAGGAACTGCCGAAGAAAAGGAATTGTAATGCTGGACATGAATGTTGCGTTGCAGAGGTGTTCCAATGGTTTGATGATAAAAATTTTGCTTTATATTCTCACTTAAAACACATATATTCATGTGTGCGCATACAGACTCACGCGCCTACGAGAGCAAACACAAACATAAGCACGCATGCACATATACACACGCATAAACACACATACACGCACACGCGCGCACAGAGAGAGAGAGAGAGAGAGAGAGAGAAGAGAGAGAGAGAGAGAGAGAGAGAGAGAGAGAGAGAGAGAGAGAGAGAGAGAGGAGAAGGAGAGACAGACAGAGAGAAACAGACAGACAGACAGACAGAGACAGACAGACAGACAGACAGAGACAGACAGACAGACAGAGAGGGGGGAGAGGAAAATAGAACAAACAGACAAGAAAAGGAAAGAAAAAAAAAACTCCCACAAACCTGGGCGTCTTAAGCCTGTTTTAAAGCCAGGAGACGACTCTTTTCTGCCTCCAGAACCATAAATATGACAGCCTGAGCCATAAACCAGATTCAACACATCCCCAACAGTAGTTCCACAGCAGTTTCAAACCAGATCTATGAGGGAGAAGAAATGAAATATGCCACAAAGCCAAAAAGCAGGACATCTGACACACTATCAAGGAACATACATCACGGTTGGGAGAAACGAAACGTATCACAAGCGAAAGTCGACGGCTCTATCAAGGGGCATAAATCATAAAAAGGGGAAGTTACAGAATGTATCGCAATGCTTTAAAGGCCACAGAATCCGGCCTCTTGCAGCTAAAGGTGCGTCAGTCTGTCCCTAGGCTATTGATACGCATCCACGTGAAGTCTCGCTAGTTCAAAACTTCACATTATTTTATTTCATGAAAAACACCATGTTTCACTTATGTAAGTAATGTGTGTAGGAGTTGTAGGTGTAACATGACGTTGTAGAAATAAAAGTTTGATGGTAAAGATGGTGTTTTTTGTTGTTTTTTTAGAAAATGCCTTTTTCTACTGTGTTTCACAGACTAGTCTTCATATTGTCATGTATATAAATAACTGCATTCTAAATATTGCATAGTATTGCATTGTACTGCACTATAGACAGCTATAGTTGACATAGTTGCACTACAGCACACTGCACCGCACTGTATTGTATTATATTGTATTGTACTGCACTGTATTTGATTGTTTTGCATTACACTCACAGTCATAAGGCTGAACACACTGCCATAGTTTACAGACATCAGTTTTTTCAGCTTTTTTTTCTTTTCCCGAATGTTCAGTCGTTTCCATAAAATGGAAACAATTTATTGTACATACTTTTGAATGAAAACAATCTCGTTGTCAATCATTTTAAACGCTCTTTATCGCTTCACACACCCTTGCCCACAGGACACGCTTTCTTCTCCTCCGATAAAACAGCTACTCGATTGCCTTGTGGCCTACGAATGCTAGAGAAACTCAGACGTTACCATTGGCCGTATTCAAATCTGAGCCATCTTATCTTCTAAGACAGGTGAGTTACCTGTCTAAATTACCTGTTACCTGACATTTATAAGCAATAAATCCCACCTGTACCTGCTTTAGTCAACAAGAGTATAAACAGCAGTGTTTGTACTGAAGTTAGTTGAATTTTAAGGACAACAGCTGTACTGTATACTAAAGCATATTTCATCTCACCAGGATCTTTTGGCCGATTGAATCCTAGCAAGGAGAGCGGAGCACCATATTTGAAAACCCTTCTGAATGCCAATGAAATAAAGAGCAGGAATGTTCTAGAACATGGTGTCAGCACAGATCAGTCTTTCCTCATTCCAATGTCTGACATAATTGTTCTAGTCATTCCCACTACCTACACCTAGCAAGTTGTTGTGTGTGTGTGCGGCGTGTGTGTGTGATTTATTATATGTATGTTGTTGTGTGTGTGTGTGTGTGTGTATCGTGCGCGCGCGCGCGGCGTGGTCTGTGTTGTGTGTGTGCATAAGGATGTAGTGCATATTGTGTTTGCATGTGTACTGTATGGCTATGCTTGTGTTGCATATGATGTCTTCAACTTATCATTGGTTTAGTACTGAACAAGAGTATGTAGTCTTTGTAATTGCGCGCCTATATTATTGCAATGTATGTGTCGTGTCTGCTTTACATAAAGGATTCCTTCAACTTATCATTCAACGACACTATCACCCATTCTATCCAATATCACCTTTATATTCTCTTCACAGCATACTGATTTTCTACAGTTTTTTCGGCCTCTAATAAAATCGAAACGCAAACTAAAATCAATATTCCCAGTCAAAGATTTTTTTGTAACCACAAGAAGACACGGTTTGTTGGTCACCCAAAACGAGTTCATTGTACCCGGTACCATCATCACTACGATGGAGGCAGTTTTCTCTCTCTCCACCATCGTCTCACCCTCAGCCTCCCTCTTTCATCTTATCTAGTGTATCACGCGCTACTTTCATCTTCTGCAGAATCAAAGAGCCTGCAAAACTGGCATAATGCGTCTGGTTCTCTCTTTTTCGATGTTATTAAGTTTCATTTTAAGATTTTTTTTTTTTACATTTAAAACCGGTCTGGAGAAGAATGAAAGGGTAAAAAAAAAAAGTTAACATTCTTAAAGTCGATATCCGTTCAAAGATTTGTCTGTGAAATAACTGGAAGGAGATTTTTTTTGGAAATGGTACATTTTTGGAGGAAGGTTCTGGAACACTAGTGTTAATATTTAAAAGGGTCTTTAATCCATTTTTTTTAATTCTTTGTATGAAAATGTGTCAGCAAGTACGGGTATATGCATGAATATATACATACATTACGAGTATGCATGTAAGCCGCGCGTGCGCACACACACACACACACACATACAAAACACACACACACACTCGCGAGCGCGAGCACACCACCACACATACACACGCGCACCAGCACACACACACACACACACACACACACACACACACACACACACACACACACACACACACACACCGCACGCGCGCCGCCGTGTTAATCGTGTCGAAAACAAGCCAGCAACAAGAAGAAAATATTATCACGAAAACATCATAATAATTACCTTTTTTTAGGACTGAGAGACAGACAGACTAGAATGTTTACGAGAGAGAGAGAGAGAGAGAGAGAGAGAGAGAGAGAGAGAGAGAGAGAGAGAGAGAGAGAGAGAGAGAGAGAGAGAGAGAGAGGAGAGAGAGAGAGAAGAGAGAGACAGAGACAGAGAGACAGAGAGAGACACAGAGAGAGACAGACAGACAGACAGAGAGACAGAGACAGCGACAGCGACATGATCATACCAAATCAAATCAGTCTTTTATTTAGAGGATATGTGCTTTTTTAACACCCAGTCCCCAAACAGAGAGAGATAGGGGGCGGGGGAAGGGAGGGAGGGACAGAGAGAGAAAAGAGAGAGAGAGAGAGAGGAGAGCAGAGAGAGAGAGAGAGAGAGAAGAGAGGAGAGAGAGAGAGAGACGCACTGAAGAGATGGACAGACGAGAAACAGAGAAGGGGGGAGAGACAGAGGGGGAGACAGACTGGAATGGGACTGGATATTTTTGTTTCAAATGAGTCAGCTCAACAGTGATTGAACACGCACGTTTTGTCTGCATTTTACCCACTGATTCCCCTCTCTGCCCTACCAGGTACCCCCTATATCTGTCTGTCTGTCTGTCTCTGTTCTGCTCTGTGTCTCTCTCTGTCTCTCTCTGTCTGTTGTCTGTGTCTCTCTGTGTCTCTCTCTGTGTCTCTCTTGCATCTGTCTGTCTGTCTGTCTGTCTGTCTGTCTGTCTGTCTGTCTGTCTGTCTGTCTGTCTGTCTGTCTGTCTGTCTGTCTGTCTGTCTCTCTCTCTCTCTCTCTCTCTCTCTCATCTCATCTCTCAATACTCAATCTCTCTCTCCCTACTCTACTGCTTTCTAGACCATAAAAAAAGAAAAGAAAGAAAGTTAGGGGGTATAAAAAATGGAGAAACAGTAAGATGAGAGAGAGAGTAAAGCGGGGGGGAGAGAGAGAGAGGAGGGGGATAAAGGAGAGAGAGGAGGGAGAGAGAGAGAGAGAGAGAGGAGAGAGAGAGAGAGAGAGAGAGAGAGAGAGAAGACAGACAGACAGACAGACAGACAGACAGACAAACACAGCAGACAGACAGACAGACACAGAGAGAAGAGAGACAGAGAAAGAGACAGACAGACAGAAAGACAGACAACAGACAGACAAACAGTGGCTTTATTCATTTAATTTCTAGGCTGTTTCACCAAACTTGTTCTCCTAAATCCTAGCCCTAGTTGTGTTCAATGATTCGATGATGACAGTCTTGGCCTGGGAGAAAAAAGAAAAAAAAGATCAATGTCTTTTGGGGGGAGACAGGCTGAGTGAAATGTGTGCAAGGCTGGGCCTAAAAGGTAATGTCGGAAAGATTAGAGGAAGAGACTGAAAGGAAAAGAGAACGGGTGTGGAAGGAGGGACAAAAAGAGAGGGAAAGAAGGAATGAGAGAAAGAAGGGGAGAGGAGAGAACATGAATGAATGGGAGAGAGAGAGAGAGAGAGGAGAGAGAGAGGGAAGAGAGAGGAAGAGAGAGAGAGGAGAGAGGAGAGAGAGAGAGAGAGGGAGAGAGAGAGAGAGAGAGAGAGAGAGGGAGGGAGGGAGAGGAGAGAGAGAGAGAGAGAAGGGGACGAGAGAGAGGAGGGAGAGAGAGAAGGAGGGGGGAGAGAGAGAGAGAGAGAGGGAGAGACAGGAGAGAGAGAGACAGAGAGAGACAGAGAGAGATGACACACTGGCAGGGAGGAAGAGGAGAAGATAGGCTGGGGAGTGAGAGAGAAAGGGAGAAGAGACACAGAGAGACAGAGAGACAGAGAGACAGAGAGACAGAGAGACAGAGAGAGAGAGGAGAGAGAGAGAGAGAGAGGGGGGGGGGGTGGGGGGGAGGAGGCGAGAAAGGGAGAGGGAAAAGAAAGAGCCAGAGAAATCAGTCTTTAGGAGTAGACAGTCTGAAAACATGCAATTAGACTGAAAACCTGTAATTCGACTGAAAACATGTAATTAGACTGAAAACATGTTATCAGTATCCATACATACATAGTAAAGAAACAAGCAGGTTTTTTTTTCCATACCTCTGCAAGACCTTGTAGATTCACCGATAGTAAATATTTGGCGTTTGCGACAGTTTTTTTCCCTCATCATCGAGGTAGCTGCATTTCGACTTCAGGGATGGTGTCTAAACATAACACCAGTATGCATGCGTTTTACCGGCATTTATTGCCATACACTTTGGAGAGGAGGGGCAGATTTTAACTTGTGTTCTGCGTGTTTTCACACAGTGGACCTTGGTTTATAATCTCGTTCCAAGAACTTTCAGGGGAGCGGAGTCAATACTGATCCTAACTCCAGGGGACAAATCCCACCAAAAAGGGGTGCCCCGATGGTGGCTTGAACCCAGGTCGTCAGATCGTAAGCTCAACGCTTTCACCACCAGGCCATCCCGATCCTTAAACAAGCAATTAAAAACGCTTAAAGTGAATAGAAAAAAAAAAGATGACCGAGCCTATTTTGTAAATGCGAATCACTCAACAAATGATTCAGTCAAATGTAAGCACCAAAACTGTAGTAAACGTTTTACAATCATTGAAACGATCTGTTCAATCCATCGAGATAAGTTTGTCCTTATTATATTTTTTGTTGGGCAAGATAAATGCCACCTTCTCTGAAAAACATAATACAGTCCAGACTTTTATTGCTCCAATTTCTCTTTTACTGCTCTTCAAATTCTTAAAAAAACTAACATAATACAGTCCAGATTTACTGCTCCAATTCTCTTACTGCTCTCAATTCTTAAAAAAATGCCAATAGTTTGAATTAAAATAATAGCGCCTTGAGCCATTTTGTTAATTTGTATCTAACAAAGTCATCTCGAACTTGACACTTCAGACTTGTTTTCGTCTGCAACACTAAAATTAATGATACCAAAAGTCTGAACTCTTGTTTTGAACTTGATAGTTTTGTACGTGGGTTTATTTCTTGCGCTTTGTGAAAAAGCTATTCAATGATATTTTTTTTACTTGGAGATGGTTTCTGCACGTTCCCCAGCTTAACATCCTGGAGGTCACCCAAAACATGCACTATGTCTCACTCATCCCTGATGGGAATCACTGTGAGACTGTAAGTTCAAAATGAAGGAAAAGTTTACGTGCATTAATTTTTTTTCCAAGTACCTTTAAATATAGGCCTCGATACTCCGACTTCAGGATTTTCTTTTCTTTATTCTCCTTAATGATGAGTGTAGACATTCTTATGCCAAGAAATTGTCATAGCCGAAGACATTCTCATGCATAACAAGTAAAGGCATAACAACATTGTAATGTAGGCCTTGCACTTAGCTGACATCTGTAAGTACAACACAGCCTTGGCACTTAGCTGACATCTGTAAGTACAACACAGGCTTTGGCACTTTGCTGACATCTGTAAGTACAACACAGGCCTTGGTACTTCGCTTACATCTGTAAGTACAACATAGGTTGGCACTTCGCTTACATCTGTAAGTACAACATAGGGTTGGCACTTTGCTACATCTTAAGCACCATGTGTCTGATTGATCAGATGTTCTTTATCTATCAATTCGTTACATCTGTAAGTACATGTGTTCGCATTGATCATGTCTTTCATATCGTACATCTGTAAGTACATTTCTGCATTGATCAGATGTTCTTATCATATTCGGTCTACATCTATAAGTACACGTTGTTCTGCATTGATCAGATTTCTTATCTATCAATTCGGTCTACATCTTAAGTACCAGTGTTCTGCATGATCAGAGTTCTTTATCATATTCGTCTACATCAGTACCAGTTGTTCGCATTGTCAATGTTCTTATCTATCATATCGGTTACAATGAGTACCATGTTGTCTGCTTGATCAGATGTTCTTATCTATCATTTCGGTCTACATCTGTAAGACCATGTGTTCTGCATCGATCAGATGTTCTTTATCTATCATATTCGGTCTCATTACGGTTGCTTTCCAACATTCATTTTTCTTGCTTCTGCAGTAGTAGAGTAGTCCTGTATCTTTTGTAGCTTCTACTGTGTCTTCTATGTCTTGGTCGTATTGTACCTCCTGGTACTTTTTGTGTCAGAGGTTCATTTTTCTTATCACTACTCTTAAATAATCTTTCTCCGGTAGACTTTTCTTCTCCTTTGGTGAACTATTATTCGTATCTTCTCCTTGACTCCCCCTTTCAAGCCATGCATTTAGGGCACGTAACTCGCCCATTTCTCTCCAGGTTAAGGTTGCATACTGGGCATGTTCCTATTTACGTAACCGGTCAAGCACGTGTATGAATAGCGGGATCTTTAACGTGCATTTGTGATCTTCTGCATGCGTCTATACACGGAAGGGAATAAACATCTTGCAGATCTGCGCTTCAAGTTGTCCCTGGAAGTCGTAAAAGATCTCAATCTTTAATAAACCAAACGCCATGGCCGAGATTTGACCCCGTCATTTCATGGAAACAGAGGATGCAAGTCGAACGCTTTTTTTCATTCAGCTACAGTGTCCGAAAACAAAATCATAGAATATGCGTCCGTCAAAAAATCATTAAATATGCCAAAGCTCAGTTTACAGCCATATCTACAAGATCAAAGACTGTTTCACTGAAGACATTAAGAGCTTAAGAACAAATTCTTCTTGCCATCAATTTTTATGAATCTTTCAAGAATGTTTTTCCTTAAGTTAAAAAATATATTTTCCACTATAATAGGATTATCCGTTTATACGAAGTTAACATGAATATTTCAGTAGCGATGGCGGTCTGTTAGTGCACTGTCATTTAAAATACATATGAAATGGCTTCGAAAATCATATCCAAATTAACTGCTAAAAATGAAAAAAAAAAAGTAAATAAACCTTTACCGCAGATACTCTTTGCTGCCATTTTTTCAAATAATCATGATGAGCTGCTGTAAATAAGAATCTAGGAAGACTGTATCTAGCAGAAGAATACTTTTGGTCAACTGTTCTTATTTGCCCGCGGTGGTGCGTGTGTGTGTGTGTGTGTGTGTTGTGTGTGTGTGTGTGTGTGCGGGACGCGCACGTGAGTGTGTGTGTGCATATGTGTGTTGTGTGTGCCAGACAGAGAGGGAGAGGCAGAGAGGGAGCGAGAGAGAGAGAGAGAGAGAGAGGAGAGAGAGAGAGAGAGAGAGGGGAGAGAGAGAGAGAGAGAGAGAGAGAGAGAGAGAGAGAGAGAGAGAGAGAGAGAGCACAAATGACAAAACGCGCAAGAAAATGAATGCAATAGTATTATAGAAAGACAGCAGCCTAGCTAGGCAGCAAGCCAACAGGCAAGTTAGCAACTGATCCTCCTCAATCAGAGACAGACACGTAAAATAAGACAGGACGACGACAGACAGGCAGGCGCGCACACACACAAACACACACACAACACACACACACACACACACACACACACACACACACACACACACACACACTGACAACACACAGACACACAGACACACAGACAGGCAGGCAGACAAGCACACAAACAGACAGGACCGGACAAACACACAGAAGAGACAGACAGACAGACAGACAGACAGACAGACAGACAGACAGACAGACAGACAGGCACACAAACGACGACTCACTGGTCCAAGCTGGCCACATCGGAGGGTACGCCTAGGACTGCAGACAGCTTCTGCACAAACTTCTGTGCTTCCTCCTCACTGACCCTGCACAACACACACAACCAACATTTTATATATATATATATATATATATATATATATATATATATATATATATATATATATATACGCACACACACCACGCACGACACACGTACATACATACATACACATACATGCACGCACGTATATATGCACACAGACACAAACACAGACACACACACACACATGTACACACACATGCACAGACACACACATGTACACACATACACCGACACACATACACACACACGCAAACACACACATACACATACACACACACGCAAACACACACACGCACGCACGCACACACTCATACACACACACTTGTGTTTATTTATACTTCCGTTAGTTGCTGCTATTCAAGTTTGTGTCACTGCTTACTTTTCTTCAGACTATTCTTTCACAAATATTATATGTATGCATTTGCATGATGTATGCATGCATCTACTAGATCAACACGGCCCCTTCTTGTTGTTTTCGTAGGAAAGAGGGGATGGGAGCAAAATCAATAGTATACCACTACACTTTATCTGACTGGAAGTACGAGTTATACTTTGCATGCAGCATGTGAACTAGTGAAAGAAACCAGTAACAATCACATGTCTTCTTTTCGCGTGCCTCGTTTGAAAGCTGTTGTACAATAAAGTCATTATTTAGCGTCTTTTCTATTTAAAAAAACAACAACAAGTTTTTCTTCACTTTCGCTCAAAATTGTCTTCCATATACATAGTCCAGTTTGTTATTATTACTCAAAAGTCGCATTATGTCGTATACTACTTTCAATCACGGCAGATTTCTCTACCTGACATTCCGGTTGCTCTCTCTCTCTCTCTCTCTCTCTCTCTCTCTCTCTCTCTCTCTCTCTCTCTCTCTCTCTCTCTCTCTCTCTCTCTCTCCGGGGATAGCGCGTCACCACAACAGCAGCGCACCCATCTCTTTTTTATTTTTGCTAGGTTTTTTTTGTCTTAAGTTTTATTCCTATGCTTTCTGATTAGTATTTGGTTCTGTACCAGAGTAGCATTTTTCTGTAGACGGAATTTGGCCAGATACAACTTCCGTGTGACTGAGGGCTTTTTTGAGCTGCACACTGGACTTTCACAGTTTGTCGTTATGAGAGAGATTATAATATACAATTTGTTTGTTTAAGGTCTTGTCCGTGATTCTGCGTGTGCGTGCACGCACACATCACCACACACACACACACACACACTGACCACACACACCACACACACTTACAGTCAGACAAAACAGCACGCACGACACACAATCATGTGGGCATACAGATGCCCGTAAGGGTTGGAGGGCACTGTACTCACTTGGCGTTGAGTTTGAGGTAGGTGTAGCGAGTCTTCACCACCGCCTTGTCTGCCTTGTGACCTGCAACCATAAGCACACACCATTTTAGCTACTTTTTTTTTAGCATATCACAGCACGTTTAGTGACAAACTTTACACTCTTGAAACCTCTAGCTCTGTCTGCCTATCTCAATGCGTACGTTTGTCTATGTTTGGAGCTCTCCGTTTATTATTTTTAAAATAATTTTTATTTATTTCTATTATATCGAGGAAAATGGAATAAGCACTCATGTGCTTTTTACATCAAGTGCTCATGTGTATGCAGTTT
>CM060319.1:58582545-58587545 GCA_030674155.1 Stramonita haemastoma | reverse complement strand
TACACACAGCTATAGAGAGAAAACTCCATGGGAAAAAAAAACAGAGAACACGTAAAAAAAAACACTTGTATCAGTGAAAATATGAGGACGATCTAAACCTGTTTCCTTCAAACTCATATCCACACTTCCCTCTTCTGACTAGTGAATGTGTGTGTGTGTGTGTGTGTGTGTTGTGTGTGTGTGTGTGTGTGTGTGTGTGTGTGTGTGTGTGTGTGTGTGTGTGTGTGTGTGTGTGTGTGTGTGTGCAATGTAGCTTTATAGCTCTCTGAAGCTATTTTCATTACACACTGAAGTTCGTAAGTGCGTGTTTAGGATGCATGCATTATATGTGCATGGGCCTGCATGTACGTAGGTGCACGCATGAAAATACCCCCACCTAATTCACCCACCCACACCTGTTACGATGTTATATCTATGTCAGAAACTATGAAACAAATTAGTCTAACCCAAGAAAGTGACTTTACTTTGTACACATACTAGATCACAACCATCATAATAAAGATGTAACACATTTCAATGTGAAAAGCTTTTGTACTCATTTTCAAAAAAAAATAACACAACTTGCCGATTTTCACAATAATGCTTCCCCATAGGCCGCAGACTCCTAGTTTATCTAAATCCAATCTCAGAGTCTTTGGTAATGGAGATATGAACAGACCAATGATTATACCCCTGTCTTTTCCCTACACACTTCCCCCTCCACTATACTCACTGCAATTCCGTCTCCTGTTCCACACACACACACACACACACACACACACACACACACACACACACACACACACACACACCCCTATATATTTCCCTACAAACTTCCCCCTACACTATATTATCATTGTACTTCCAACTCCTATTCTACACACACACACACACACACCTCACCTCACCGCACCACAGTTCTCTGTTCCTCCCTACTCTCCCCCCCCCCCTCCCCTTACAAACACGCAGAATGACGATCTGGAAAACTGCAATCGATCAGCAAAGCACATTTACTGTTCCCCGCACTCTGTGGTTTCCACGAAATGAGGGGGAAGCTTTAGTAACTCCCACCACTGCTGCTTTGTCACTGCAGTTTATAGTCTTCCGTCAACTAAGGGACTACTAGTCTCCATCTGCACTGCTGATAGCCTCCAAGTAAATGGTTAACTTCTCTGTTGGAATACTGGTCCAGAGAGAGAAAGAAAAGAGGGGAGGCTGGTCTGGAGAGAGGAGAGAGGGGGAGGGAGAGAGGGAAGGAGGGAGGGGAGGGTGAGAGAGAGAGAGAGAGAGAGAGAGAGAGAGAGAGAGGGGGGGGGGGGAGGAGAGAGAGAAGAGAGAGAGAAACTCAAAACTCGAATATTTTGATGAGGGTAATTGGATAAGCCATATGCTTTTTTACACCAGGTCCTCAGAGAAAAAACAACAACAACAAAAAACAACCCAAAAGACAGACAGACAGACAGACAGACAGACAGACAGACAGACAGACAGACAGACTCTGACCACAGTTCTTTGTCACTTCATTTCATAGTTTGCCTTCAAATAAGGGCATGGTACCAATCTGCCCTCTGGGCTATATATGTGGAGAGAGAGAGAGAGAGAGAGAGAGAGAGAGAGAGAGAGAGAGAGAGAGAGAGAGAGAGAGAGAGAGAGAGAGAGAGAGAGAGAGAGAGAGAGAGAGAGGTTCACCTTAGGCTTCTCTCTTCTGTGGAGGTCGATACTGCTTTCTCTCCCTTGAACTTGGAGTTTTCTCTCCCTTAGCATTTTGGCTTGATAGTTTGTTCAATTAAGGAAGGTAACTGGAGTTGTCAGATCAATGAAGGTTGCCACGAAGCGCCATAATTCTTGATTCGCAAATCAATTTGCCCCCCAAGTAATCAAACAACACCCCAGAAAAGCTGAAACTGGTTCAATGAGGTGTTGTGCTGTGTGCGCATGCACATGTGAATGAGTAAGGTTGCAACCTGCTGTGTACTAGACACAAGACAAATGTTCCACCAACAGTTTATCTCATCTGTGATTTAGTGTGTGTGTGAGTGTGTGTGTTGTGTGCGTGCGTGCGTGCGTGCGTGCGTGTTGTGAGTGAGTGTGTGTGTGTGTGTGTGTGTGTGTGTGTGTGTGAATGTGTTGTGTGTGTGTGTGTGTTGTGTGTGTGTGTGTGTGTGTGTGTGTTGTGTGTGTGTGTGTTGTGTGTGGTTTTGTGCATGATCTTAGGTTGGTTTGCACTTTTATGCATTTTCAGTTGTTTTTGTTTCTTGGGGAGGGGGTCATTTAAAATATTGTAGCAATCTCCTACATCTGGCAATCATAAACTGATATGAGTGCATTGATTTAAGTATGTAATGCTTAATTTCATGCCAAAATCGTATAAATATATCAACTCTTATGACACTTCCGTTTTACACATTGAAGACTACACAAATATCTTTGGATTTGGGAAAAAGAACAGACTGTTCATATACTCAAATTTTACATGAAATCTATAACATGGTAATATTTTTTATGCTAAAATTGTATGTTTGTTTTCATAGAGTACAAATGACACCTTTTGAAACAAATGTCCCACCATAGGTCTAGTAGACTCCCAGTCGATCTAAATCAATCCACAGCTTCTTTGCAGAGGGAGAACTGAAGGGACAAATGATTACATCCCTTCTCTACAATTGCACACCCCCACCCCCACTCTTCTCCCATAGTTTATCAGTTTCTCCTCACTAACCATCCTCCCACCCATTGCCCCATAATCCCTTCTCTCTCTATCCCCCATCCCTCCTACTGCCCTCCCTCCCCCCACCAAAAAAAAGGACGAACTGGAGTCTGCAATCGATCAGCAAAGCACATTTACTGTTCCCCGCACTCTGTGGTTTCCACGGAATGAGGGGAAGCTTTAGTAACTCCCACCACTGCTGCTTTGTCACTGCAGTTTATAGTCTTCCTTCACAGAGCGCAATGGTCTCCATCTACCCCTGGCTGCCTTTGGGTGCGCAGTTCACTTTCCTGCCGGTGTAAATATTCTCTAGAGAAAGATAGTGAAAAAAGGAAGAAGAGGGGAGAGAGAGAGAGAGAGAGAGAGAGAGAGAGAGGAGAGAGAGAGAGAGAGAGAGAGAGAGAGAGAGAGAGAGAGAGAGAAAGAGAGAGAGAGAGTGAGTGTGTGTGTGTGTGTGTGTGTGTGTGTGTGTGTGTGTGTGTGTGTGTGTGTGTGTGTGTGTGTGCACGAATGTGTGAGGCAGATACGAAAATCCAAGCTTGCAAGTGTGTGTGTGTGTGGGGGGGGGGGGGGGGGTATGTGTGTGTGAATGTGTGAGTGTGTGTGCATGTGTACGTGTGTGTGCATGTGTACATGTGTGTGTGTGTCTGCATGCATGTGTATGTGTGAGTGTCTGTATGTATGTATATGTGTGTATGTGTGTGTGCATGTACGCACATGTGCATGTTTGTGTGTGTAAGAATATGCCTCTGCGCATTTCCATAAAAGTTAGTAAGATAAAGAAGAAGACAGACAGATAGAATTCCATTCTGCCTTTTCAACCACTTTCGCCAGCAAATCGAAATTGGCGAGGATAATATTGAAAAATCTTGTAAAAACATGGTTTTTGCCCAACAGTGGCAATTCACCCCCCCCCCTCTCTCTCTCTCTCTCTCTCTCTCTCTCTCTCTCTCTCTCATCTTCTCTCTCTCTCTCTCCTCCTCTCTCTCTCTCTCTCCACCTGGCTTCGCCATCTTTCCATCCCTGCATAGTTTTTCATAGTTACATTTGCTTTTTGTCGTAGTAAAAAATAAAAGGTCACAGACTTTCTGTCATTATGTTCGACCAGATACAGGTGGCTCTTATTCTAATTAGATTCGCGAACGAAAGAAGAAGATTCTCTGATTAGATAACGGTACAGCGTTAAGATGAATTATCTGGAGCAAAATACTATCCACATAAAAAAAATAAGTTAGAGACATCCAGTAACGGATAAATGAAAAAATTGTATAGTCACAACTTGTTCCCATTAAAGTCTGTATTTATTCACAGAAAAAGCAAAGCTTTGGTTTTGACTGACAGATAAGTACAGCTTTACTAAATTATTAGTATTACACAGCCCCCAAATCGTCTGTGGATACAGTAAGAATCAGCTCAACTGCGAAGAGATGAGCATTGGGAAGGTTTGACCATCCATTTTTTGTGTGACAGACTGAGGCCTCTTGGGGGTGGGGGGGGGGGAGGGTTGGCTGGGGACTATTGACAAAGCTAACATCGGAAGCGCCGTAAAAGAGCGCCCGCCACTAAATCATCCCCAGGACTTTTCTGCTCCAATGGTCGCTGCTCGCCATGCAGGCTTGGGTGCCGTGCCGTGCTATGATGTATGCATCCCCCTCTCTCTGTCTTTCTGTGAGTTTGTCTGTGAGTCTGTCAGTGTGTCTGCCTGCCTGCCTGCTGCTGCTGTGCCTGCTGTGTGCGCGGTGTGTGCGTGTGCGTGGGTGTGTGTGTTGTTTGTCTTGTTGTGTTTGTGCTGTGTTGTGTCTGTCTTCTGTCTGTCTGTCTGTGTCTGTCTGTCTTGTCTGTCTGTCTTGTCCTGCTTGTCCTGTCCTGTCTCTCTCTCTCTCTCTCTCTCTCTCTCTCTCTCTCTCCTCTCTCTCTCTCTCTCTCTCTCTCTCTCTTTCTTCTTCTTCTTCTTTCTCTCTCACCATTCCTGTTCATCCATATCATCCTTATTGCTGTTTTACCAAAGGAAAAAACAAACACACGTGCTGACAGGTTTTCTTCTGAATGGATGACACTGCTCTTGTGGGCAACGCCACAGAGCAGCCTGAAATTCAGCGAAGACATCTTCCAGGATTAAAAGTTGTACACAACACAAATACTACATAGTATTGCCAACACTATGCAACAATACTCCATACAAAACCGTACCATACCATACAATGCAATACATTTCAACAAAACTTAGTAAAAGAAGACAATACGGAACAGACTTTTTAAAAATCTTAAATCCAACCCCAGTAACCCCCTTTCACCTAAACCTCCCCCTATCCCC
>CM060319.1:58577545-58580045 GCA_030674155.1 Stramonita haemastoma | reverse complement strand
TTTTATATCCCTAGGCAATACCCTTCCACCCCCCCCCAAAAAAAAAAAAGAAGAAGAAAAAACTAACAAACAACTCTTGCTTCCTAACCTTATGCAATACCGCCTCCTCCCTCTTCTTAACCATATGCAATACTCCCATAAAAATTTCATTCCACACACACAAAAAAAAACCTCAAGTTTATTCCCGTAAAACACTCTATACATCTATGACGAAACAGAGTTGCATGTCTTACAATAAGCCATCTCCTCATGAGGCAATTAGCCGCGACATTATTCAAATATAAAAGTACACCCAGATATACGATACATTTGTTACGGTTAATTCATGAAAATGTCTTTTTCTCTTCTCTGCGTGTCTGTAATCATTTTTTGACACGTTCTGTTTTTCTGCCATACTACCAAGCCCAGTGTCCTTCCTTCCTTCCTTCCTTCCTTCCTTCCTTCCTTCCTTCTGTCTGTATGCCTGCCTGCCTGTCTGTCTGTCTGTCTGTCTTGTATATCTTTCTATTTATCTATCTGTCTATGTACCTGTCTATGTATCTATCTGTTTGACTATCTACCTCTCTCTCTCTCAGTATGTGTGTGCGCACGCATGTGCGCATGTGTGTGCATGTGCGTGCGCGCACGCACCAGCGCATTAAGTGTGTGTTTATGCACATCTGTGTGTCTGCATTTGTACACATGTACCAATTCTCGGTATGTTTGTGCATGCACGCGCAATACAAGGCATGTTTTTTATGATCTGTGAAAAGTAGTGCACGTACTACACTATCCCACTAGAAAAACACATTAAAACAAAACGAAAATTAGTCTGGACAGCAACGGAGATGCAGCCCCCCACTTCTAATCATCATCAAAGGCGATACGACTCTAGTCCGACGCGCGCTTCGCTCGGCTAGGCGACTACTACACTCCACCGCCGTTGAAAATCAAAGCATGCTCGGTCTCTACAGTGTCGACACCACTAGAGAAAACTACCCATCACCCATACTAGGATAACTCCACATCTCGCCCACAGAGCTGAAGAACAAACCAAAATTAAAGCAAAAACAACAAAACCAAGATAAAAGAGATTCATTCTGTTCTCTCTCTCTGTCTCTCTCTCTTCTCTGTCTCTCTCTCACATACACACACACACACACGCTCTTTTACTTCTTCCACATCATCAAACTCCTCTCTCTCTCTCTCTCTCTCACCACCTACATCACTCATCCCTCCATCTCCACCACACACACACACACACACACACACACACACACACACACACACACACACACACACACACACACACACACACAGCTCTCTTACAACTTCTTCCACATCATCAAACTGATAGTCTCCCTATTCTTTCATCTGTCCAATCTCGACCCCTCACTCTTGCGTTTTCACTAAAAGAATTTTTTTTTCTGTTACTTTAAGCACACCGACCATACGCCAAGAGTAAGGAGAGGGGTATACGGACGAGCGAGCGAGCGAGAGAGAGCGGGGGCTAGGGGAAGAGGGGAGAGAGAGAGAGAGAGAGAGAGAGAGAGAGAGAGAGAGAGAGAGAGAGAGAGAGAGAGAGAGAGAGACAGAGACAGAGACGAGACAGACAGACAGACAGACAGACAGACAGACAGACAGACACAGACAGACAAGACAGACAGAGATGGAGACAGAGATGGAGACTGAGATGGTGAGAGAGAGACAGACAGACACACACAGACAGCGAGACGAGACAGAGAGAAGAACGAGAAGAGAAAGAGAAGACGACAGAGAGACAAACAGAGAACAGAACAAACAACACAACAAAAGAACAGGAGAGACAGAGACACAGAGAGAGAGAGACAGAGAGAGATCATGTATCCTTTCTTTCCTTATCTGAATTGATTTTCTTTTCTGTTGTTCTATTCACTGTTGTATTTTTTTCAATTTCATATAATCTTTTTATATTCAAGGTTTATCCGTTTGTTCATATTTTGGCCGACAAATATAATCCTCCTTGGAGACAAAGGACCACTGGCTCTTCTTCCTCCTCCTTTTCATTCTTCTTCTTCCTCCTCCTCCTCCTCGTCATCTTTCTTTTTCTCCTCCTCCTCCTCCTCCTCCTTTTTCTTCTTCTTTGTTATATTTTTTCCCCTGTTGCTTCACCTAACAGCGAACCTTTCAGCTGTAAATGGGTACCTGCCTTCTTTAGGGTCAAGGAAGGTAAAGCAGCGAGGAAGAGGAGATGGGCAGCCGCCCTCAATATGCTGGCCCCTAGAGAAGTTGAGGTCTCTGATGCCTCGCTCCCCTGCGACCACACAGGTAGGTTATGGGACACCTTTACCTTTTTACCTTTAACAGCGAACCACCTGACCACCCATATTTTAAGAATAAAAATGAGAAGACCTTTTGCCCCCAAAGTTGCTGTGCTTTAAATACACAAGCAATTTTGGGATGTATTACTTTGAATATATCCTTCATGCTCTGCTGGCACCAGCCACAATTTGAAGTCTTGAATGAATAGACTACAGCAAAT
>CM060319.1:58560045-58572545 GCA_030674155.1 Stramonita haemastoma | reverse complement strand
CACACATTGTCTCTCTGTCTGTCTTTTTCTCTCTTTGTCTATGTCTCTCTCTCTCTCCTTGTGTCTCTGTCCTGTTTGTCTCTCCCTGCCTGCCCCCTTCTCCCCACTCTCTGTTCTCTCTCCCTCCTCCTCCTCCTTCTCCTCTCTCTCTCTCTCTCTCATCTCCTCTCTGACACACCACATTGTCTCTCTGTCTGTCTTCTGTCTGTCTTGTCTCTCTCTCTCTCTCTCCTCTCTCTCTCTCTCTCCTCTCTCTCTCTCTCTCTCTCTCTCCTTCTCTCTCTCTCTCTCTTTCTCTCCTCCTTTCTCTGTCCTGTCTTCTCTCTCCCTCGCCTGCCCCCTCCTCCCCCTCCTCTCTCTCCCTCCTCTCTCCTCCTCCTCCTCCTCCTCCCTCTCTCCTCCTCTCTCTCTCTCTCTCTCTCTCTCTATCATCTCTCATCTCTCATCTCTTCTTCTCTCTCTCTCTCCCCTCTCTCTCGGACCGAGGCAAAATTACAAGCTGATAGAAAGTGCGCCAAATCACATGCGCAAATACCTCTCCCTCTAGCGCCTCGCAGCTGTTTTTGATTTACCCTCCTTTCTTTTAATTTGACAGAGAATCTAGCAGGGGGAAGAAAAATAAGGCCCAAAGGTGAAGCTGAGTTGCAAGCTTATTCTCTCTCTCTCCTCTCTCTCCTCGCCTCTCTCTCTCCTCTCTCTCTCGTTCTCTCTCTCTCTTCCTCTCTCTCTCTTCTCTCTCTCTCTCTCTCTCTCTCCTCTCTCTCTCTCTTGCCTTTTTTTTTCTTTCTTTTTGCCGATTGCTATATCTGTGAGATGTTCAATAATTGTCGCGAAACTATCATTCTTATAATGTTGGTTTTCTAGGCTCTCGAGGTACATGCCTATTATGATCTAGTTTTTAGGAGTCACAGGCAGGCTTGTGATTATTTTTCATATTGCTTGTTGTGAGAGGAGGTGGGGGAAGGTGTCATATTTATAATGTAAGAGGAGTTGGGGGGGAGGTGTCATTATTTACACACACACACACACACACACACACACACACACACACACACACACACACACACACACACACACACACACACACAATGTAAGAAGAGGTGGGGGGAGAGGTGTCATTATTTACAAACACACATATTATTTATTTATTTATTTATTTATTTATTTATTTATTTATTTATTTATTTATTTATTCTTTTATATCGAGAATAACAGAATAAGCAATCATGTGCTTTTTTTCATCCGGTCCCCATGTGTATGCAGTTTTGTAAATATTGTCATCTGTTCCCACCGGCACACGATGGCCTACTCTTACGAAAAGCGGAACAGGATTTAACGTGTGCGCAAGATGTTTTGCGTGCGTTCGCACACGGGGCCTCGGTTTAAAGTCTCATCCGAAGGACTTTTGGGGAGAGTGGAGTCAGCACTGACATACACAATGTAAGAAGAGGTGGGGGGAGAGGTGTCATTATTTACAAACACACATACACGCGCGCGCGCGCGCGCGCGCACACGCAAGTACGCACACATAACACACACACACACACACACACACATTTCCCCCCCCACACACACACACATCTAACTCTTGCATATCCAACTGAAGTGATTGTTCTTATTACATTTGTTTCAAATTGTTATGCAATTGTTAATGACACTTTCTGAAAGGCTGAACTACAGTCCTCAAGCAGTTAAGTTAAGGGCAATTTCAAGTACAGGAAATCAATCTGTGGCACAAGACGTTTCATAAAATGGTTAGACCACAAAAGATGGCAAGAAAGGCTAGGCGTGTTTGAAGATATCTCCGACAGTCTCTGTTCTCCAAGCCTTTCGCACTTCGTCCCTACTCCTCCCACACTTTTTTCCCCGTTTATTATCCTGCATTTTCTTTTTCTTCTCGTTCCAGCTATCTTCATGTCATAAAACGTTTCTGCAATATAAATGTCTGTAATAAAGTCAGAGATGTTTTATCACCTTACATCTGTCAGTGAGGTCTAACTCTCAGAATTGGTCATTTCTGGAACTTCCACTGATTTTATTTTTAACAGCAAGGTCCGTAAATCAGATCAGGGACTTAGTGTTCAGTGTTTTTATCCCTTCTGCCCCTCCCTGTTGCTTCCGTTAAAGGACATGCTCGAGTTTTTCAAACCCTCCCACTCCATTCCTGTCCAATCTATTCTAGCACGGGAGTTAAACATTCTACCCGGGCTTCGTTGTTTTTTAACGTTATGTTTTCTGTTTTTTTTTTCTGCTTTTGAGCCACTAGTAAGCAGATTACGAGCTGATTGAATGTGCAGCAAATCTTACGCTCTCACAATCCCAACTCCATCATCTTCTCTTTTTGTTTTTTGTTTAGAGACGGTTTAGGAAGAGCGGGGTGAGTAAAGTCAGCCTAGCCGAGGTACTGTGTTTTCGATTTTGTTCCTTTTATGTTTCCTTTTGCAATGGTTTATTGGACACGTGGTTTTGATTTTGAATACTACCGATAATTTACAAGATAAGATAGCATCCTAGATAAAGATGGAGACACTGTACTACTCTGGTCTTGATTTCTTTATTTACAACCCATCTCATTAATTTTATAACTGAAGGAATGACACAGCCGTACACATCACGATTTTGTTTTGGATTTTACCAGAACAGGAGAACACAGCTTGATGTTCACGCGCGCGTGCACGCACACACACACACCTCACTCTGTCTGTCTCTTTTTTTAGGGGTTTTGTTTTTTAATTTGATGGTCCCTACAGGGCAAGGGCCGGATAAAAAGTATGTGAATGCTTATCTGTCATCCTTGGAAAAATAATGAGTATTCAAAGATAATTCATTCTCTCTCTCTCTCTCTTCTCTCTCTCTCTCTCTCTCTCTCTCTCTCTCTCTCTCTCTCTCTCATCTCTCTCTCTCTCTCTCTCTCTCTCCCCATCTCACTCCCCCCATCTCTCTCCCCCCTCTCTCTCCTCTTGCGCACACGTTAAATCCTGTTCCGATTTTCGTAAGAGTAGGCCATCGTGTGCCAGTGGGAACAGATGACAGTTACAAAACTGCATACACACGGGGACTGGATGAAAAAAAGCACAAGAGTGCTTATTTCATTATCCTCGATATAAAAGAATAAATCAAATCTCTCTCTCTCTCTCTCTCTCTCTCCTCTCCTCCTCTCTCTCTCTCTCCTCATCTCTCTCCTCCTCTCTCTCTCTTCCTCCTTATCTTCCTGTCTCTCTGTCTTCTCTCTTCCTCCCTCTTCTCTTCTCCTCTCTCGTCTGTCTTCTTCTCTTTCCCTCGTCCTCTCTGTCTCTCTCTCTCTCTCTCCTCTCTCTCTCTCTCTCTCTCTCTCTCTCTTCTCTCCTCTCCCCTCCTCTCTCTCTCCCTCTCTCTCTCCTCCTCCCTCTCTCTCTCTCTCCTCCCTCTCCCCTCTCTCTCTCCTCCCCTCTCCTCCTCTCCCACTCCCCCTCCTCTCCCCTACCTCTCTACCCCCTCCTCTCTCTCCCCTCCTCCCCCCCACACCCACACTCTCCTCTCTCAATCCCCAAACACCGCCAACCGCCACAATGTGAAGAGGAGAGAGATGACCACCAAGCACAGAAACCCAAGACCAAAATGACAGCAGCCATCATCAAAACACTCACGTCACAGTCATTACCAAGGAGGCCCGACCGGCCTACAGAAATTACGCTGAAAAGGGAAGAAAAAAAAAGAAATGAAAAAGAAAGGAAAGAAAGAAAAAGAAAAAACGAAAGCAAAAAGAATGGGAAGAGAGTTTTTTTTTTTTTTTTTTTGGGGGGGGTCAAGAAATAATGCTACGAGGGCAACAAAAAAATTTAACAGAGTGACTCGGGAAAGTGACATTTCGTGATGTGACGCTATGCTGTAAGCTTCATGCCTTTGTCTTTGACGGTCGTACCGCTCTGATTTTATTTTCATGGCTTCCCTGCACTGTGCTGCTATAACAGACTTGTATGGCAAGCGTGCACGCCAGGCAGACACAGATTCTTATCTATTGTTCGGTATCGCAGATTTGACTAAAAAGAGCAGTCGTAAAAATAATGGTGGCTAAGTAGTGGTTGTTGTTTTACAACAAGCTTCTTTGAAGTATGAAAGTTGCTGGGGGTTTATTTCGATTCAGGGCTGGGGAGGTTGCTAGCTCATCATTCTTAACTTGTGCCGCCTCTCTCTCTGTCTCTGTCTCTGTCTCTATCTCTGTCTCTCTCTCATACACACACGCACGCACGCACACACACACACACACGCCACACACGCACGCATCACACACACGCGCGCCACACACGCACCACACGCCACACACACCCCACGCCACACACACACACACACCGCGCGCCCACACACACACGCACGCACACACACACACCACACACACACACACACACACACACAACACACACACACACACACACACCACACACATACACACACTCACACGGAGTTTCTATCACATTCACACATTGTACAGATGACGCAAAAAAAATTAACTAGTGACTCTGTGGAAAAGGAGTTTACAGCCAACTTCATTCCAGTTTCTTTCTTTCGTATATCAAGGATAATGGAATAAGCTCTAATGCACTTTTTCTCTCCAGTCCCCGTGTGTATGCAGTTGTGTAAATATTGTCATCTCTTCCCACCGGCATACAATGGCCTTCTCTTACGAAAAGCGGAACAGGATTTAACGTGTGCGCAAGATTTTCTGCGTGCGTTCGCATACGGGGCCTCGGTTTATAGTCTCATCCGAAAGACATTTGGGGAGAGTGAGTCAGCACTGATGTTAACTCCAGGGGAAAAATCCCCTCAAAACAGGAATCGAACTCGGGTCGTCAAATTGCGAGCGCAATGTTCTGACCACTAGGCTATCCCGTCCCGTCCCCTTGTCACCTAACGTGTTGTGTACATCCCTTCTATCACAAAATAGACAACGACACTTCGTCTAATATAACTAGATGTGACCAGACGTAAAATGGAAGACAACAACAACAACAACAACAACACTTCTCCAGAGCAGTGATGTCAAAGCCTTGTGAAATCCCACCCTACCCCCATCCCACATTCTGACCAGCAGACTCCATCCCCGTTACCAAACCATCTGACACTCTCTTCCTGCATCACTCTGCACGCCATTCTCTCACTTTACACCTCACAACATTTATTTCAATTTATTTCACAGACCCCCCACCCCCCTCCCAGGCGCCATTCTCTTTCCTAGCTTCATCCACACACTAACACACACGCACGCGCACGCGCCGCACACACACACACACACGCGCGCACACACCACACACGCACACACACACACACACACACACACACACACACACACACACACACACACACACACACACACACACACACACACACACACACACACACACACACCACACACCACAAAGGATAGCCTAGTAGTCGAAACATTGCTCTCGCAATTTGACGATCCGGGTTCGATTCCAGTTCGAGGGGATTTTTCCCCTGGAGTTAACATCAGTGCTGACTCCACTCTCCCCAAAAGTCTTTCTGATGAGACTATAAACCGAGGCCCCGTGTGCCAACCCATGTAGAACATCTTGCGCACACGTTAAATCTTGTTCCGCTTTTCGTAACAGTAGGCCAGTGTGAACCGGTTGGAACAGATGACAAGTTTTACAAAACTGCATACACATGGGGACTGGATGTAAAACAAAACAGCATACGAGTGCTTATTCCATTATTCTCGATATAAAAATATGAATAAATAAACACACACACATGTACACGTACACACACACACACACACACACACACACACACACACACACACACACACACACACACACACACACACACACACACACACACACAAATTTCAGCTGACAGCTCTGTCTGCTATCTGCTTCTTCCTGGTCAGGCATCATGACAGGTCATCTCTCTCTCTCTCTCTCTCTCTCTCTCTCTCTCTCTCTCTCTCTCTCTCTCTCTCTCTCTCTCTGACTCCACAACCCCGCAACAAATCACGTGCTGCTCAAAGATGGCTCCCTCTAGGCGCTTCCTTCTCCTGCATGGGATTTTGATTTCAGTCTTCTTTTTTTTTTACTGTTCAATTATAAGGAAAATTGTTAGTTGGACAATTTTTTTTTAGCTGTGAATGTCAAACTACTTCACTAGATTCTAGTCAGTCAGTTCTTTTTCAAGCATGAATACAGTTTTTTGTGATAATGTCAAAATGTCTATATGTCTCCACATGGTGAACTGTTAGAAGGGAAACACTTGTTATTACCTAAATCTACAAACTGTAGTTCTCTTCTTTTGTATCTCTTCCAAATGTTAATCCAAGCTTTTCTTATCCTCCCTACAATACTATTAATTATAATAGTACAGAAAAATCAATTGCCATTTTCTTTTATTAAGTTTTCGTCTTCATATTTTTCTCTTCTGACCAATTTTAATATGAACCACAGTGAGTTGAATGGGCAGTGAATTATGAGCTCAAATACCCCTTCTTCTCTTTCTCATTATTGTGGTTCCACTATTTCCCTTCAAACGAAGGTGTAAAGATATTGCCGTATCGTATAGGTATTCTATTTCCATTATTCTCACACATTTTCATAATGTGAATGGTATTTAAGATTTAGCTAAGATTACGTGTTTTGTAAGAACATAGTGTAAAATGTTCTGTCAGATATGGATTTTCAGGATTAGGTCAACACACATGTGTGCTCGCGCGAGCGCGCGCGCGCACACACACACACATGTGCGTGGGCGTCTCTCTGTCTGTCTCTGTCTCTGTCTCTGTCTCTCTCTCTCTCTCTCTCTCTCTCTCTCTCTCTCTCTCTCTCTCTCTCTCTCTCTCTCTCTTCCCACCCATCCTACCCCTCATCCACACCCACATCCACACACACTCTCCCCCCCAACTTCCTCCATCTCACAAACGTAACTCCCTTTCTTTTTCTTGTTCAATCAAACCAAAGCCCTGCTACACCTTTTAACCACTCTGCCAGAAAACCACGCTGCCTGCACATTACACATGTCACAGCCTTCCGCCACCCTCCTTGCTACGTATTCCCACCGGCTGCTGAAGCAGAATGGATGCATTTTACACCCTGCCCTCACTGATTCCTCATGCCATCCTCTCTCTCTGTGTTAACACCTCACACAGTTTTGTCTTAATTCATTTATAACCTCTGCTGGCATCACTCTCCTTCCTCCCCCAGTCCCTATCCACAGCCACGTTAGCTGAACATTTCTTTGTGTTTCTGCTTTTCGCTTTTTTTTTGTTTTTGGTCTCTCTGTTCTACTTCTCTCGGAGAGGCAAAATTACAGGCTGACTGAATGTGCTACGAATCACGTTCTTAACTTTTCATTCCCTCTGTCACGCGCTCTCTTCTTCCTCCCTCGCTGAGGTACTTTTCAGTCTCTTTATTATGGTCAATTACATAGGAGATTGTCGGTATAAAGTGTAAAGTGTAACTATGAAAGTCAGGTTATGTCAATGGTAATTGTAAAATCGGTTCTTGCTGCAAATTTCAAGACATCGTATATGATAAGATAACTGAATACGGTGAGTTTCTTGATGTCAAAGCGTTGAAAATGTGTTGTTTTTTATGAGAGGAATACATACATCATTCCCCTGTTCTCACTGTGTTTCTCTTCTTTATGCTTCTTCCTGAAGGTTGCTCTAAAACTTTTCTTTTAGTCTCCTTACTACTATCTTACATTGCAGTTATGTTCAATCCACATTTCGTTGTGTTTTTTTTTTAATTATTCCATCCTCTCCTTCTCTTATCTCATCACTTCCTTTCATTTCCTTTACATAAAATCGAACTGAAGATGGATCGAATGGGAAGCAAATTAATTTGTCTTGCACTGTCACTGGTTGTAGTAGCAGAATTGCATCGAAGGCACCACCTCGCTTGGCCCCTTGGGTCATTCTCACTGAACACTTCACCCAGTTTATTTCAATTTGTTTCAAACCTCTGGCGTCACTGGTCCTTCCTGCCTCATCCGCAACCATCTTGTCTGACAATTCCGTGGGTTTTTTTTTCTTCTCTCTTTTAATTACACTCTTTCCAGAGGAGCAAAGTTAACAACGTGCATCAAACCACGTTCTCAAGTATTACTGTTGGCGGTGCTCTCTTCTCCTTTTCCGAGTTATGTTTCTGCTTCTTATTCCCTTCAATTACACTGGGCATTGTCAGTGTCAAGTTTAGCTGTGGAAGTCAAGGTAATGCCATCCGTGTAATTTGTCCTCAAACTTCTGAACAGGATTGCTTTTTATTTATTTTTGGTTGGTTGGATGGTTGAATGGTGGTTTTTTTGTTCTTTGGGGGTTTTTTTTTGGTTATAGTCACTGTCGATGAACACGAGATGTTTCTCTTGATCACAGCGTTGAAAATTGTCCTAAGAGAAATACATCTTTCTCACTGCTCTGCTAATTGTTTCTGTCTTCTCTATGCCTCTTCTCAAATGTTACTCTATGCTCTTCTTTCAGTCACTTGACAACCATTTCCCATCCTGATTATTATTAGTCTGAATTTTGCTTTACTTCCCTATCCATTTTGCATCCACAAACCTAACATAGAAATAATGGACTGAATGGAGAGTGAAATTAATTCGTCATGCATCGTCACTGACTGTAAAAGCAGGATTTTATCCATCACTTCACCCTGCATTGCACATCGAGCTATCTCACTTCACACCTCACATAGTCTACTTTATTTTGTTTAAAGCCTCTGCGCTCTCTCTCTCTCTCTCTCTCTCTCTCTCTCTCTCTCTCTCTCTCTCTCTCTCTCTCTCTCTCTCTCTCTCTCTCTTAAAGTATGTAATGCTTACTTACTCTGTTACCCTTGAAAAATAAAGATTATTCATTCATTCATTCTCTCTCTCTCTTTCTCTTAGAGATAGAGAGATAGAAAAAGACGACTTTGTCAACTCAAGTCTTAATGACATTCATTCGACTTAGAGAGAAAGAGAGAGAGAGAGAGAGAGAGAGAGAAGAGAGAGAGAGAGAGAGAGAGAGAGAGAGAGAGAGAGAGAGAGAGAGAGAGAGAGAGAGAGAGAGAGAGAGAGAGAGAGAGGACGACTTTGTCAACTCAAGTCTTAATGACACTCATCCGACAGAAAGAAAATGACGCAACGTGCAATGTCAGTTCAAATGTCACTCCCTCTCGGCGTTTTCTTCACCTTCACTGAGTTATGTTTCACTTTCCTACCCTGTTCCATTATACAGGAGACTTGTCAGTGCAAAGTATAGCCGCGAAAGTCAGGGTGACACCGGTCAAAGTTTCTACGACCTTCAGGACGGTTTATGTGTGTATTTGTTAGTGATGACGAATGCAGAAAACTACCCTCCATTTCCCAGCTATCAGGAAACTGATATAGCCTACCTAACGTCCTCCTCTACTTAGCACGTTTACCTTTTCTCTGAACGGCTCACAGTACTCTCGCCCTCCAATGTCGTCTCTTTTTTATGTTGGTTTATGAATGAAGGAAACAGAAAAGGCGAAACACAAAGATAACGATGTCATCAGAAACCAGCAGCAAAGAAACATAACTTGCTTGTGATTGGCATTGTTATGCTGGTTTCTTTTTCTGCCCCATCCCCCCTGTTTTTCTGACGTGTTTATTGCTAATTACCAGTATTTTTCATCGTTGAACATTACATTAGTTGTACACATTATGTTTACTTTGATCAAGACATTTTTGGTGTAATGCTTTGTTTTCTTTGCAAGTGAAACTGTGAGTTGAGTTTACTTTCGAAAGTTTTTTTTTAATGAATGTGTTTGCTGTAGTTGTTATCTATCCGTCGTCATTTTTGCTCTTAAAAAGAAATCAATGCAACTTATTTGGTATAGTAATATACGTATAAACATTCCTCAAAACACAGTATCAGTAGGCTACGCACTGCATATACATCATCAATATTTTGCAACGATGGTAAAGTACATGCCTTTTGAAAGAACATAACCATGCAAGGAATAAAAAAGAAGGATAATGAATTCTGTTTGTGTTAATGCCCTAGTCCTACCTTTGAGAACTTTCCGGTAAAATTCCTATCATAATGATTTCATTGAGTTTCCTCACGTAAAAGACTATGTTTTCCAATTATCAATGTCTACGCAAGTAGTTATGATGCTGCTACTTAAAACATAAATAAATAAATAATGTTGAACTACAATACACTAAGGTTGTAGCGTAAAGTTTTACTCACAGTTTTGATGCACTTGAAGAACGATATTCTCAATGGATTTTGACCAGACAGCAACTTTCTCTGTCCTGTCTCTGTCTCTCTCTTCTCTCTTCTCTCGTCTCTCTCTCTCTCTCTCTCTCTCTCTCTCCTCTCTCTCCTCTCTCCTCTCAACTTCCTCATCTTCTCATATTATGCCAAAGGATCTGATAACCACCAGCAACATCATCCACACTTAATGACGTCGGCCATCATCAAACACTCACACCTCAGTCATTTCCAGCCCTATGGCATCTTCACGGCGCCAAAAATGTATAAAAAATAAATAAAAAAGGGCTGAGATAAATGAACAAAGAAGAAAGCAAACAAACAAACAAGCTAAAACCAAAGAAAAAGAAAGCCAAAACAAAGGAGGGGGGGGGGGGGGGGTGAAAGCAAGAAAGAAAAGCAGGAAGAAGCAAGGACATAGTTACTTTTAAAAATAAAAGAAAGAACGGTAAGAAAAAAAAAAGAAAGCACCGAAGAAAAAACTAAAGAAAAGAAAAGAAAGGAAAGGAAAGGAAAGGACAGGACAGGACAGGACAGGACAGGACAGGACAGGACAGGACAGACAGGACAGGACAGACGCACGCACGCACGCACACACACACAAACACGCACACACACACGCGCACACACACACACACACACACACACACACACACACACACACACACACACACACACACACACACACACACACACCGAAAGAATAAAAATGGGAAGAGAGAAAGAGGACAGGAGGGAGAAACTTACGACTGAAGGAAATTTGTGAAAGTCGAAATCAGAAATGTGCCAAGCTCTGATACCTTGAGTTACATTATGAACAAAAAGATTGCTACATTACACAAGTCAAGTCAGGTCAGGTCAGGTCAAGTCAAGACAACAACCCAACACAACAACAACACTTTTCATGAAACAACACCTCAACACGGCATGAGCAATTTTTGGTCTTAGGGGCTCCCATTTCCCGTCGTCAGAACAGAACACCTTCATCGAGGAAAAAAAATCAATGACCACTCTGCCCAGTCTTTGGCTGGTGCCCATGTGAGAGACAAGACAAGACAAGACAAGAAGACAAGACAACAATGTATTTGCTCTTTTGTATCCGGGATAATAGATTAAGCCCTTATGTTCTTTTTTTTTTAATCCAGTCCCCGTGTTGATGCAGTTTTATACATTTTGTCAAGCCTTCCCACCGCCACACAATGGCCTACTCTTCCGAAAAGCGAAACAGGTTTTAACGTGTGCACAAGACGATCTGCGTGCATTCTCACACAGGACTTCGGTATATTATAGTCTCAATCTAAGGACTTTTTCTTGAGGAGGTGGGGGGAGACGTTAGGGGAGAGGAGCTGGAGAACTGGAGTTAGCACTGATGTTAACTCCAGGATAAAATATTCCCCTACAACAGATTTGAACTGGGGTCAGCAGGTCATGAGCGCAATGCTCTAAATAAATACCAGGCTATCTCCCCCCTCCCCCCTCACCCCCCGCAAGGACAGGACAGGACACATCCACTAGTACCCTGGATGTCCAACAACTTACTGCTGACCCCACCACCCCCTCTACTACCTCTGCAATGTCTCATTCCCCCCCCCCCCCCCCCCCCCAATTTCATGCTAGTCACCCCCTGGCCGGGAAAAGGCGGCCGTTTAAATTTACCGGTGTCATTTTACCGGTTAGCTGGGCTTAGGGAATGGTGCTAGCCGCTGTTCCCTCTTCTTTCTAGGGAAGTTGGTTGGGTTTTTTTTTTTTTCGTTTTGGGGGGGATTTGTGTGTCAGTGTGTGTGTGTGTCAGTGTGTGTGTGTCAGTGTGTGTGTGTGTGTGTGTGTGTGTGTGTGTGTGTGTGTGTGTGTGTGTGTGGTGTGTGTCAGTGTGTGTGTGTGTGTGTGTGTGTGTCTGTGTGCTTGTGCGTGCGTGCGTGCGTGTGTGTGCACACGCGTGCGCGCCTCCCCTGCCTGCCTGCCTGCCTGCCTCTGTCTGTATGTCTGTCTCTGTCTGTCTGTCTCTCCCTCCCCCCCTCTCTCTCTCTCTCCAAAAGAGGGCCATGACCTTTATTGAATAAAGCTCCTCCAATCTCTCTCTCTCTCTCTCTCTCTCTCTCTCTCTCTCTCTCTCTCTCTCTCTCTCTCTCTCTCTCTCTCCCCCCCCCCCCCCCCCACCTTCCTCAACTTGGTTTCTTGATTATAGATAACAAAAAACCAAGATGACATCCATGCAGATGAGGAAGATACGGCACAAGAAAATTACGAAGACGATGAAGAGGTGTTTGAGGAGGATAACGATGATGATGAT
>CM060319.1:58545045-58552545 GCA_030674155.1 Stramonita haemastoma | reverse complement strand
GTATGTATGTATGTATGTATGTATGTATGTATGTATGTATGTATGTATGTATGTATGTATGTATGTATGTATGTATTGTATAGTGTGTATGCGTGTTGTGCGTGCATGCACGTAGTACGTGTACGTACGCTACGTACGTACGTATGTATGTGAGCAAGATACCACTGATAAACCTACTACGAACTAGAAGGACGTACGTATAATTTATATAATATAATATATAATATTAATAAAATGATATGTAATGTTATATACGCTATGATTGAAAACAAATCAACGCTTGACACATCTTGCATAAAATTTTCCCAACACAACAAAACCAAACACACATACCTAATCAACCACAAACCACACCATGCCAATCTTCATAGAACAGCCCTCACACACCTTAAAACTCCATCTGTCTTTCGTTAAAAAATGAAAAAAAAAATGATGTGAAAAAAATAGTCCAGTGAAGACCAGTGGCAAGATGACAGGAAGGAACATGAGGGCAGGATGACAAAAAAAAGCCTGCCACACGACAAAACTTCCTAAAACTTTCAGTGCATACAGCACTGACTTCCAGAGAAGTCAAGTCACTTCAGGGGAGAAGTGAGGCAATCGGCCAATCAACAACCAAAAAATGGTCACCTGATAGCTGAGGCAGACGAAAGATAATCCATCGGGAAGCCAAGACTGTGTCATTATCTCTGAAACAGCAGTCCCTAAGACAAAACACTAGACGTAGATTTGGACACACGGGCCCCGGGCATGAAATGGACGAGAACATGGGGACTAGGGTCTACAAGTATTATCATATGAACTGATGAAGGGCCATAGACTTAAATGTTCCGCGCTCCCTCTCCTCTACCCAACTCTTCTTTTCTTTTATGCTGGACGAAGGAGGAATGGGAGGAGGACAGGGAGGAGGAGGGGAAGGAGGAAGGAGGAGACAAGGAGGAGGAAGGAGGAGGAGAGGAAGGAGGAGGAGGAGGAGGAGGAGGAGAGGAGGAGGAGGAGGAGGAGAGAAGGAAGAAGAAGAAGAAGAAGAAGATAAGAAGAAGAAGAAAGAAGAAGAAGAACAGAAGAAGAAGAAGAAGAAGAACAGAACAAGAAGAAAGAAAGAAAATTATGAAGATGAAGTGGCGGTGGTGGTTGGTGGTGGTGATTTGTGGAAACGGTGGTGGTGTTGGCAGCAGTGGTGGTTGCGATGGTGACGATGACGATGATAATGATTGTGAGGAGGAGATGGTTATACCTGAGGAATATTGACAACTGTGCTATCAAAAGAGTCCTCTTTGCTTTCCAGTAGGCTAGGTGGAAGCAGCATCCGCCACCACTTCTGTGCTCTCTTTCAGGGTCCTCCAGGCCCCACAGGTACGGACACATGGAGTTTCTCTCCGTGAATTTGAGCCACACCTAAACAACCCCATCCATGGACTGGTTGATACTTGACTTCTGGATGACCTCAGTGCTCTCAACGTCAGAGCTTTCGACGCTGACTCCGATCAGTGCTACTAAGAACCGTCCGGGCTTGGAGACAAGGAAAATCTAAAGTCTTTCAGCTCAAACCGAGAGTGGCGCTATATGTTTTGATTGTCACTAACACTAAGCGGCTAGTCTGTGCCAAATTTTCAGACCTACAGAGCAAAGCTTCAAAACTTTATGGCTTCGTATGAGGTTTTTTTAAAATAAGAAGATAATCACTGCATGCTGAGTGTTCCATAAATGCTACATGATTATATCAAGTACAAGTCATGCACACTATGAAAATGTTATACCAAAAAAATCGTGAAGACAAAGGTAGAACCTCATGAAATCGATTTAAAGAAATACTTTTTTCTTCACAGTTTATCACGATACATCACTCATCCCTTGAATTCCCATCAAGGATTATTTCTTAGCTACACGGTGGTAATTAAACAGATAAATAATTTATGCAGAGAATAAGATTCTTTTTCTTAACACCCATAAGCATAAATCGCAGCTTTGGTTAACCAGAAATGTGAAAAGAGGGTGACACAGGGAACAGAGAGGGTATAAGACAGCAGTGAGGTGGTTTGCCAGCGCGTTCGTGCGCTCGTGTCTCCGTGTGTGGCTCGCACATGGCTTCATACGCCAAGTTTCAAAGCGTGCTCCTCTCAAAGTTAATTCACCATCCCCCCACCACGACGTTTTCGTTCTGGAAAACATATTCCAGAAACGACAGACGAACAAAAAGAAAGACAGAAAGACAGACAGACAAGACAGACAGACAGACAGGCACACGAGAAGGACATCGCCGAAGGGAGGGAAGCATGATTTGCTACAAATGAAGACACGCAGACACAAGGAGGAGACAAGGGAGGAAACTCCGCGGGCATGCAAGCCCAGCAAGCTAACAAGCAGCGGAAGCTGGGCTAAAGCCTTGGAAATACTCTGACACACAAGATTGCCACAAGAACCACCACCACTGTCTGAAGAAGGCAGGATAGGAGGTGGGTGTGTGGGTGGGTGGTGGGGGAGGGGAGGAGAGGAGAGGAGGGAGCAAGAACGACAAGGAGGAAGAGCAGGGAGGAGGATCCCCACCCCCCCCACCCCCCCCCCCCCAAAAAAAAAGAAAAGAAAGAAAGAAAAGCAAAAGAGTAGTGGAAAGATGATGCTGGAAAGGACGGAAGAAAGTAGAGGAGTAGGTTAGGATGACAGGCACACAAGAAGCACACACAAGACAAGATCGTTACAAGCAGGAGAGGAGAAAAAAAAGCAGGAAGAATGACAGAAGAATGTTACACCCGAAAAGCCCAAGGGAGCTAGCGAGCTGGGGCGGGGGGAAGAGGGGGTAGGGGTGGTAGTGAGAGTTAAGGAGGACAGCGAAAGAGACCGGCAGAGGAAGCTGGAGTAAGCTGGATCTGAAAGGAAGGAGGGGGTGGGGGGATCAGGTTGAGGAAGGACTGAGAGGAGAAAGTGGGGAGGGTGGGGGGGCCTAAAGGGAGGGTGGAAGTATTGGCAGACGCAAGATGATGATGATGATGATGATTATGATAATGATGAGACTTCTCGAGCAAAAAAACAAAAAAAGCAACCAAACTTGTCACCCGAGAAAGGGAAAGGACAGGGGTAACAGGATAGAGAGGATGGGGGAGGGAGGAGGAGGATGAAGAAGACTCCATAAACCCACACTTTCTCCACCCCCCCCCCCCCCCATTCTACACCCCCACCTTGGACCCTATCTTCTTTCTCCCCCCCCCCCGCCTCCCCCCTCCTTTCTTCAGTGGAGCGTTGTGGATGGACTTCTTCCCGCAGGAGACAAACTTCTTTCCGGGCCAGGCAGACAGTGCGAGTGTGACTTGTCACGCCACAGCCTAATTCCTCTTCCTTCCAGACAAGGAATTCTTCCCCCTCTCTCGTTTCCCTCCCACCCCCACCCCACCCTCATCATCATCATTTTCCATCTCTACCCAGTCCCCCTACCTTCCCCTTCCCATATATCCCACTAGCCCTAGAAGTCAAAGTAGAAAACATCTTCCAAAGAAGAAAATGTTAGTTTTGTTTTAAGAAAAAAAAAAAGAGGTTCATTTATCACCTTTCCCCCCTTTTCTGAGAGTAGTGTGGGGGCGGGGTTGGGGGTGGGGGTAGGGCTAGGGTAGGAGAGGGTATTTTTGTTAACCAGTTGGGAAAACATTTGAGTAGCTCTACCGTCTGTCTGGAGTGCTTCTTACGCCAGTGTGAGCCATACTAATCATAGCTAGGATTTGGCATCGACACTTTTTTTTTAATATGTATGTATCGACATTATTACCCCTGACAGAATACTGCCTAGCACGAGCGAACATAGCAGACCTTACGCGTTGACGCGTTAGAAAAATAAAATCGCAAGACGTTATTTTTTTCATATGCTGCTGAATTTGTGTACTTTTTTGTTGCTGGTAAATACAACAGCACATGAAAAGAAAAGGTACAAATTCAGAAAGAAAGAAAGCGTGTAAACAGTAAGACAGAACATAACTCTACAAGTTTACAAGAACAAAAAACAGCATCCTACTCGATTTACTCAGCTGTGGTTCCTCTACCCACCTCCATCTCAAAGTCACCCAGCTTAAATCAGGAAAATGAAAAACAAAACATGATATTTTATCGTGAAAGTTTTTACAATACTGAAAGAAACTTCACGAAGTATTGATGCAGAAAAAAAAGATATATTCAAACTTTTCATGTCAAATGATCCACTGTTCCTAAGTTGGTAGGAAGTATTAAATACAAAGAAGAGAGTTTACTGTTGTTGAGAATGGCCGTAGACTCGACTGACGTTATTTTATCTTGTCAAATGTTTTAATCCAGATTTAATACAATCACATTAACAAAACAAATACCTGGACACACTTCATTTGACATGAATTATGAAAGGCACAACAACTTATAAGAAAACCAATAACATGGGTGATGGCCACTTCAGAATAACACTGTGTATCTTTTTCTTGCAGATGATCATTTGTCTTTTTTTAAACAATATATACTTTTCGTCATTTGTAATACATATATGTATAAAACATCATTTTCGAAAGAAAAAAGTGGCTGCTGCACTCGAAAATCATAAGGGAACAGTCAGCACTGGAGGCAGAACAATCACAACTTCCCTTTTGCCGATGACATCGACGGCCTCGCTGGAGAAGAACAAGAGCTAGTCACCTGGTAAATCACCTTGATAAAGCCTCATCAGCATATAGCATGCAGATCAGTGCAGAGAAAACCCAGCTGATGACAAAAAGGGTCAATGGCATCAACAATGACGTAATTATAGATGGTAAGAAAATCGGGACTGTCCATAGCTTCAAATATCTGGGAGCGATAGTATCAGATGAAGGATCAAAATCTGAAATTCTCTCCAGGATAGCCCAGACCACAGCTGCAATGACCAAACTTAAAAGTCCTCCGGAATGATAAGAACATCGCCATCAGCTTCAAGATCAGACTGATCCGCTCCCTGTTCATGTCCATATTTTTGTACGCATGTGAAACATGGACCACAACAGCAGACATTGAAAGGATACAGGCAATGGAGATGAGATGCTTTCGCAAACTCCTTGGCATTTCATACATATATCATCACTAACGGAGCAGTGAAAACTAGAATAAAGAATGCCATCGGTCCATATGAAGAGCTCCTAACTTCAGTGAAAACCCGCAAGCTAAAGTGGTACGGGCACGTCACACGATCATCTGGACTGGCCAAGACTGTCCTACAGGGAATAGTAAGGGGAGGGAGACGAAGAGGCAGACAGATGAAACGATGGTGAGACAACACCAGAGAGTGGACAGGCCTTGGGTGGAGCGATCTGCTACGGAGGGCGGAGGACCGAGGGGAGTGGAGGAAACTGGTTGCAAAATCTTCAGTGTGGCCCCCACGATCCACGAGACTGCGGACAGGTGAAGGGGAAGGAGATGTAGTAACACATTTTTTTCCGCAACGGTTGAACTACTTTTATTGCTGATGAAAATAAAGAAACCCATTTTCGTTCCACAGTTAATATTTTTTTTTTTTTAAAGAGTTTTATAAAATCTCAAAACGATGTTTTTTCTTCTGGTGACATTTAATGGCGACGTCTTTTTCTCTTGCAATTCTAAATGCGCAATAACAGCTTTAGAGTTCTGTTGACAAAAGCCTAGTAAATCTTTGATGCTCCTTGAAGCACTTTTATTAAAACTTCTCAACGATGCTGTCAAAAACCTGACAGCTTCTTTTGTCCGTTTGTAGATTCTTAATATGTTGACAACAAGCCTGCTCTAGCTTTTATGGCACATTTCAAGGTTGTTGTTTTTTTAATCTGTTGACAAAAGCACGGAAGAACAGGAAGATGAACATTTATAGCTCCTTCTATATGTTGACAAAGGCATGAGAACACTGCTGACTGGCGTTTACAGCTTCTTAATTTTGTTGACAGAATAGGACAGCTTTTCATGCTCGTTTGCAGCTTCTTTATACTGTTGACAAAAGTATAGTAGCTAGATGTACTATGCATGTTTATAACTTCTTTGGGCGGGATAGCTAAGTGGTCAGAGCGCTCACTTTCTACAAGTCAAAGTTAGCAGCATTGAGCGTGGTTACCAGTTGGATGGGTGACCTTTTGCGCACTTTGGCTTCAGCACAGTTAACCCCATTTCACCCAACTGTAAATGGGTACCTGCCCTCTTTAGGGTCAGGGAGGGAAAGCAGCGAGGGAGAGGAGATGGGCGCCGCCCTCAATAGGCTGGCCCCAAGAGAAGCTGAGGTCTCTGATGCCTCGCTCCCCTACGACCACACAGGTTATGGGACACTTTTACTTTTTTTCATAACTTCTTAATTCTGTCAACAACAACCTGGTAAAGTTTGTGATGCCGGTTTCTAGCTTCTTAGTTCTATTTACAAAGGGCTAGCATAATGTGAATGCACGTTTTTAGCCTCTAAATTCTCTTGACCAGAGCATGGGAAAGTATTTTTTGCACGTTAATAGCTTCTTCAGTCTACTAACAACACATGAAAGACAGCAGCTAAAGCCTGTTTACACAGCCTCCTAATTCTGTTGACGAAAATAGGTAGGATCTACTTCTTGCTGCCAAGCAAGTAGCTTCTTAGCAAAAGCATAGACAGTTTTCCCCATCAATAACATTACTTTCCCGTTTTCAAAAGACAGAAATAAAGAAGTTACATGACGAAGAAGAAGAAGATCAATAACGACAACATCAACAACATCATGAGGAGAAGAAAAGAAGAAAGAAGAAGAAGAAGAAGAAGAAGAAGAAGAAGGAGAAGAAGAAGAAGAAGAAGAAGAAGAAGAAGAAGAAGAAGAGAAGAACAACAACAACAACAACAACAACACAACAACAAACAAACAAACAAACAAACAAACAAACATCAAAAGAAAAGAGAAGACAAGGCACCACCCACCACCACCACCACCACCACCCATTACAACCACGTACGCAACAACATCAACAACGAACAAACAAACACAAAATCAAACACACAACCTCACTCCCCACACCTCCACCACACCAAACAACAAACAAAACCCAACACAGGACACAAGTCAGTCAGTACCTTGCGGGGCCAGCTCCATAGGCGCAGACATCCCCTCCCCTCCCATGCTGCTCTCCAGCCCAGGCATTTCCTCCCCTTGCATGGGAGAAGGCAGCTCGAAGAACTCCCCCTCCTCCCTCACCCCTTCCACGGGGGCTGGGGGAAAGAGGGCAGGTCCGCCTGGTCGTCCTGCTGTGGGAGGTCTCCTCGCTGGACCTCCACGGCCTGCTGGGGGTAGGCCAGGAGGAAGTTGTAAGGGTCCATGGCCCTGCCGCCCAGGTAAGGGTCCCGCTTCAGTTGGCCTTTGGACTTGTCGAAGTACTTGTGCACCTGCACGAACTCGTCCCGCTTGTTGGAGTCCAGCAGTTCCATGTCCCCGTAGTCCCTGTAGCCGGGGTCTTCCTCGTCCGTGAGGTAACCTTCAGTTTGTTTTCCTCCTCCGGCTCTCCCATCATCATCCTCTCCGCCTCCTCCTCTTCCACACCGTT
>CM060319.1:58537545-58540045 GCA_030674155.1 Stramonita haemastoma | reverse complement strand
CTCAAGGCTTAGAGAACGAGGGAAAAAAAACGTTCGGCTCAAACGGAGTATAAAAGTCTCAGACGGCATTATCGCAGATGTCCATATTGAAGTCTCCTTCATGCTTGCTTGCTTGTGATGGATGATACCGTGTTGCTGCTGTTGTTGCTGCTGTTTGCTGGTGTTCAGCTGTTGCTGTACTTGTTGTGATATTGATGCTGATGCTGTCCTTGTTGCTGTTTTGTTGCTCTCATTGTTTCAAAGTTGCTGCTGTTTGTGTTGTTGTCCAGTGCTGCTGGCGCGCCTAGTGCTTCAGTAGTTTTGCTGGCGTTACTTCTGGGCTTGTGGGGTGTCTGTATCTGCAATTAGTATTTTGTATTTTTTTTATTTATTTTATTTATTTTTTTATATCGAGGATAAAGAATAAGCAATCATGTGCTGTTTTTCATCCGGTCCCCGTGTGTATGCAGTTTTGTAAATATTGTCATCTGTTCCCACCGGCACACGATGGCCTACTCTTACGAAAAGCGGAACAGGATTTAACGTGTGCGCAAGATGTGCTGCGAGCCTTCGCACATGGGGCCTCGGTTTAAAGTCTCATCCGAAGGACTGCTAGCGTTGCTGCTAACTGCTGAAGCTGCCTGCTCTTTTGTGTGTGTGTGTGTGTGTGTGTGTGTGTGTGTGTGTGTGTGTGTGTGTGGTGTGTGCGTGCGTGCGTGCGTGCTTGCGTGTGTGCGTGCGTGCGTGCTTGCGTGCGTGCGTGCGTGCGTTGTGTATGTTTGTGTTTTGTGTGCGTGCGTGCGAGTTGTGTGTATGTGCGTGCGTGCGTGCGTGCGTACGTGCGTGCGTGCGTGCGTGCGTGCGTGCGTGCTGCGTGCGGTGTGTGTGTGTGTGTGTGTGTGTGTGTGTGTGTGTGTGTGTGGACGCGCGCGCGAATTTCTATCAGTCCATCCATGTGCGAGAGCGAGTCTGCAAATTTACCACAGGCAGCACAAATACAGTTTTCTGATGCAAGGGAAACAACTACACTTTACGGTCAACAGTATAAGCTTGGCAGAGTTTATTCCCTTGTTTGAGTTTGAGCTCTTATTTTTTTCTCTTCTTTTTTGGTAACGATCACAAATGAAGCTGGACAAAATGTTGTCAGTTCGAAGTTTTTTTTTTTTTTAAATAATCATTGCAACAAGAACACACACACACACACACACACACACACACACACACACACACACACACACACACACACACACCTGGACACCTCGATTCAAATCAGCGCATTCCACCCACCCACAAAAGTACTTTCGGATGAGACTTTAATTAAAACGAGGTCCAGTGTGCGGCACCACACACACACACACACACACACACACACACACACACACACACACACACACACACACACACACACACACACACACAGAGGGGGGGGGGGAGCATGTGTGTGTAGCTTCAACTTTTATCTACAGAAATAACCGTTGCAGTATCCAATCAATCGTTGGTACTTTAACAATTATTTCTGTAAATTAAAACTAAAGATGTATACACACATGCAAGGTGTGTGTGTGTGTGTGTGTGTGTGTTGTTGGTGTGTGTGTGTGGTGTGTGTGTGTGGGGTGTGCGTGTGTGTGGTGGGGGGGGTCTGGTGCGCACGTGTGCACGTGCAATACACCATCAACCCCCTATTCTTCACAATGAAAAAATGCCAGGCAAATCCAAGTAAGGCAGCGCATACACCCGGATCTTTCCGTGTAATACTGATACTTGTGTGCTGTTGTTTTTCTTTTTTAATTGATCGTGCTGAGCCAACAAGAGAGAGAGAGAGAGAGAGAGAGAGAGAGAGAGAGAGAGAGAGAGAGAGAGAGAGAGAGAGAGAGAGAGAGAGAGAGAAGAGAGAGAGAGAGAGAGAGTTTGATTTGATTTGATTTGATTTATTATTTTATATCGAGGATAATGGGATAAGCACTCTTGTGCTTTTTTTCATCCAGTGCCCCGTGTGTATGCAGTTTTGTAAATGTCATCTGTTCCCACCGGCACACGATGGCCTACTCTTACGAAAAGCGGAACAGGATTTAACGTGTGCAAGATGTTCTGCGTGCGTTGGCACACGGGGCCTCGGTTTAAAGTCTCATCCGAAGGACTTTTAGGGAGAGTGGAGTCAGCACTGATGTTAACTCCAGGAGAAAAATCTCCTCGACCGGACTCAACTCGGGTTGTCAAATTGCCAGCGCTATGTTCTGACCACTAGGCTATCCGTCCCCTCGAGAGAGAGAGAGAGAGAGAGAGAGAGAGAGAGAGAGAGAGAGAGAGAGAGAGAGAGAGAGAGAGAGAGAGAGAGAGAGAGAGAGAGAAGACAGACAGACAGACAGACAGACAGACAGACAGACAGACAGACAGACAGACAGACAGACAGAGACAAAGACACAGGCAAGGCAAGGCAAGGCAAGCAGGCAAATTTTTTTAATTCGAGGATAATGAATAAGCACCCGAGTGCTTTTTTTTTACATCCAGTCCCCACCCTTAT
>CM060319.1:58530775-58532445 GCA_030674155.1 Stramonita haemastoma | reverse complement strand
CTCTCTCTCTGACACAAGGGGGTGGGGTGGTAATGAGGTGATAGAATGGCGTGCTAACACAAAAGTAATGACCTTCCTCCGCCATGGCGTTCGTTATCTGTGGCTCTCTAAACTGCATCATTAATAATGAATGTGGGGATGTGGGAAGCTTGTAAAACACATTTCAGATAGATGAAAGAGAGGAGAGATAAAAAAAGGGAGTGGGGCGGTAGGGATTGGAGAGAGAGAGAGAAGGTGGGGAGGAGAGAGAGAAGAGAGAGAGAGAGAGAGAGAGAGAGAGAGAGAGGAGGAGAGAGAGAGAGAGAGAGAGAGAGAGAGAGAGAGAGAGAGAGAGAGAGGAGAGAGAGAGAGAGAAGAGAGACAGAGAAGACAGATCACAGATAGACAGAACAGACAGACAGACAGACAAGACAGACAGACAGAAAGACAATCAGACAATCAGACAATCAGACAGACAGACAATCAGACAGACAGACAATCAGACAGACAGAGGCGCACATAGAGAGAACAACAGGGTTTTAAATCTCACACATGTGCAGGTGTAGACACACAGTCATAACAAGACACAACACGCGTGCACGAGCGTGATAGCACGCGCACGTACACACACACACACACACACACACACACACACACACACACACCACACACACACACATACACACACAGCCCAACTAGCTGTGTGTGTGTGAGTGTGTGTTGTGTTGTATGTGTGTGTGTGTGTTGTGTTGTTATGTGCGTACGTGCATGCGTACGTGTGTGTGGTGTGTGTGTTGTGTGTGTGTGTGGGTGTGGTGGTGTGTGGTGTGTGTGTGTGTGTGTTTACTGAATATTTCAGTCTGGCTGCAAGCTGGCTGGTCGGGGGTGGGCGGGGGGGAGAATGCAGCCTGCCACCTTCTCTTCTCTGGCCCATCCTCCTTCCATTCTCTACACCCCCCCCCCCCTCACCTCTCTGCTGGTGAACAGTGGGTGCTAACGAGGTGATCACAGTTTTGTGCTAATATAACGCAACAAAAGGATGGCTCAGTGGTCAGAGCCCTCGCTTTTCCCAAGCCAAAGTTAAGCAGCATCTAGCGTGGTTGCCAGTTGGATGGGTGACCCCTTTGCAAGCCATGGCTACAGTACAGTTCCCCCAATCCGCCCAGCTGTACATGGGTACCTGCACTTTTTAGTGTCAGGGAAGGTAAAGCAGCGAGGGAGAGGAGATGGGCATCGCCCTAGATATGCTGGCCCTTGGAAAACTGAGGTCTCTGATGCCTTGTTGCCGTGCGACCATTATAGGTTATGGGACACATTTACTTCCTATAACGTAACATGTGGGATTTCGCTTTGCCCAAGTTGGTGGGATTGGTGGTGGAGGTGGGGGCTGTTGGCGGGGTAGGTGGGGGGGCGTAGGATCGATTTCTTTCTTTCTATTTTTTTTTTTTATAGAAAGGTTGTTTTGATTATTTCCTTGAATCAGTTTTTCTTATGGTTATATGTCTTTTTTGTTGTATGTTTTCTTCTAACTGTGCTTCTGTGTTTTTTCTGTCTGGTGTCTGCTGTCTGTCTGTCTGTCTGTCTGTCTCTCTGTCTCTGTCTCTCTCTCTTAGAGCCTAAGGCCAATGTACATATCAAACCTGTTCAGTATGCAATGTTCAGTGTTCTCTCTCTCTCTCTCTCTCTCTCTC
>CM060319.1:58518275-58525775 GCA_030674155.1 Stramonita haemastoma | reverse complement strand
CTCTCTCTCTCTCTCTCTCTCTTCTCTCTCTCTCTCTCTCTCTCTCTCTCTTCCTCCAACTTTCTATGTCTGTGTGTCTGTCTGTCCGACTCTCTCTCAAGGTCAAGGTCTGAAATATCGGTTATTAACGCAAATAGCAGTCTACAACGTCAACAATGAGATCACTTTAGCTCACACTCCAGTATATTACGACACTGGCCTTTCTCCAGAACCATCATGAGGGCTGGGAAGGAAGGGGCAGGTATGGAGGGATAAAAAAGAAAGGGGGGGGGGGGGATTTGCAGTCCATTTTGACCTGTGACGTCGATGACGTGATTAATTAATTAATTAATTAATTCCCCACAGGAGCGGCTGTAAGGCGTGCAGGAAATGAAAGGGGCAGTCCTAGCTCTTTCTTGACATTGGCTATGGTCAGGGAAGTGAAAGGATTTCATGTCAGTAATTAGGATCCCCTCCCCCCTCCCTCCCTCCCTTCACCACCCTTCCTTCTCCTCCCCCCTTACCGCTCTGGGCGCGTCAGCTCAGACTTTGGGTAGCCTAGCTAGGTGGCTTTGACCTGCTTACAATGTGGTTTTTTTAAAATCTGTTTTAATACAGTACGGGGGCAGGAAAGCTCAGTGGTCAGAGCTGCTCGCTTTCCCCAAGTCAGGTTAAGCAGCGTCGAGTCGTGGTTACCAGTTGGATGGGTGACCGTTTGCGCGCCTTGGCTTCACTACAGTCCCCCCCCCCCCACCCACCCCAGTTCACCCAGCTCAAAATGGGTACCTTCCCTCTTTAGGGTCAGGGAAGGTAAGCAGCGAGGGAGAGGAGATGGGCGCCGCCCTCAATAGCTGGCCTCTAGACAAGCTGATGTCTCTGATATCTCGCTCCCCTACGACCGTCTAGGTTATGGGACACTTTTACCTTTTAAAAAAATTATACCTAGTACAGTACAACAGCGAGTTTAAAGTGTTTTCAGCTGTTTGTGATGCGCTGTGGGGGCCTTGTGCTGTGTGTGTTTGCCTTGCCTTGTCTTGCCTTGTACTAACCTGCATTAAAGAATTGTATCGTTTGTTACGGCAGAAATCATTTAGGATATCAAAATTGTTCTTCAAAGGAGGAGAAGGGGCATGTTGCATTAAAACAACACTAGTATTTTTCTTTCCTCTGTGTGTACTTAGCAATCTGTTAACTTGAAGGTTTCTTCTCTGGCTTTCACCAAGAATGCCTCCTTCGACGCCAGTCTTTCTATTTCACAGCACCCGACTGCTTGCGAGTTGGCCGTTAAACCAGCTGTTCCTAGATTCTGCCCCTGTCCCCATAGACTCAAAGCAAAATGCACTTTTATTGTAGGAAAATGCCTGTAGTTTTGTAGAATTTTTAACAGGAAGTGAAGCACAGGCTACAACTTTACATAATGGTATACAACAGAGAAAACTGCAGTTTTTGTGGATGCGAACTAACGCGTTTTATTACAACTTCAAGCCACCAATGTTGATGCAATCTGCAAGCCAGCAAACAATCAAACGACCGGTGCAGATATATTATAGATACATATGCTAAAGAGCAACAAAAACCAAAAACTAATGGTGACCTTTGACTTTTTTCTAATTAGTATTCTTTGATCATATCATAATTTTTGACCTTTTTCAAAGAAGTATAACATTTTCAAAGATTTGATCCAAAGCGAAATGTTCAACCAGTGTCTTGTTCAAACCTAAAATATTAAACTTGACTTATGCTGTGATTCCTTGGACAAAGGGCGCAACAACCTCAACGGACTCGTTCTGGAGACCTTAGCTCGGTCCACATCATTCAAACCTAACCTACAATGTGATTACATAAACGACCAAAACAGGATTTAAGAGCTGAAATTGTTATGAAAAAAAGACCAGCAATTGAAATTCATGTTTTCAAAGTTAAAGTCAAGAAGGATACATGCTTTGCACTCAACACTGATGTCTTCAATTATTTTGCAATGGATAATAGGAGTGAACCTGGTCGAAATAAATACTTAATGGTTTTGCTATGAAGAAAAACGTAAAATCTCTGAAGTGTGGTCTTACTGATGATTTGGCTTTGAAAACGGGAGCGATTTACTTTGCGATGGTATCCCAAGTGGATCTTGCTGTAAAATATATAGCTACTGGTATTGATGCCTTTTGAACGAATACCACTTCAATGAATGAGCCATTGGCACGGTTATCCTTAAATGCGATCTGCCATAGGGATTTAGCCGTTAACAATGAGTGATGTCCTTAAATGGATTCTATTCCCACAAATTATATTCCCGAGTAATCTTGCTGTAGAGAGCTAGCGCTTCGTCATGATGTCTTCAAAGTAGTTGTAACTCTCATACATGGCGCTGGCACTGATGCTCTTAAAGTCATTTCTGTAAAGGGGAGAGCTTTTAGAAACTGAGCCGTTACATTTAATTTTCTGCCAAAATACAAGTTGTTGGAAATGATGTTCCTCGAGGTAACATTGCAGTGTGGAAGAGGTAATGGTGATGACATCATCAAAATCAGTTTGTAATGGGTATTGAGATCAAGCAATGATGTTAAGCGAACTCTTGCTTACTGAAGTGAGCTTATAGTTATGATGTCCTTAACTGGTTTAGCTGCAGAGCAAAGGAAAAAGCTATAAACTATAGATAGTGTCCAATGCAACTCCAAAATCTGTGTCTATAATTATGGGAATAAAGAGTAAAGTATGTCTACATAATTATGTGCATCTGAATACATTTGGTTTTGCACATGTTCTCTGTCTCTGTCTCTGTCTGTCTGTCTGTCTGTCTGTCTGTCTGTCTGTCTGTCTGTCTGTCTGTCTGTCTGTCTGTCTGTCTGTCTGTCTGTCTGTCTCTCTCTCTCTCTTCTCTCTCTCTCTCTCTCTCTCTCTCTCTCTCTCTCTCTCTCTCTCTCTCTCTCTCTCTCGTGTGCCGGAGGGAACAGATGACAATATTTACAACTGCATACACACGGGGACCGGATGAAAAAAAGCACATGAATGCTTATTCTGTTATCCTCGATAAAAAGGAATAAATAAATAAAAAATAATAATAATCAATAATAAAATAAATCTCTCTCTCTCTCTCTCTCTCTCTCTCTCTCTCTCTCTTCTCTCTCTCTCTCTCTCTCTCTCTCTCTCACACGCCGCACCACGCACCACGCACGCACGCACGCACGCAGCAGCACGAGCACACACACACACACACACACACAATACACATTCTCCACCTCATTTCCTCCAAACCATCCCAACATCTTCCAAAACCATCAGAAACCTACAACACCAAAAAAGAAGTAAAGACAACAAACCCAACAGCAAAACAACACGCATGATACGATCATCATGTTGACGATACCAGTCCTCCAACAAAATGTCCCTGTAATGTATAACTGCAAAATACCCACAATGTTCCCATCAACTCTGTCCATAAAGCCATATATCATAACATCGATGTGTGCCCACTAACTCGTCTCAACATCCCAATAACTAAACAAGGTGACCAGATGATGCAATTACAGAAGCTCTTCATCCTCTTTTGCCTGAAACCATTGAGACAGAAGGACAATCCAAGAGAATGAGATAGCACTCAAGGCACTAAGGAACAAGATTGGCTCGCATTAAGAGAGACAGACCTTGGGAGGGGGGGGGGCTGTTTCTACATGTAAACTTGTACAACATATTTTTACAGATATTCAAAATTTCAAAGTTTTTTTAAAAAAAAATTATTTATGTCACAACGCGCGCCGCACGCACACACCGCACACACAACACACACACACACACACACACACACACACACAACACACACACACACACACACACACACACAACACACACACGCGCACGCGCGCGGCGCGCGAGCAGTTTTCCTCATCCTCCTTTTGGCAATGTAAATTAAAGATTGTTTTTGAATTCATGTATATGAACCCCACCTATCCTTTAATTTATACTCTTTGCAGTGACCTTTTGTGTTATACTAATATTACTTGTTTATATTATATTTTGACTGCAATATGTTTTTGCTGTTACGCTTGTCATATCATCATTTTCATTGAGTTACTGCTCCTGACACGAGTCACATTATGCTGTTCCCCATATTGCCCTCACCACCTTTTTAGTCATATAAGGTTAGTCTGTGCAGGTAGGTAGTCATTGAAAACACACACACACACACACACACACACACACACACACACACACACACACACACACACACACACACACACACACAACACACAACTTAATTCATTCACTCACTCACTCACTCACTCACTCACTCACTATCGGATAGCCTAGTGTCAGAACATTGCGCTGGCATTGAACCGGGTTCGAGTCCGGTCGAGAATTTCTTCTGAGTTAACATCAGTGCTGACTCACTCTCCCAATAATCCTTCGGATGAGACTTTAACCGAGCCCGTGTGCGAACGCACGCAGACATCTTGCGCACACGTTAAATCCTGTTCCGCTTTTCGTAAGAGTAGGCCATCTGTGCCGTGGAACAATGACAGATCTACAAAACTGCATACACACGGACCAGACTGAAAAAGCTATGATTGCTTATTCTGTTATCCTCGTATAAAAGATGATAAATAATACTCACTCACTCACTCACTCACTCACTCCCCCCCTCCTCACCCTCACTCCCACTCCTCCTCCCACTCCTCACCACTCACTCACTCATCATCATTCAAACACCAGGACACATGTATGTACAGAAGGTCTTGTGTGCATCCACTACCACACTGCTAGTGCTGTAACCTGAACACGCATACAGTATTCCTGCCCGCATTTTATATCACTTTCTAGGACGTAAATTGCCCCCCCCCCCTCCCCCCCCCCCCCCCCCCCCCCCCCCCCCCACACACACACAGCCCACTCACGCAACAACATAACAAAACCCTACAAAAAATAGGCCAGTATTTGCAATATGACCTTTTGATCTAAATAAAAACCCATATATATATAGCGAGCATTTTTATTCCGAGACAGAGAATGTCCACAGACCTCTTCCACTAAAGTATTTACATCAAAGAAGCAGCTGTCAAAACTGAATGGATGAGCAAGGGTAACTTCTCTTGCTTCCTCTCAGTGCACGTGCAATTTGTTACACACTTCTCTGCCTCAATGACACTGGGGGGGGGGGGGGGGAGAAGCACCAGGGAATCGATGGAGCCCATCCCAGTGTTGTTAGATTTCCCCACACGCCTGCAAGATGTATGAGATGAAAATGCAGGCTGAACAAGACAGGGATAACGGAGACAGTATTTTGCAACCAGCTAAACCGCTGGTCTGTGTTGAATTTTAAAGACTTTTCCACCAACACATGGCAATATAGGATTTGCTTGCTAGTACTGTGTTTTTTTTTCTTCTATAGCTGTGTGTGTGTGTGTGTGTTGTGTGTGTGTGTGTGTGTGTGTGTGTGTGTGTGTGTATGTGTGGTGTGTGGTGGTGCGTGCGCTGCGTGCGTGCGTGCGTGCGTACATGTGGTGTGTATGCCTATCTGCCTGTCTGCTGTCTATTTATCTGCATGATTCACGCGCATCCAGGCAATCTGGTTGGTAATTTTCCAACATTAACACGCATCTCATAACACACTACGTACCTCAAAATACACAGGAATTATCACAAGGCCAGAAAAGTGTGGCAGCACTTTCGTTGAGGTTCTTTTCTCAAAATAAAAGATAAGCGTAGTGGTGGTCTGTCTACGTCACAGATGGATGCGAGGGTATAGTTCAAGCCCAGCCACACTTGGATTTATACCACTATCTCTTTGTCTATTCTCGTCACCCTAGACATGTTCCAGAAATAAACCACCTTTTATTTTTACCTGCACATAAAGGAAGGAACTCTTGCACTCCAGGGCCACTTCAAAGCCTTTGATCTCTATTCAAACATATCTCAGTATGTCTGCCCTGGATTTTTATTTCGGACATAAAACAGCACAAATCTGGAGCAAAACAACTCTTCCCCGATATTTATACATTTGATGTTGTTGTTTCTTTTTGTTGAACAACGTGCGCCTTGAACGGATAATCTCCCATACTTGTGATGCAAAAGAAATCCCGAAAGAAAAACACAGCAAAAAATTAGCTGTCTCAGAGAAATAAGAAAAAATGAAAAAAACATACACAAAAAACACCCGGGTCAACATAAGAATAAGAAAAAAGGAAACAAAACAAAAAGTCCACACAAAAAAATTAAGAAAAAAGAGGTCACTTCAGCATAGCTTTTCTCACTGACCACTTTCCAAAATACTACAAAAGAAAAGGCATAAGGTGTTGTTTTTTTCTTTTAATTTTGTTTGTAAGGAAAGAAAAAAAGTCTAACTGAATCCATTTCACTTGTGACGTCAGTAACCTGATTAATTAACTCGCCTTGGGAGTGGCTGTAATGTGTGCAGGAAATGAGCCAGCAGCAATAGCTTCTGTTGGACACCAGCAATGGCCAGGGAAGCTGCAGAAGGGTTTCATGTCATTTAATTAGTCTTCTCTTCCCTAACCCAGCTGGGCGTTAGCTCAGGCTTACAAGTAGCAAGATTGGCTGGACCGGCTTACAACATGTTTTCATGTGAAAACGTACGTGTTGTGACGAGCAAAAAATGATCTTAGTTCTTTATGTTCTGTTTTTGTTTTACAATGTGATTGCTTTTTGTCTTGAATAATGTGATATTTTTTGTCTTTGGGTAACATTCATAGTCAAGACAGTTTTCTCTATGTGAAATTCGAGTTGTTTTTTTCAAGGAGAGAGAGCAAGTTTGTTCAAAATTCAATGTTCACAGTTCCAAATACTTCTTTTTTCAAAAATGTCTGAAACGGTGTTGACGTTGATTCCTTTCACCTGCGGTTTTCTTGCGGTGCATTTGCTTGCATGTGAGGGTAGTTTCTACGGCAGGTTTTGTCTGGAAAACTTCTATTCGTCGTTTTCTTTGTGTATGGTACTACACCTTGATATCAGTAACTGGATTTAAAGATATTTCTTGCCTTCCTCTTCCATGCCATTTAAAACTAACCGTACACAATTTTTTTGTCGCACGATAGTTACTGTCTCTGTACTAGAAGTAACGTGATATATAGGAGTACACTAAAATTACAAAAACCTTGAACAGTATAGATAACTTTTGCATCTCCTGAAAGAGATAGTTTAAAATGATAACTGATATAGCCTCAGCCAAAAGCTGCCTTAGTTATTGATGTGTCCCAAGTGTCAAAGCCTTCAATCAATTACCGTTTTTTTTCAATGAGACAAAACAACCAACCAACTGCTCCTGCTGGTTTTCCCTTCCTCAATCCTTCATGCTCCTATCGTTCTTTTCCTTTGAAAAAAAAAAAAAAAAAACCCCAAGAGTTGACACACTAACCTACTTTTTTTTTCTTCACAGCACGTGAAACAATACAAACACCCGCCGGCACTTGTCACTGAAGGATCATGGTGCCAACTATACTACACTGTTGTAAACCTAATCCTTAACATCCACTGAAAAATCTCTTGCATGGAATGAAAAGCTGAATAAAG
>CM060319.1:58505775-58513275 GCA_030674155.1 Stramonita haemastoma | reverse complement strand
GAAGACTCCTCAAAATATCATACAAAGAACACAAGACCAATAACTATGTGAAAGAAGAAATCAAAAAGCGTGTGGGCCCCCAAGAGCCTTTGCTCTCCACCATAAAGAGGAGAAAGCTGATGTGGTTTGGTCACACCACAAGACACAACACCCTAGCAAAAACTATCCTGCAAGGAACAGTCGAGGGCAAGAGAAGAAGAGGCCGCCAAAAGAAATCATGGGTTGACAACATCAAAGACTGGACCGCCCAACCCCTACAACACCTCCTACTAGCCACACAGGATCGTGAAGCATGGAAAAAGATCTCTGTTGCGTCTTCTCTCATGTCCCCCCTACGTCCTTTGGGACATGGGACTGAGAAGAGAAGAAGAATACACACGGGGACTGGATGTAAAAAAAAAAAGCACATGAGTGCTTATTCCATTATTCTCGAAATAAAAAGAATAAAGTAAAATAAATAATAAAATAAATAAAAACACACCACTAAAACACACATCCCTACCCACCCACCCACCACCACTACCACCACCCATGTTTAAGTCTTCTTTCGGCATGTTTATGCATTGGCCTCCCTATGACACTTGGCATTTTTCTACAGGATTTTGCCATCTTTCTTGTTGCTGTGGGTTTCTTTAGGCATGTGAAATATCGATTCATCGTCTCTCCCGAACATGTAGCACCCAGACTACAGCTCGTGGGTTTATGAAGTGGATGGGGAAAAGTTGGGGTTGATACTGGGGTTGAACCCACGACTCCTCGGCTTTTAGAAGGGTGTGCTAACCTGCAGGCCATCGATTCACTTACTCCCACTATGTATGGTTTTCAGATAAACGAGGCTGGTTTTCCCCCAGGATCATGCAGAAAAGCCTTGAACGATTTTTGTTGTTCTTCTGCTTGGAGAAGTAACTGATTATATTCTTGGCGCATCTCAAGCCAGTCAGCAAAATCTATAAATATACATGCACATTTTCATATGGCTACATGTGTGTGTGTGTGTGTGTGTGTGTGTGTGTGTGTGTGTGTGTGTGTGTGTGTGTGTGTGTGTACGCACGGATGCATGCATGCGTGCGTGCGTGCGTGCGTGCGTGCGTGCATGCGTGCGTGCGTGCGTGCGTGCGTGCATGCGTGCGTGCACGTGTGTGTGTGTATGGGGGGGGGGGGTAATTTTCCATCATCTGTCTTTATCGATGTATTTATTTATTTCCATTTTTAACACATTCATTCACTAACCTATAAAACCATTATTCATATTGATATTTTTGTTAATCGCGTTTCTCTTTTTATACCTGCACGTTTCCCCCAACGACTTTATGTTTATTCATTTACGCATCTGACATTTCCTGAAAATGCTATTACTTTATTCATTTGCACATTCCTCACTTCCCCCAAATCATTCTTCGTTCTTTATTTCTACATTCCAAAGTTCCTAAAACTCATTCTTCTTCGTTCATTTATTTATACATTCCCTTGTTCCTAAAACTCACATTATGCTTTGTTTATTCATATCCACATTGTCCAGTTCCTAAAAATCCAGTCTTCTTTGTTTATTCTTTGACACATTTCCAAAGTACCAAACAGTCTTTCTGCTTTTATTCGTGTGCACATTCCCAGGTTCTAAACGTCGTTCTTTATTGATCATGTGCACATTCCCAGGTTCTAACAGTCGTTCTTTATTGATCATGTGCACATTCCCAGGTTCTAACAGTCGTTCTTTATTGATCATGTGCACATTCCCAGGTTCTAACAGTCGTTCTTTATTGATCATGTGCACATTCCCAGGTTCTAACAGTCGTTCTTTATTGATCATGTGCACATTCCCAGGTTCTAACAGTCGTTCTTTATTGATCATGTGCACATTCCCAGGTTCTAACAGTCGTTCTTATTGATCATGTGCACATTCCCAGGTTCTAACAGTCGTTCTTTATTGATCATGTGCACATTCCCAGGTTCTAACAGTCGTTCTTTATTGATCATGTGCACATTCCCAGGTTCTAACAGTCGTTCTTTATTGATCATGTGCACATTCCCAGGTTCTAACAGTCGTTCTTTATTGATCATGTGCACATTCCCAGGTTCTAACAGTCGTTCTTTATTGATCATGTGCACATTCCCAGGTTCTAAACGTCGTTCTTTATTGATCATGTGCACATTCCCAGGTTCTAAACGTCGTTCTTTATTGATCATGTGCACATTCCCACCTTCATAAAAGCGTTCTTTCTTTATTCATTATATTTACGTGTTCCCAAGTTCACAAAAAAATGGTTCTTGTTTCTGTATCCTTTTACGTATTCCCAATTTCATCAGGTCATAGTTCCTTATTCATTCATTTTACACCTTCCCAGGTTCATAAAAGCATTTTTCTGTCTTGATTCATTTACGTATTCCCAAGTTGATAAAACGGGATTTTTTCCTTATTCATTGACACATTCTACAGTTCCAAAACACCATGTTTCTTTCTTTAACCATTTACATATCCTTCAGTTCCCGAAACTCATAGGCATCTACTCACACATTAGTTACCGTCCTTCCATCTATTTGCAATTTGATAATCCCCAGGTTACTTCCATTTACTCTCCCCTTTCCTGTCTATCCCAAAATTCCTTTTCTCTCAGAACTATACTCTCATACTGGCAAAACAAAATTTTGCATCCAAATATACTGAAATTTAACTGTTTCGTCAAGTGCAAAAAATAAGCGGTTACCTATTTATTTGGTTCGTTTTCTGATAATACTAAAAACATTTAACTTCCACAAAATATGATGTCTTGCGAAGAATGCATGTCTTTATCTTTTCACTCACAGCTATCAGGATTATTGCCAAAACGTTTAGTCCTCTGATTGTACTCTATTATTTTACTGACGATATTGACTATTACTGCTTGTTCCAAAAATGTTAGACCATGTTTGATATTTTGAGCTGATAACATGTGCGGTATGGTCACAGTTTGTGCGTCTAAATTTCATCGAACAATATCCACAAATTTTTGTCTTGCATTACCCTGCCTTGCCCTGCACTGCCCTGCCTTGCTTTTGCTTTACCATGCCTTGCCTGACATTGCCTTCACTTACCATGCCTTGCCTGAACATTGCCTTCACTTACCATGCCTTGCCTGACATTGCCTTCACTTACCATGCCTTGCCTGACATTGCCTTCACTTACCATGCCTTGACTGACATTGCCTTCACTTACCATGCCTTGCCTGATATTGCCTTCACTTACCATGCCTTGCCTTACATTGCCTTCACTTACCATGCCTTACCTTGCCTTACCCCAAACCTACACCTTCTCCAATACCACACAAGCCGCCCTTGCGGTGCGAAAGTCACTAGATAAATGTCCTTTTCATTCATCAGCCATCTCACAGCGCTTACGAATGGTGAACCTGCGCCCCATCCCTATGAATATCATTACTGAAGAGCAGCCAATGAGAAACAGAGACAGATATACGAACAAAGCCAGAGAGAGAGAGAGAGAGAGAGAGGGGAGGGGGGGGGGGGGTGCTGAGGGAGATAGAGGAGGCAGGGGGAGGGAGAAGGGATGTCACAACAAACGTATTTGGTTCAATCAAAATGCAAGGGTGAAAATGGATATGATGCTAGTTTAAATGTTAATGCATGCCTGCCACTCTAGCTTTGAGTGCGGCTCTGTGTGTGTGTGTGTGTGTGTGTGTGTGTGTGTGTGTGTGTGTGTGTGTGTGTGTGTGTGTGTGTGTGTGTGTGTGTGTGTGTGTGTGTCTGTTAAATCGAAAACAAATGCTTCAGCTGCAGAAAAAATATGAACTTTTCTAGAGTTTTGTAATCAGTGTATTTCCATTCTGCGGTGAGGTTTTGTTTGTTGTACGTTTGCTTTTTCGGCCGTTATTACCTGTTGTTTACTTTTTCTCAGAATCCCCAAAGAGGGGAAAAGGATAAATAATGTGTAATACATTGACAGACAGACACAGACACACGGACACACAGACACACAGACAGGTAGATAGATAGATAGATAGATAGATAGATAGATAGATAGATAGATAGATAGATAGATAGATAGATAGATAGATAGATAGATAGATAGATAGTATGTGTTTGTATGTGTGTGTATGAGAGAGAGAGTTAGTGGGGGGGAGAGGGCAGGAGGGGGGGTGTTTTTTCACATTTCTTTATTCATGTGCTAGTATTATTTCATACCTTTATCACTTATCCTGTCCCTTTGTTTACTCTTACCCCTTTTCAATTTGCTCATAGGTTCACTCAATCCTCTTTTACTTTTTTTGTTTATTTTCATGTTCCCATGGTCGTATGCCTGGAAATGCACCACCACACACTCCCTTCTTAGTCGTCTCCCTTCCCCAATCGTTTACTATAATAGCGATTCCTGCGTTCCATTACCTTACCTTCATCATTCTGTCTGTCTGTCTGTGTGTCTCTGTCTGTCTGTCTGTCTGTCTGTCTGTCTGTCTCTGTCTCTCTCTCTCTCTCTCTCTCTCTCTCTCTCTCTCTCTCTCTCTCTCTCTCTCTCTCTCTCCCTCCCTCTCTCTCTCTGTGTCTCTCTCTCTCTTACACACACACATACACACACATACACACACTGTCTCTCTCTTTGTCTCTCTCTCTCTGTCTCTCTGTCTGTGTCTGTCTGTCTGTCTCTGTCTCTCTCTCTGTCCTCTCTCTCTCTCTCTCTCTCTCTCTCTCTCTCCTTCTCTCTGTCTCTCTGTCTCCCCTCTCTCTCTCTCTCTCTCTCTCTCTCTCTCTCTCTCTCTCTCTCTCTCTCTCTCTCTCTCTCTCTCTTTCAAAATCACTCAGTAATGCCCTCCCAGAGGTACAGACCATTCCTATTCCATTCAAGAAGCACTTTGGGGTACACGGGATGCCGTACAATGTCCGACTCCTTTATCAGCGATCTGCCAGCACTGATAAATCGACAGACGGTTAGGGTGGGGGTGAAGGGTGGGGCGTTGGGGGGGGGGGGGGTGGATGGAGGCCTGTCATATCCCGACAAAATGTCATGACTGAAAGGATGCCAATAATAATATAAAAAAAGAAGAAAACTCCTCACACAGAGAGAGGGAGGGAGGGAGGAGGGAGGGAGGGGGAGGGAGAGAGAGAGAGAGAGAGGGAGAGAGAGAGAGGAGAGAGAGAGAGGGAGAGAGAGGGAGTGAGAGGGAGTGAGAAAGGAGAGGGAGGAGGGGGGTGATGGAGAGAGAGAGGAGGAAGAGAAAGGGGGAGAGGAGAGAGAAGGGGTGAGGGAGAGAGAGGGAGGGAAGGAGAGAGAGGGGAGAGAGAGAGAGAAGGGCCTAGGGGAGGGAGAGAGAGAGGAGGGGGAGAGGGGAGAGAGAGAGAGGGAGGGGGGGAGGAGAAGAAGAGGAGGAGGAGACAGACAGACAGAACGAGGGGAGAATGAGGAGACGGAACAGAAACAGAATGCCACGACCCATTCGATAGACAATGAATGCAAAACGAAAATTGATCATCGATAATGCTAACATAGTGAGACAGCGAAGGAGGAGGGAGTGAGAGAGTAAAGGCATGTGTGATGTGTGTATGTGTGTTGTGTATGTTTGTGCGTGGGGCGGTGTGTGTATGGTGTGTGTGTGTGTGTGACTGCGGCCTTCTTTGTGGTGTGTGTGTGTTGTGTTGTGCGCGCGCGCTTTTCGTGTTGTGTGTGTTCGGCGCTTTCGTTTGTGTGTGTGTAGGTGTGTATGTCGCCTTTCTGTGTGTGGAGGCAGACCCGTACAGAAAGACACAAAGACAAGAACAAGCCCGCTGAAGGACAAATTTCAGACCGACAAACAGGCGGGCACCAAGAAAACCAGCAATCCTGTTTATGAGACAGACAGACAGACAGACAGACAGACAGACAGACAGACAGACAGACAAGACAGACAGACAGACTGACGAGGAGACAGACAGAATCTCAATATGGTACTCACCATCTTTGCACACTTCGCCTGGTCCACAGACATCCGAAGCCAGGCATCCTGAAAAAAACCCACAACATTGATTAGCTTCACAATTTAGCTGATGTAGCCTCAATCAATTTATGCCATATACATAATGCAGCTGCACTGTTCAACTGATGGAACCTAAGTCCCATTATGCTAGGTAAAGAAAAGCTTCACTGTTTTGCTGACGGAATTTAACTCACTTAATGCTACGCATGGAATAGCTTCGTTGTTTAGCTGATGGAATCTAAGTCACTTTATGCAAGCACACCCTATAGAAAAGCTTTACTGTAGCTGATGAAATCTTGATCAGTTAAAGCTATGGATAGAAGAGCTGATGGAATCCAAGTCACTTTAAGCCAGGTATAGAAAAGCTTCATTGTTTAGCTGATGGAATCCAAGTCACTTTATGCTATGTACGGAAGAGCTTCATTGTTTAGCTGATGGAATCCAAGTCACTTTATGCTATGTATAGAAAAGCTTCATTGTTTAGCTGATGGAATCCAAGTCACTTTATGCTAGGTATAGAAAAGCTTCATTGTTTAGCTGATGGAATCCGAGTCACTTTATGCTATGTATGTTAGAGCTTCATTGTTTATCTGATAGAACCTAAGTCTCTTTTTGCTGGCCCTTATATCTAAAGATCCGTATTAGCTTTACAAAACAGCTGCGGTAATATAACTTTGTGCTGATCACTATAGCCCAAAACATAGATCAGCTACAACTCAATGCAATCTGAGTCACTGTACGCTGGCACTTACAACCCAAAACATAGATCAACCTCACTGACCACCTAATGCAATCTCAGCCCCTTTCTGCTGGTAATGACAGCCCAGAGACCACACAAAGCGACGTTACAGCATGGAATGGACTAGAAATTGACTTCAAACTTTTATTTTTTGATGAACAAAAGAAAAATGCACAAACGTAGCATCAATGCGCACGCGCGCGCGCGCGCGCACAGAGAGAGAGAGAGAGAGAGAGAGAGAGAGAGAGAGAGAGAGAGAGAGAGAGAGAGAGAGAGAGAGAGAGAGAGAGAGAGAGAGAGAGAGAGAGAGAAATCACGACCGCCTAGGGACACACATCAAACGATTCGGAAACTAGCGGTAACCTTACGACTTCGGTATAGTAATGGACAAGACAAAAAAGAACTAGAACAGATATAAAATATAGGGCAGTAGTCCATCCTTTTCAAGTGGCTTAAAAGCATTCAGCCTCCGGTAGGGGGTCCCAGAGTGATGTATATCTCTATGATTAGCCCCGATCAACACTTAAGGACACAGAAATTACGACATCAGAACCAAAATCAGAAAGGAAAGACCCGAGAGAGAGACCCGAGATTATTGTTACAACATTTCTAGCGACAAAGTACTAAGTTTGCCATTTCCCTCTATTCAAACGCTTATCAATACCTTTAGACACAAAAATAAACACATGCACACATGCGCGCGCACGCAAGCACACACACACACACACACACACACACACACACTCACACACACACACACACACACACACACACACACACACACACACACACACACACACACACACACACACGGATAGGCATTTT
>CM060319.1:58495775-58503275 GCA_030674155.1 Stramonita haemastoma | reverse complement strand
AGAGAGAGACGTGAAAGGGGGACAACACACACACACACACACACACACACACACACACACACACACACACACACACACACACACACACACACCGCAGATCAGATGGACTCCTAGGTAGGGAAAGGGGAAGGAAAAGTATAAAAAGAAAAAAAAAAATAAAAAAACAAAAAGCCCCATGAGAGAATCCGGTTCCTCCAATCCATGTCAGTGAGTAGAGACAGATCCATATGCTTCACGGCACTACTACTGCTGCGGGTGAAACGAAAAGCACAGGGGAAATTCAGAGAAAGAAGGTGTTTTTTAGTTATTTGTTGGTTTTTGTGATGTTGGACTAATTTTTTTCCCCCCCAGTGTTTGCTGGCTTGGTTTGTTTGGCTTTGTTTTTTCTATTTTGTTGATGTTTTCTTTTTCTTTCGTACTTTTTTTTTTATTGGTGGTGGTGGGGGGGGGGGGGGGGGGTTAGGATGTTTTTGGGGGAGGAGCGTGGTTTTGGTAGGGTTTTTCTTTTTTTGAATAGGGAGGAGAGAGGTGGTGGTTTGTTTTTTGTAGATTTTTTGCTGTGTTCGTTTTGGTATTTTTTTGGTTTTGGGGTTTGTTGAGGTTTTGTTGTTTTTGATTCAGATTTTTGTTGTTGCTTTTGCTTTTTTTTTGTATGTGGGGTGCTTTGTTTGTTGTTTTTTTTTAGTGAAATTAAACTCTAGGAGGAAAAAAATGTTCGCAAGAGATTAAAAACAAATATACTGACATAAGCTGGGAAGGATAACGGGAGAGGGAAAGAGGACGGTAAAGAGAGGGAAAAGAACTTTCTGTCTTTCTCTATTTCTCTGTCTCTGTCTCTCTCTCAAGCACACACGCACGCACGCACGCAACACACACACACATACACACACACACTTACACACACACACTTACACACACACATACATAACACACACGCACACACACACACACACACACACACACACACACACACACACACACACACACGCACGCACGCACGCACGCACACACACAAAAGAAAGGAAAGTCCAAATTCAGCCCTAAAACTGTTAATTAATGGACTATTTTCCATTTCTGAAAATATATAATATTATCATATCAAGGGACAAGATGGGAAGAACCACGACAGACTTGAGGGAATCGATGAAGACTGTCTTGGGCCTGTCCCTCCCTCGAAATAGAAAGCCAGCCATCTGGGGCTGTATCCAGGTTAATTGCTTGAACTCCCTCTCTCCCTCCCTCCTTCCCTCCCTCCATCCCTTCCTCCCTCCCTCTGTCCTGGCACTGCCTATGTCCGCCGCACGATCATTGATTGATTAAAAGCCTTTGCCAGACTTCTTCAGGGCTGGTGTCCTTGTCTGTCTGTCTGTTTCTGTCTGTCTGTCTGTCTGTTCTGTCTGTCTGTCTGTCTGTCTGTCTGTCTGCCTGCCTGCCTGTCTGTCTGTCTGTCTGTTCCTGTGTCTGTTGTTCTGTATCGTGTGTGTGTGTGTGTGTGTGTGTGTGTGTGTGTGTGGCATGTGTGCGTGCGGTGCATGTGCTGGAGCGCGTGTATATCTGTGTGTCTGTGTGTATGTGTCTGTGTGTGCGTGTGTCTATATGTCTGTGTCTGTTTTGTGTTTGTGAGTGAGTGGCAGACCAAGTGTATTTGTGATTGTGTGTGTGTGTGGGGCACAGTCACACCTGCGCACACGCATGCATGCAAATCTGCGAGCAAGCTCACGGGCATATTCCAGAGGGTACAGGAAAGACACCAAGACACAAAAAGACAAAAGGAAGACAGAGACCCAATAAAAGACAAGCTATATGCGTGTGTCCGTGTGTTCACGTGGATAGTAAAGCCCGGACACCCCCCCCCCCCCCTGTCCCGCGCCCTTTCCACTACCAACCCACATTCCGCCCAGTAAACCTGTTTTGTTCCTGGAGATAATAACCTCGTCTTATTACTGTCAGGGTTGTTGTCGGTTCCTCTAGTCTTCCCAAATTTGCTGTCTATATAAACGCTGCTTCCTTTCTCCCCCAGACTTGCTCTCCTTAATATCAGGCTGCTTCCTTCTCTGTCAGACCTGCTCCCCACAGGCTAATATCAGGCTGCTTCCTTCTCTGTCAGACCTGCTCTCCATAGGCTAATATCAGGCTGCTTCCTTCTCTGTCAGACCTGCTCTTCATAGGCTAATATCAGCCTGCTTCCTTCTCTGTCAGACCTGCTCTTCATAGGCTAATATCAGGCTGCTTCCGTCTCTGTCAGACCTGCTCTCCATAGGCTAATATCAGGCTGCTTCCTTCTCTGTCAGACCTGCTCTCCATAGGCTAATATCAGGCTGCTTCCTTCTCTGTCAGACCTGCTCTCCATAGGCTAATATCAGGCTGCTTCCTTCTCTGTCAGACCTGCTCTCCATAGGCTAATATCAGGCTGCTTCCTTCTCTGTCAGACCTGCTCTCCATAGGCTAATATCAGGCTGCTTCCTTCTCTGTCAGACCTGCTCTCCATAGGCTAATATCAGGCTGCTTCCTTCTCTCCAGACTTGTTCCTCATATCAGGCTGCTACCTTCTCTTTCCAGGATTTGCTCTCTTCATAGATTTTCTCTTCAGAGACTAATGTCAGGCTGCTTCCTTCTCTCCCAGACTTTCTCTCCATAATATCAGGCTGCTTCCTTCTCTCCCAGACTTTCTCTCTATAATATCAGGCTGCTTCCTTCTCTCTCAGACTTTCTCTCCATAATATCAGGCTGCTTCCTTCTCTCCATAATATCAGGTGATTCCTTCTTCCATAATGTCAGGGTGGCTTCCTCTATCTCCCAGATTTGTTCTATATAAATCAGGCTCTTCCTTTCTCCCCAGACTTTCTCTCCATAATATCAGGCTGCTTCCTTCTCTCCAGACTTTCTCTCCATAATATCAGGCTGCTTCCTTCTCTGCCCAGACTTTCTCTCACATAATATCAGGCTGCTTCCTTCTCTCCAGACTTTCTCTCAATATTAGGCTGCTTCCTTCTCTTCCAGACTTACTTCCTCCATAATATCAGGCTGCTTCCTTCTCTTCCAGACTTGCTCTCCATAGTTAATATAGGCTCTTTCCTCTCTCCCAGACTTGCTCTCCATAGGTAATATCAGATGCTTCCTTCTCTCCCAGATCTGCCTCTACATAATAATTTTCAGGATGCTTCCTTCTCTCTCAGACTTTTCTCTATAATATCAGGCTGCTTCCTTCTCTGTCAGACCTGCTCTCCATAGCTAATATCAAGGTGCTTCCTTCTCTCCAGATATGTTCTCATTAATAATTATCAGGCTGCTTCTTCTCCCCAGACTATTATAATTCAGCTGCTTCCTTCTCCCCAGACTTTCTCTCATAATATCAGGCTGCTTCTTCTCCCCAGACTTTCTCTCCATAATATCAGGCTGCTTCCTTCTCCCCAGACTTTCTCTCATAATATCAGGCTGCTTCTCTTCTCCCAGACTTCTCTCCATAATATCAGGCTGCTTCCTTCTTCCCTATCTTTCAGGAGTAGTAGTAATCCTTTATTTTTTCTGGAACTGTCCTTTCGGGATCCACTCAGACGTTGAATGTTTGTTTTTTATGGCTGCCCTGAGCCACTATGATGTCTCCAATGATTCACCCGCACCAGAGCGAATCAAAAACACGTTGTGTATGATAATGTCAACAGGAGCTTGATCAATATAGCCTGTTGTTTTCTTCTCCTTGTCTGGTTTTTCTCCCTGTGTGTGTGTGTGTGTGTGTGTGTGTGTGTGTGTGTGTGTGTGTGTGTGTGTGTGTGTGTGTGTGTGTGTTTGTTAGTGTGTGTGTTTGTGTGTGTGAAAGCATGCAAGTGTGTGTGTGTGTGTGTGTGTGTGTGTGTGTGTGTGTGTTGTGTGTGTGTGTGTGTGTGTGTGCGAAAGCATGCAAGTGGTGTGTGTGTGTGTGTGTGTGTGTGTGTGTGTGTGTGTGTGTGTGTGTGTGTGTGTGTGTGTGTGTGTGTGTGTGTGTGTGGCTCCTGTTATGGGTGTGTCTTATTTCAGTCTGATCTTGTTCAGGAACATTTATGCTTTGTGTCTATTCCGCTTTGTAAACCATATCTTAATCTGACAGCAGTGATATTGAAAAACATACAAATTTTGTATCAAAAGTCATCTTTTTTAATGCATCAAAAGAGTCTTCCAACTGTAATCTGTATTCAAATCACCGACTTTGTTTTAAGGGGGTTTTGCCACTTCCCTGGCGAGCAAGCAATGACGGCTTTGTCGTGCAAGTGTTAATTCTTCACACACAACTAATGCTCTAACATGCAAAGCACATTTCAATAATCTGCATACACTATGGACAAATCTCTTCCGATTTATTCATGCACACACAAAAGAGGTGCCTAGAGATGGGGGGGGGGTGCACAAAAGCGGGGGAGGGGGGGAGTGGGGTACAGTGAGGACAGACCAAATGTATACAGTTAAAAAGATTAGTTTTTACAAATCAAAACAAGAGACAGGCACAGGTAGCAATCAACGGATTAAACAGAGCAGCGCGATGATGGAAAACGGAAAGAGATAGGGGGAAAGGGACAAACACCATCCATCTCTCTTCTCTCTCTCTCTCTCCTCCTCTCTCTCTCTCTCTCTCTCCCCTCTCTCTCTCTCTCTCTCTCTCTCTCTCTCTCTTTCTCTTCACTCACTCACTCACTCTCACTCACTCACTCACTCACTCACTCACTCACTCTTACCCACGCGCGCGCCACACATACACACACCCACACACACACACTACACACTCTCTCTCTCTCTCTCTCTCTCTCTCTCTCTTCTCCTCTCTCTCTCTCTCTCTCTCTCTCTCTCTCTCTCAGGGGTCCATCTTTTTTTTTTCTCTGCTGCGCACCAAAAGGGACAAACAGATTGTAGAACTATTTCGGTAACATGAACCGGCTTTAGCAGACAGATTGTCTTGTACCTTTCCCAGCCTAATAAGAAGCTCGTCTTTCATGTTATAGTACGGAACTGTAATGCATCGTATTTGTATTGTATTGTATTGTATTTATGTATTATGGTATGTTGGTTGGGTGTGGTGTGGTGTGGTGTGTGTTTATAAAGTATCGTAGTATACTGTATTGTACTGACTAGCTTTTAGCGACAGTGTACTCTTCTGTGTCGAATTCGGACTGCACTCTTGAAAAAAGAACGCATCGTTTTAGTACAATGTATCGATTTTCTCTCTGTCTCACTCTTTAATTGTGTGTTGTTAACGGGGGAGTGGGGGGTAGGTATGTATGGTGTGGTGTGTGTTGTGTGTGTGTGTTGTGTGTGTGTGTTGTGTGTGTGTGTGTGGTGTGTGTGTGTGTGTGTGTGTGTGTGTGTGTGTGTGTTAAGCGCGTGAGCACGCATGTGTTGGAGTGGAGGGAGGGAGGTGAGTGCATGTGTGTAATCGTACTGCTGAAACTTACGGGTTTAAAAATCAACACTCTTAACTACCATGTTCATTTCACCTTTCTACTATGCATTTCTAAAACCTAAAAACCCATGACAGGAAGACAGCGTCTTTCGTCTCATTCTAAACCTAGCTACCACATCGATCACTCAAGACCTAATTTAAGAAGAAAAAAAAAAACAAGGAGGAAATATCACTCAATATTGGACTACACTGGAAAAACTGAATCTCACATTTTCTTCTTGACGAATGCCTAAACCTCAAGCCACAATGCTCCACAGAATATTAAGCTACAGAAATATTCCCCAGAGAATCATACCCGTATGCAAACAATGGCTGATAAAACACTGTCTGAGGGTACCGTCCTTATCAGAGACAGGCGCTGTCTGATTGGCTCTACAGACTGTGTCACAGAAAACAGATGGTTTCCCTTCCATGCCAATCGAACGCGCTGTTTCCCGGTCTTGGAGGTTTTGGTAAAAGAGCAAACGCGGGAGTGAACAGCCCCGATTTCAGGCTGAGAAATCTGCCGTGACTGAAAGTGGTGGACAATACAATAGGCCCCTAACCATGCCCTTTCAACGTCAACGGACCCGAAACATGCCGGGGCCTGATCAATCGTGGGGGAGGTACTTGCTCCACGGTTCACCACATACATGGCGTTACTGGGCCGCCAGTCTCCTGCGCAACAAGAGAATCGGGTTAAGTGGCCGGCCTCACTCGGCAGTTGGCTACCAATCGTGAAAAAATTGATTCCTGCCCCCCACACCCCCTTCCCCCCCTAACCTCCTCTCTGCTCTCCTCTTTCTTTTGTGTGCCGATGTGCTGACGATTGTTGAAACATGATCATAGGTTTTTTACTTGCCGATCAATGTACTTCCAGCATGGCACTGGCTGGTTTACAGACTGGCATTGTTGTTTTCTGATGGAATATAATATTTTTCGTTAAACTTCATGCTCACAGTGCAGTATGTGCTGAACTGCCTAAACACATTTTTGTTTACGGTTATTCTTCTACAAATACCTTTTCACGAACTGATAAAGGTTGTTTTTTTTTCTTTATTTCCATCATCATCATTATTATCTGTAGCTGCTGCTGCTTCTGATTTTTCCTCATTTTCTTCTTCTGCTGCTTCTCCCATTGAATTGACCTCACTTCTCCCTTAGCTCCCAACCAAGTCACTGGGGCAACACTCTTGACTTCTCTTCTTCGTCGAACGCTCAGAAAGCAACTACTGTTGTCGGTTAATGCGTCACTTGAGTGGAGACAGACAGATAGACAGATACAGAGAGAGAGACAAAGACAGAGAGAGACAGAGACAGATGAAGACAGAGACAAGACAAAGACAAAGACACAGAGAGAATTACTTAAGACAGACAGACAGACCGATTGACCAACAATAACCTTAGCAAGCTTTTTTGTCAAAAAGGACGTACAGACGAAAAAAACAACTGACAAGACATACAGACCGACAGGGAATATTCACCACTGAAAGACAGACAAAACTACCGAATAGAAATGACAGGAATTTCAGCAAGACGAGAAAAGAAAACCATCGGAATTCTCCTCTTCCACAGCCTTCCTACATTTCACCTTGTCCTCTTAAACCAAGTTTGATAAATAAGAAAGAAAGAAAAAAAGAAGGAAGGAAGGAAAAAACGAAAGAGAAAAGTTGTATCACTCTGACAAATACAACTAGAAGAATTTTTTTTTTTTAAATGAGAGAGTTTTGTATCTTTGAGAAAACGGTGTCATAAGAAATATACCCCACAAAAAGAACGAAAAATGACAGACAGCAAGTAAGTAGGTAAGGAAGACAAAAAGACAGGAGACAGACAGACAGACAGACAGACAGACAGACAGACAGACAGACAGCAGACAGACAGAGCGAAGAGAGAGAGAGAGAGGAGAGAGAGAGAGAGAGAGAGAGAGAGAGAGAGAGAGGAGAGAGAGAGAGAGAGAGAGAGAGAGAGAGAGAGAGAGAGAGAGGCTGTCTGACTCGTTGCAATATGCTACACGACAGAAAGAAAGAAAGAAAAGAAAGAAAGAAAGAAAGAAAGAAAGAAAGAAAGAAAGAAAGAAAGAAAAGAAAGAA
>CM060319.1:58478275-58493275 GCA_030674155.1 Stramonita haemastoma | reverse complement strand
AGGTTCGAATCCCGCTCAAGGAGATATTTTTCTCTGGAGTTAACATCAGTGCCGACTCCATTCACCCGAAAGTCCTTCGGAGGAGAGTATAAGCCAAGGTCCTGTGCATGAACGCACGCAAAACATCTTCTGCCCACGTTAATACCTGTTCCCCTTTTCGGAAGAGTAGGCCATTGTGAGCCGGTGGGGATAGATGATAAAAAGTTACAAAACTGCATATACACGAAGAGCGGGTGTAAAAAAGCACACGACGAGTGTTTATTCCATTATCCTCGAAAATAAAGAATAAAAACACCCCCCTACCCCCCCCCCCCCCCCATACACACACACTCACTCATTCACACACACACACACACACAAACACACACGCACCTACCCCTCCCCCCACACACACATGTACTCCCCCCCCCCACACACACACACATACACTGTCAACTCTCTGGCACTGACAGGCGAGACTGACAAGGGTTTGCTCGGGAAGCGCTCAATAATGCAACGTTGTGACAGTAATTGGGGACAGAGGGGAAAGTGAAGACAGAAAGAAAGAGCAGGAAAGGAAGGGAGTAGGAGGGGGTGAGGGCAAAGAGAGAGAAAGAAGAGAAGGTAGAATCTTCTGAAAAAGAGGGGAAGGGGAGGATGGGGTGAATTGGAGGGAAGGAGGAGCAGGAGGAGACCTATGGTGACAAACAGCGTGTGGTTGTTGGATGGGGGTGGGGGGGGTGGGCAAAGGTGAGGACAGGGGGTAGAAGGGGGGAGTGGTAGAGAGTTAGAAAAACAGGAGACAAGACAAGGGAAGAAGGTGATGCTCCTGGAGACAAGGAGGGGGCTAGGGTGTCGGTGGGGGAGGGAGTAGAGTGGGGTGGGGTTGGGGGTGGGGGGTAGGTAGGTGTGGAGGTTTCCACTGAGATTTCTCTGGAGAGGCGTGGGCTTCGCTCTTAGAAGTTGTGTGGGTTCTGTTTTGGGTTTTTTGTTTTGTTTTTTTTAATGTGAGGAACTGGTAAGAGAGAGGAGCCGGTATAGAATCTGTTCCGTCAGTGTGTGTGTGTGTGTGTGTATGTGTGTGTGTGTGTGTGTGTGTGTGTGTGTGTGTGTGTGTGTGTGTGTGTGTGTGTGTGTGTGTGTGTGTGTGTGTGTGTGTTGTGTAGAGAGAGAGAGAGAGGTGTGTGTGTGTGTGTGTGTATGTGTGTGTGCTTGTTGTGTGTGTGCTTATGTGTGTGTATGTGTTTTCGTGTGTGCTGATGTGTATGTATCTCTGTCTCTGTCTCGCTGTCTCTGTCTCTTTCTCTCTATCTCTCTCTTTCTGTCTCTCTTTATGTGTATGTATATAAAAAAAGGACACAAGGACATGAGAAAAACGATTAGGCTAACTAACCCAACAAACACAGAGGACAAAATCAGGGACAAGAAAGGAAAACAACTGACCAATAAGTTGCAATCAAACAAACAAAAAAACAAAAATCAACAAAGTAACACAAATGGGCTAAAACAAAAAAAAACAACAACAAAGTCCCCTCAAAAAGCAAAAAACCAACCAACCAAACAGCAAACAAGCTGAGATCAACAGAAACAACCGCAGCAGCAGCAGCAGCAGCAAGCAACAACAACAACAACAAACCAATAAATAAGAAATTCAGCCACCCCATCCACCCCCAATCACAGAGAGAGAGAAGAGAGAGAAGAGAGAGAGAGAGAGAGAGAGAGAGAGAGAGAGAGAGAGAGAGAAGAGAGAGAGAGAGAGAGAGAGAGAGAGAGAGAGAGAGAGAGAGAAGAAGAGAGAGAGAGAGAGAGAGAGAGGAGAGAGAGAGAGAGAAGACAGAAGAAGAGAGACAGACAGACAGACAGACAGACAGAAGAGACAGACAGACGAGACAGACAGACAGACAGGACAGACGACAGAAGACGGACGACGACGACGACGACGACCGACGACGACCGACGAACGACCAGACAGACAAGACGACGACACAGACACAGACACAGACGACACAGACACAAGACAGGACACAGACAGAGACACGACCAGAGACACAGACACAGAGACACAGACACAGAGACACAGACACAGAGACACAGAGAGAAAGAACAAATCGCCCCCACCAACAAATCTTAAGACACAAAGAGAGAGAAAAAAAAAGAAAAGACAAGACAAGACTTCAAGACAAGAGAGAGAGAGGGACTGACCCTTAACACAGCACAATACTAGAGGCCGGTAGCCTAAAACAAGAAGGACAGGTCGGTCTGTCTGTCTGTCTGTCTGTCTGTCTGTCTGTCTGTCTGTCTGTCTGTCTATGTATCTGGCCACCGTTGTCTTGTGGAATAAAATCAATCAATAATGCAGCACCAGCAATTAGGGTTGTGGTGCGAGGGGCGGTGTGGGTGGGGCAGGGAGTGTACAGGACTGATGAAGCAGAAAGACAGATAAAAGAAGAGAAGAGAGAGAGAGAGAGGGAGGAGGGAGAGAGAGCAGAGGAGAGAGAGAGAGAGAGAGAGGAGAGAAGGAGAGAGAGAGAGAGAGAGAGAGAGGAGGAGGGGAGAGGGGAGGAGAGAGAACAGAGAGAGACAAGAAGAGAGAAAGAGAGAGAGAGAAACAGACGAGAGAAAGAGAGAGACAGAACAGAGACAGAGAGACAAGAGAGACAGAAACAGACAGACAGACAGAGAGAAAGAGAGAGACAGAGAGACACAGAGAGAGACAGAGACAGAGAGACACAGAGAGAGACACACACAGAGAGACAGAGAACTCGGAACAATTTTATTGTAGAAGGCCACCGGACCAAATTACAATTTCACACAATTTCACACAATTCAACCTCTCTCCATGTCCCCCTTCACCATTTCTCTCATTCTTTCCCAAGAAGGCACATGAAAACACTTCAAGTTCGCCGGTTACATCATTTACTCATGGAAATAGCACACACAGAAAGACAGAAAGACAAGACAGACAGACAGACAGACAGACAGACAGACCAGACAGACAGAGAGTGGTTTATTTTTTTTTTTTATTTTTTTTTATTCTTTTATATCGAGGATAACAGAATAAGCAATCATGTGCTTTTTTTTCATCCGGTCCCCGTGTGTATGCAGTTTTGTAAATATTGTCTCTGTTCCACACGACACACGATGGCCTACTCTTACGAAAAGCGGAACAGGATTTAACGTGTGCGCAAGATGTTCTGCGTGCGTTCGCACACGGGGCCTCGGTTTAAAAGTCTCACCCGAAGGACTTTGGGGAGAGTGGAGTGTGTGTGTGTGTGTGTGTGTGTGTGTGTGTGTGTGTGTGTGTGTGTGTGTGTGTGTGTGTGTTGTGTGTGTGTTGTGTGTGTTTCTGTATGTGAGAGAGAGAGACAGAAGAGCAGACAGAGACGACAGGACAGAGAGATCGCAGACAGACAGACAGACAGACAGACAGAGACAGAAGCAGACAGAAAGAGACAGAGAGAGAGCAGAGAGAGACGAGACAGAGAGAGAGAGACAGAGAAGAGAGAAAAGAGAGGAGAGGAGGGAGAGGGAGAGGGAGGAGAGAGAGAGAGAGAGAGAGAGAGAGAGAGAGAAGAGGAGAGAGAGAAGAGAGAGAGAGAGAGAGAGAGAGAGAAGAGAGAGAGAGAGAGAGAGAAGAAAGCTGAAGTGAAGAGACAGGAGAGGGAAATGAAAAAACGGTTCTACTTCTTTTTTTTCCCTGTTCTCCTTGTTTTGAATTCACAAGGTAGAGAGAGAGAGAGAGACACTGTGGTAGGGCTTCTGTTTCTCTTCATCAGCAGAATCCGTCTTTCCTGTTTGTCTGCTACCGGCGCTTCATCTTTGTTTTTGCTTGATTTTCTATCTGCGTGTGTGTGTGTGTGTGGTGGTGTGTGCGTGCGTGCGTGCGTGCGTGCGTGCGTGCGTGTGTGTGTGTAAAAAAAATGCATATATACATTTATAGATAGATAAATGTATATATTTATATCCATTGTCTCTGTCTGTCTGTCTGTCTGTCTGTCTGTCTGTCTGTCTGTCTGTCTGTCTGTCTGTCTGTCTGTCTGTCTGTCTGTCTGTCTCTCTCTCTCTCTCTCTCTCTCTCTCTCTCCTCTCTCTCTCTCTCTTCTTCTCTCTCTCTCTCCTCTCTCTTCTTTGTGTGCATGCGTGCGTGCTTGTGTATGTGTGGTTGTGTGCGTGTTGTCTGATGTGTTGTGTGTATGTATGTTATGTGTGTGTGTGTGCGCGCGCGCACGCGCAACGAGCATGTGTGTGTGGTGTGTGTGTGTGTGTGTGTGTGTGTGTGTGTGTGGTGTGTGTGTGTGTGGTGTTTCTTCGTGGTCTTGGTAGACGACACGACATGGTGTTTTCATTTTGCATACAAAGATTCGTGTGGATGAAGTGTCCATAATTATCGGTTAAAAACACGCACGCACGCACGCACGCACGCACGCACGCACGCACACACACACACACACAAAACACACACACACACACACACACCACACACACACACACCACACACACACACACACAGAGTTGAGGGCCCCACATTGCCTAACTTTTCGGAGTTGAAGATGTGGCACTCTTGTTAAATTTGGTTTCCACGAGGTTACTGTCATTTTTTCGTTGTTGTTGTCACAACTGTTTATTATGTTGCTTGCAAATGTGTCCTGCAACATGGCAGCCTATGGGGACGCCAAATTAAGTTAGGGAAACTCTGGAGTCCTCGAAAATTAAATCATAGTACCATTTTTAAATATGGGTCAGATTATAGTAACATAACCAGACTCGACTAGACTAGAGCAGACTAGAGTAGACTCCCCTCCCACCCCCTCTCTCTTCTCTCTGCTCTCTCTCTCTCTCTCTCTCTCTCTCTCTCTCCATCCCCCCCTCTCTCTCCACTCCCTCTCTCTCCATCCCCTTGTCTCTCTCCCCCTATCTCTCCATCCTCTCTCTCTCTCCTCTCTCTCTCTCTCTCCCTCTCTCTCTCCACCCCCCTCTCTCTCCATCCCTCTCTCTCCCTCCCCCCCTCTCTCTCCCTCCCCCTCTCTCTCCCTCCCCCTCTCTCTCCCCCTGCCCCCCAAAACAAGCCACTGCTCTCTCTCTCTCTCTCTCTCTCTCTCTCTCTCTCTCTCTCTCTCTCTCTCTCTCTCTCTCTCTCTCTCTCTCTCTCTCCCTCCCTCTCCTCTCTCTCTCCCTCCCCTTCCCTCCTCTCTCTCCCCCCTCCTCTTCCCCCCCCTCTCTCTCTCTGTCTCCGCAGAACCAAGCACGGCACAACATGGGCACAAGGTGAGCTCTCTGTGGACAAGAAGAAATCAATACTCCCCCTCCCTCCCTCCCTCCCACCCACCAAGTCAGCCAGAGCTTTTACACTGTGAAGGCGGTGAGTAGGAGGAAGAGGTAATGCCCATGGCGAGGAGGAGAGGGGGGGGAGGGGGGTGTTGAGGGGAGGGGTGTAATGGTGATGGTGATGGTGGTGGTGGTAGTGGTGGTGATAGTGGTAGTGGTTGTCGTGGTGGTAAGCTGCAGTGGTTGTGGGTGTGGTGGTACGTAGGTGCGGAGTCACAACAACAGTGACTTCGAGGAGGAAAAGATGGCAGTAAGATAGTTATTGTCACCATATTGTGGACAGAGAGAGGAGGCAGCTTGGGATCGCATGATGTATATAAACACAAGTGTGTTGATAATGATGATGACGATGACGATGATGATGATGACGACGACAATCATCATCATCATCATCATCAAAGAAAGAAAAAATACAAACAAAAGCAGAAAAAAAGCACAAACAGGCAAATGGTACAAACTAATGCACAAGCAACAACAACAACAAAACCCAACCCACCTTAACATGAACAAGACTTAACTAGACCAACCAAACTTAACACGAACAAGAAAGCAAAAGCAAACAAGCCATCTGGATGGACAATGCTAATGTGTTTTTTTTATATGAACAATATTCTTGACTCAAAAAGTCCATCGTAGGTGTATTTACGCTAGACTTCATAGCCTGCGTTGAAAAAGCAAAAACGTAATAGACAGGAATTGTCAACATCTTCGACACACAGGAATTGTCATCATCTTCGACACACAGGAATTGTCATCATCTTCAACACACAGGAATTGTCATCATCTTCGACAAGCTCCCAGCGTAACCACCTCTGTCTTCTCTGAAAAAAAAGTTTGAAAAAAATCGGCTCTAAACGCAGTGTGGCTACCTATATGGCTAAGGTTCCCAAAACAGTCATATCATACGTGCACACTCCTCATCTGGTGTTTACTTTCAACAGCGATTCCTAGGTGTAATAAGCGTGTGAACCATCCAAGAGACTCTCGAGGGTACGGAAATAAGCCAATTAATATACATTTAATACCACTTATAATGAATGACATTTATATAATGCTATATCTTGCAAAGACAAATCAAAGCACTTCAGGGGTAAAAAAAAATTCCCGGATCAAACTCAACTTAATCTCAAACCTGGGACTCAATACAGTCAGATCTCAAGTACAATGCTCACATCACTAGGCTACTGCACCCCAGGAGACTTGAGATGTTTAAAAAAGTGACACAATAAATTATTCTCTAGGGGAGTTGAGACTCCTGCAGACAGTATCAAACCCTTCCTTCTACGAGAGATTCTTACAAAGCTTTGCCACTGGGCATGTCGTATACGCGAAGCCTCTTACCAACGTTCACACAGCTGTCGAGAGAGAAAGAAAGAGAGAGAGAGAGAGAGAGAGAGAGAGAGGAGAGAGAGAGAGAGAGAGAGAGAGAGAGAGAGGAGAGAAGAGAGAGAGAGAGAGAGGAGAGAGAGAGAGAGAGAGAGAAGACAGACAGACAGACAGACAGACAGACAGACGACAGACAGACAGACAGACACAGAGAGAGACACAAAAAGACACAGAGAGAGAGAGACAAGGCAAGGCAAATTCTTTTATTTAGAGAGAGAGGGGGGCAGGCAAAGCAAGGCAAATTCTTTTATTGAGAGAGAGAGAGGCAAGGCAAGGCAAGGCAAAGCAAGGCAAGGCAAGGCAAATTCTTTCAGAGAGAGAGAGAGAGAGAGAGAGAGAGAGAGAGAGAGAGAGGAGAGAGAGATGAGAAGTAGTGAGAGAGAGGAGAGAGAGAGAGGAGAGAGAGAGAGAGAAGAGAATTGCTGTACACAATCTATGAAAGGTTCACAGAAAAGCCAGGTATATATCTATCGAAGTCTTTCCTTCTGACTTTTGAAACTGCTCTTTCACAGCTCTCAACCCCCTATCACTGAAGTCAATATTTGTTAGAACTCCTATACGCGTGTGTGGTGTGTGTGTGTGTGTGTGGTGTGTGTGTGTGTGTGTGTATGTGTGTGTGTGTGTTTATTTTATTCTTTTATTTGGAGGGTAATGGAAGAAGCATCCCTGCATCTTTTTACATCTAGTCCCCATGTGTACGATTTTTTTAAATTTTGTCATCCGTTCCCACCGGAACACAATGGCCTGCTCTTCGAAAAGTGGAATAGGTTTTAACGTGTGCAAAAGATGTTTGCGTGCGTTTACACACGGGACCTTGGTTTATAGTCTCATCCGAAGGACTTTTGGGAGGAGTGGCGTCAGCACTGATGTCAAGTCCAGAGGAAAAATTCTCTTGAACAAGATTCGAGCCAGGGTCAGCAGATCAAAAGCGCAATGCGCATTACTCTAACCACCACGTTATCATGTCCCCCCCCCCCCGTGTGTGTGTGTGTGTGTGTGTGTGTGTGTGTGTGTGTGTGTGTGTGTGTGTGTGTGTGTGTGTGTGTGTGTGGAAAGAGAGAGGTCTGTGTGTGTGTGTAGGAGAGAGAAAGGAATGTGTGTGTGATGTGAGTGTGTGTTTGCGTGTGTGTGTGTGTCTGTGTGTGTGTCTGTGTCTGTGTGTGTGTCTGAGTCTGTGTGTGAAAGAGAGAGGTCTGTGTGTGTGCCCATGTGCATGTGTGTGCGTGCGCACGTGTGTGCATGCACACACTCACGCCTACATGCTTCTCCCTACGTGGGGATATACCTACAGAGCGCGTGTTTGCACATGCCTGTGTCATAGCATCAAACCAGACTATTGCATGTGTCTCCTATGCAGACCCCCTGGTGCGTGCACGTATTTCATCTCTGATGGGGCATGGAACATCCAGAGATTTGTGGCCACACAGAAACAGCAGAGAGCGCGTACCGGTATGGCCCAGCCACAAACAGATCAATACACCCACACCCGCACCCACACACCGCTCGCTCGCGCGCGCGCACACGCACCAACTTTCTGTTCGGTTGTTTCTATAATGACAGTCAAAGAACGAGCCGTTTCCTTCAAAGTCTACTTGAAACATTTTCTTAATCACGCATAATCAGTTTTTTTTTTTTTAGATAAAGAAGACCTAGTTAGCTTGCGACTAAATAACTGAAAGGAAAAACATACCCGAAAAACACGCAAACCTACAATCAAACAAGCCAAAGATCAACCACCAAACCCACACTAAGGACACTGGGAGATTTTTGCTCTCTGTCTTATCTTTAGACATCCAATAAATCTATTTTCTGTACAATCATATAAAAATACGCCCCAAAACAAACACAATATTTGTCAAACCCATTTGTAGGAGAACTATGGAGTTTTACTTACGACTGGTCTCAACCCAAATTGATTCCCTATGGGAATTGATGACCTTTTCATCAACAGTTTATTGCGTGTTTGCCAAGAGAAAAAGCACATCCTTAATGTGTGTTTAGAAGTTTTCTGTAACCAGATCACGTCTTCCCTGTGTTCCTATTACATACACCAAGAGATAAACAGCATTTTTATTTGTGATTTTCGGTATTACATGTTGTAACTATGTGACACCACACCACACCACACAACACCACACACACACAACAACCACACACCATCACAACCACCACAGAGAGAGAGGAGCCAGAGACAGAGACAGAGAGAGAGAGGCATAGTGACAGACAGAGAATGTGTGTACATGTGTTTGTGTGTGTGGGGGGGCGGGCGGGCTGTATGTGTCCTTGACCACCCACACCCACACACATACACACACACACATATATATATGCGTACGTACATGCGTACATGCCACATTGTGTGTGCTTGTGCTTGCACGTGGTGTCACAATATTAAGCCTGGTACTTGCATGCCTTTTCTAGGGAGCCAATGGAGCGTGAAAGCATTTCATCACTGATGGTGCATGAAACATCCAGAGATTTATGGCCACACAAAAGCATCAGAGAAAGCATGCACCCCTATAGTCAAGTGACAAACAGATCAATACACTCACACACCCACTCACATTCACACACCGACAAGCACACACAAACACACACACACACGTCACCACACACACACACACACACACACACATACACACACGACAAGCACACACAAACACACACAACCACACACACACACACACACACACACACACACACACACACACTCACACACACACACACACACACACACACACCAGCTTTCTGTTTTACAATCGTGAAAAATAAAACTATTTCTTGCAAATAATGATAAATGCTTTCATTGCTTACAACAATTTATTAGTTTGTCGATGATTCACTGCCAATTGTCTGAAATTCTGAATGACGAGGGGAAAAAAACAGCTAAAAACAAAAGCGAGCATCCCCCCACGCCCCTCCCCACCATCCCCCCCCCCCCCCCCCCCCCACCAAGACATGGGGAAAGATTTTTCTCTCAGTCATTTTCTTACTTTTACTGTTAACTTTAATTTCAGCCTTTTCACATATAATTATTTCACCTCCAGTTAACATATCATCATGTTTTGTAGAATGAAAGAAAAAATCATGCCCATAATAAACAAACCATATACAGGAAACAATTGGATTTCTATTTATGACTTGCCCTAATCCAAGTCGAGTTCCTATTGCAATAAACAGTTTCTATAGCAGTTTATTGGGTGTTTTCCAAGAGAAATCGCATCTTTACTGTTTGCTGATTGGATTTCTAGCCAGATAACATCTTCCCTATGGATTGACTACAACTAGCATCAGACAAATAAAACCGTTTCCAGTTATGACAATAACTATTCATTACAATGTTACACATGATACCCCACAAAGAGAGAGAGAGAGAGAGAGAGAGAGAGGAGAGAGAGAGAGAGAGAGAAAGAGAGGAGAGAGAGAGAGGAGGAGGAGAGAGAGGATGAGGAGAGGAGATGAGAGAGAGAGAGAGAGAGTGTGTGTGTGTGTATGTGTGTGTGCTTGCGTGCGTGCGTACGTGCGTGCGTGCGTACGTGCGTGCATAAGTGCGTGCGTATTGTGTTGGGTGTCGTGTGTGTTAGTGTGCGTGCGTGCATATGTGCGTGCATATGTGCGTGCGTCCGTGCGTGCGTGTGTGTGTGTGTGTGTGTGTGTGTGTGTGTGTGTGTGTGTGTGGTGGTTGTGTGTGTGTGTGTGTGTGTGTGTGTGTGTGGTCCCCGCATATTCGTGTGTGTTTACTTGTCCCCAAAACGTGCACTTGCTTGTGCCTTTGTCACGGTATTCAGCCTGGTCTATCGTGAATGTTCTGTGGAGGCAGTCACTGGAGCGTGCATGCATTTCATCACGGATGGTGCATCAAGCATCCAGACATTTATGGCCACACAGAAGCAGCAGAGAGCACGACTAGCATGATACAGTGACAAACAGATATCAATACACCAACCCACACGCACGCACGCACCACACACACACACACACACACACACACACACACACATTACACACACACACACACACACACACACACACACACACACACACACACACACACACACACACACAACACACACACACACACACACACACACACACACACACACACACACACACACACACAACACACACCATTCTATTTGATTTTCTAATGACGATGGCTGATATTCCCTGGAAATTTACGAAAAGTATTTTCCACAGCCACAGTGGTCATTTACTGGAAATAAGACAAATACTTCCTCTGCCATCTGAACATTATTCCACAATTTATCAAGAAATACTTCTACTGAACACTTTGCTGGAAATTTACAACAAACATTTCACTTTTAAATGACATTTCATGAGTACCCTAGAGAAATATCTTCATTGCCAACTTTAGTTCAGTACTTTTGATAAATAACCATATTCATTCAAGGGCAAATTTGTTAAAAATACTTTCTTTTAACTTTTGAGCTTTGTTTTCAGCAGATTTGTATTCAAATGACAGGGCTTTTTTGTTCCCACCCTGCCACTTCGCATTTTTTCTATTTCTTACTCTGGTTACTGTTCAAATGATAAACAATTAACCAAACACAACCCATTATTATAAGTTTTTTCTCCTGCCATCTTGAAACCCACCACAGCCAAAGTGATTCAATACTACGAATCTATCTATCTATCTATCTATCTATCTATCTATCTATCTATCTATCTATCTATCTATCTATCTATCTATCTGTTTATCCATCTATCCATCTATCTATCTATCCATCATCCCTTAGTCTGGCGACCGTGGGGGCACCCATGAAGACTTGACAACTAGTTCCCTCCATTCCGCTCTCTGTTTCTGCCTTTCTCAGGGTTTTGTTGAGTTCTAGGCCTGTCCATTCGCTGATGTTGTCCACCCATCTCTTCTTGGTCTGCCTCTTTTTCTTCCTCCTTCCTCCTACTGCGAATACAGGACATTATCTATGACATTTTATTGGGTGTTAACAAAGAGACATAATATCCTCATTTAGCGGTGATTAGTTCTCTAATAAACTAACAACAACCTGCTTGCGTATTTGTTACATTTATAGTCATGTGTGACATGTGATTGCAACATTAATGGCAGATTTACGTGTGGGTGGGTTTTTTTTCAGATCTACTTAATATTGTCATAAACACCTGTTGCACCTCTCCCCCCTTCCCGCCCACCCCTTTCAGTTCTGACATAATATTCTGTCGCTAGACAGTCGGTGGTATGGAAGAATCACATTTTTTCGGGAGGTTGGGCTGGGGGTGGTGATGGAGGTGGGGAGAAGGTGGGGGCGAGAGGGGGATTATTCGGACTTGCAACGTTTTCTTTCCATGAGAAAACTGACTCCAGTATTCTTAGAGGAATCCGTTTTGTTTGCTGGAGTTAAAACCTTCAGTCAAACCTTCGTAGTAGAAATATCAGATTTACATAGTATCAGAGACAGAGAGACAGACACAGACAGAGATAGACAGACAGACAGTGACAGAGACAAACACTGAGACACAACAGAGAGACATAGAAAGACAGACAGAGAAAGAAAGACTGAGACACACAGAAAAGCACACTAAAACAAAGATAAGAGATACAGACAGAAAGACAGAGACGGAGACAAAGACACAGACAGACAGACTCACACACACACACACACACACACACACTCCTCTCTCTCTCTCTCTCTCTCTCTCTCTCTCTCTCTCTCTCTCTCTCTCTCTCTCCTACACACACACAACACACACACACACACACACACACACACACACACACACACACACACACAACATACACACACACAACACACACACACACACACACACACACACACACACACACACACACACACACACACACAGATTCTATGGGACAAACAAGGACAAAACAGGTAAGAAAAAAATAATTTTAATAAGAAACACAAATCGCAAAAGGAAACCCGACAGAAAAAAATAGACACCCTCTCCCCCTGAAAAAATGAGACCACAAGACATTTTTTTTTAAAATGCAAATTCTTTATTTTTACCCTAACATGATGGACAAGATTTCAAATGTCACAGACTACCCAACCCACAACGCAGAGGATGTCAAACATGGCACATCCTCTTCCTTGTTTTGCCTTGTACAGCTACCAATTTCTCTCTCGAATGTATCTGCACTGAAGTCATCTATCGATTGAGGCTCCATCTACGCTAGAATTGACGTCATCAGACTTTGCTCTTTCTACCAAAGACCCGTCATCAGTAATACGACCCCTCTTCTTTCTTTTTTCTTTATTTCAATGGCTGTTTTTCTCTAGACCGAATGGACGTACGAAAAAAAAAATTTTCAACATAATTATATTGATTATTGTGTACAGTATGGGTATCAGTTTCCGACAAATCGGACTGAAGTTCGGGGCTAGTTCTATTAGAAAATCGAGTTCAGTTCTCTCTCTCTCTCTCTCTCTCTCTCTCTCTCTCTCTCTCTCTCTCTCTCGTTCTTTCGTGCTGCTTTCTTTTCTTCTTCTGTCTGTCTGTCTGTCTGTCTGTCTGTCTGTCTGTCTGTCTGTCTGTCTGTCTGTCTTCTCTCTTGTCTCTGTCTCTCTCTCTCTCTCTACCTCTCTACTCTCTCTCGTCTCGCCACACACACACACACACAACATGCGGCACACACCACACACACCAAACCCACACACACACACACACACACAATATATATATAATTATATATATATATATTATATATATTATATATATATATATATATATATATATATATATATATATATATATATATATTATTACAGAGAATAATATTAACCACAAAATTATTATTATTATGTTTATTATTATTATATATATTATTATTATTATTATTATTATTATTATATTATTATTTATATTATTGTTTATTATTATTATTATTATTATAAATTATTATTGCATGATGATCAATGATGATGAGGATGATGTAATGATGCTTCCACCACAAATTTTGAACACACTCTGTGGTCAGCTTCATCAGGCTTCTTAGTACAAATTCAGACCAGCATTCTACTGAATGTGATGGCTTTTGTCCGTTCCTTCTTTTAATTAAAAAAAATGACCGACATGACTTGCTCTTTGATTCTGTAGTAAATAGAAATGAAACATACTGGATATAGTGACAATACTGGGCTTCTGGAAATATGTTAATTGTCTGAAGTGGTATTTGAAAGTGTAGAGTGTAGGCTCAGGTGTCAATGATCATAATGGCTGATGTTAACCTACCTCTCTCTCTCTCTGTCTCTGTCTGTCTGTCTGTCTGTCTGTCTGTCTGTCTTGTCTGTCTGTCTGTCTGTCTGTTTCTGTCTGTCTGTCTGTCTGTCTGTCTGTTCTGTCTTCTCTTCTCTCTCTCTTTTCTGTCTCTCTTCTGTCTTCTGTCTGTTTCCCCCTCCATCTCTGTTTCTTGCATCTACTTCAATATCGTTAGCTACTGATTCTAAACCGCAACATTCCACCATATGTGTCCTTTCATCCATCGAGACATTACTCTATAGCTTCCTTGCGATTTCTTTCCAACCAGATTTATTCTGGAACCTTTGATGTATAACAAAACAGAACTAAAACCTCAAAAACAAGAAAAAATATTTAAAAAACTACAGCAACAAAGTGAGGAGAAAAAAAACTCATTTTCTTCTCTCACTCACTGACTCACACACAACACACACACACACACACACACACACACACACACACACACACACACACACACACACACACACACACCCTACACACACACCACACACACACTTACACACACACCACACTTGCCACCACTCCCACCCACCACCCTTCCCCCCCACACCACCCCTTCCCCCACCACCATCCCTCCCCCCCACCACCACCACACCCACACCCCACCCTCCCCACCCCTCCCACCCCCAAACAAACACGCAAAAAGCCATGTTAACAAGGATTTTTGTTCGGTTTTTCTGGCTAAGCTGTCTTTTAAAAGCACTGTCACCTGCCTGAAGGGAGCTAGAGAGCCAAAGCGAAAGCAGCGGGGATGTAGGCCTAGTGCTGAGCTGTGTGAAGCAAGCAGCGATCAATAAAATAAGAGGACTGTGGTGGTGGTGGTGGTGGTGGTGGTGGTGGTGGTGGTGGTGGGTGGTGGTGGTCATTATGAAACACAGCCAAGGCAGCAGTCTGTGCCTGGTGCTGCTGCTGCTTTGGTTAGAACTGCAGGCACAGAGAGGAGGGGTGGTGGGGGAGGGGGTGGGGGCAGAGAGAGAGAGAGAAAGGGAAGGGGGGTAGAGAAGACATGTTGGAGAGAGAGAGGAGAGGCACAGAGAGGAGGAGAGAGGG
>CM060319.1:58468275-58473275 GCA_030674155.1 Stramonita haemastoma | reverse complement strand
TTGTCATGCTTAGTTTTACCATGAGAAAAGAAGTCCAGTTTGTTCAGAAAATTAATGGTGAGGCTGCTAACTGCTGGCTATGATTCGCAAGTCATACTGCATGCGCTAATGAACCTTTACATTTTAGCTCAAAGCAGAGATATTTTAAATGCCTATATTCTATTAATGCTATCAGCTGAAAATGTAAAAGAAATGCTTTAGCACAACCGTCATGCTATGTGGCTGTGAATCCTGGACACACAAAAAAGACGATAAAAAAAAGAACCATAGCCGCTGAGTAGGCTGCGTTCTTTTTTAGAATGATCCCCAGTCATTTGGACCGATAAAAAAATGAAAGCATGATACACGAACTAGAAGCAAGAAGAAAAGTCCTTACTTTAATAAATGAAAGGAAGCTGTGATATGTAGGCTATGCACTACGGAACCAAGTTCTGAACCACATGAAAACTGCCTTTCAAGGCAAGATAGAAGGGCAAAGGAAAAAGGCATACCACCAGCTTCTCTCATTGGCAACATCACCGAATCCTGTGCCATGAAAATCCTCGAAGCCAGTACGGCCAGCTAATACCGGAGCAAATGCAGGAGGAGGATCACGTCATTATCATTAGGTGTTGCGGCTATCGTCGAAGTCGGTGATGTTAACAGGTGAGACAAGTGAGAACCTTTTTAACTTTTGGCATTGTCAAATTCTGGAGATAAAAGAAAAAAAGTGGATAGATACTCTGGTTGTGTCTCAAGTATCCAATTAGGAACTATAACACCTCTTGGTGGATGGGACAATTAAAGTCTCATTTTTATTTTGACTTGACTTGGTGGTCAGCAACAGAAAGTCAGGGAAAACCAAACACACACTCGTATAATTATTGATTGACAGGGACATGAATATTTCAGTTTCAATGTCTGCACTAAATCGACTGTGGGAAGGGGATGTCAAATCCATCATCATTTTCACGGCGCTCACGGCAGTTATGGCGGGCAACGGCCCGTTTCTGACACATCAAGCGGAAAGGGGGGTCAAAGAGAAATGACTCCAGTTGCTTGCCAAAATGCCCCTAAGTCATCAAATCCGCTCCCTTGCGTCTTAAGTTCAGACTTCTTTCGCTATCTTGCTCCTCGCCTACTGACCAATTTCTCGGTGCCAGAATCGTATCGTAAAACAGCTTCGCTATGGCTTGAACACTTTCAGGGGATAGGGCCAGCCAGACAAGGCGACCCGTCTCCCCATTTCCCCATTTCTCTCTACACTCCTCCTAGACAAGAAACCTGTTTTAGAAACGTCTGGCTATCCCTTTTGCGTGCACTGCCCTATGGGGGATGCCAGAAGCTTTTTGTGTAGGTAGCATCCCTATCTACCAGAAATTTGTCATATCAATTTACTATTCTACGTTATCATCATGATAACAAACTTTTTTTTAATAGCAACAACAAAGCAAGGTAGAAATGTTCATGTCATCTCTAAAACCTTTGATTCAAGTTTTACTTTTCGCTGATGTACAGTTTTGCCGGTTTAAAAAACCCCAACCTACTCATTAATTTTCGAATCCAGTCACCCAAAAAATATTTATGTCAAAGACAGCTGTACTGGTGTTTATAAAAACGCCCCTGATCACCCCCAATAAATCAAAACAGATCAGTTCTTCTCCAGTGTTATCGCATGCACAGTGTGCATTTCATGTAAATAAAAAAAAATGTTTATTATCTACAGACAAAGATCAAGCGAGATCCGCCTTTTTTCCTCTAAGGCCATTTTTATCTTTTTACCCTAAGATTAATGATCTAGAATCGTGAGAACTGTATGTTTTAATCAAGCTGTCTAGATTGGGTGTTTTTCGAGTAAACAGCATGATTAGAAATATCCCGCAGAGGGCACGATTAAAAATTAAAACAAGTCTGCATGCAACATACCTTAATTGGATGTCGTCAACGACGAAAGTTTACAACAATATTTTTTATCAGAACACCTCCAAGAACAAAGCTCCACATGCAATACTTCTCTTTGGCATGTCACTCCCCCCCCCCCCCCCCTTTTTTTTAATGTAACATCACCATGCAGGATGTCTCCAGACTTAAACTGCCCACACCAAACTGCCTCAAAAATCAAATGTAGAGTCCACTGAATTGTTAAAGAATTAAAAGATAAGTCAATTCGTCCAACGATAAAGCCATAATTGGTAATAGACTTTTGCATTTCAGGTATCACAAGCAACAAATCGTCATCAGCAACATATCCCTTGGAACATTGCTAACAAGGAAATTTCGTAAGCATAATAGTTAACCCTGCTAATGACCTCTGTGTTCGGTGAGGCTTTAAACAACAAAACTGGCAGTATGATGAGCTTTTGGAATCTCTACCTACAAATCTGAATAAACAACACAATTATCAAAGTTAACAACCACCAAACACAATAAGCAGCATCATTACTTGGGATACTGCCCGACACGAAATGTCCTAATCAGCATTAATTCTAAAGATGTTGCTAATGAGGTTGTTTGGTACAGGTCGGGATGATCCCAGCCATTTACACCTGTCCCCGCTGTAGTCACGGAATACAGAGATGTCCACCTCAGAGACACATTTTTACGATGTGAAAACTTGCAACATGCCGAGACCACTAAAAGTCTGTGTGGTTAGCTTTGCTCCATGGAAACTAACTTGGATCGAAACTACACACACACACACACACACACACACACACACACACACACACACACACACACACACACACACACACACACATTTTATTACCATTTTCACTATAAAACTCTTTCACAAACAAAAAAATAGCAAGGGGGGAAAAGCTTGTTCACCAACATCACTCTTAAACTCTTTTTCAAAAACTTATACCAACCAGATAAAGAAAATGTTTTTTCCACCAACGTCAGTGTGAAACTCTTTCACAAACAAATAACAACCCTAAAAAAACCACAACATTTTTTTTTTACCAACGTCAGTGTAAAACTCTTTCTCAAACAAACAACCCGAAAAAAGCACAACTTAATTTTTTTTACTAACGTCAGTGTAAAACTCTTTCACAAACAAACAACAACCCGAAAAAAAACACAACTTTTTCACCAACGTCACTACATTGAACATCACGAAGACTGAGACTCCAGTAGAGACCACATTTCGCACGATGCTATTGGTTGTAAAAGTGTCTGAGAAACATTACAAATAACAACTCCCCTCCTCCCCACACCTCCCTCTCTTCCAAGCGAAGTGCTTAGCAATTTGCACACAAAGTGTAATGGTCTGTTTGCTTGCCTGCTGGCAGTGGAGAACGAGACATGAACTCCACTACTGACCCACAGATATTGACACCAAACATGCACTAGCGGTTTGCACCTCAAGCAAATGCACGTCGGTTATGTTAATGTCCACACCTTTTTGCGTCTGCGCACGAGCATACTGCTTGTATGCACATCATCATTTACCGTTGTCAATTGTCATCGCCATCATCACCATCATCGTCATCACCATCATCATCATCACCATCGTCACCATCATCATCATCATCATTACGGCAATCATTATCAACACTACCATAATCATTATCAACACTACCATAATCATTATCAACACCATCATTACCATTATCAATACTACAATCAGCATTAACACTTCATCATCATCATCATCAACAATAACAACACACAATCATCGTTATCAACACCATCATCAACATCACAATCAAGGCTAACACCACAACCGTTATCAATACCGCCACAATCACCATCATATCGACAGAATAACCCTAGCATTTGTGGAGTTCAGCGTCAAAACGGCTGGAAAATGAAGCCTGTCGCGGCTGCCTATCACCGCTGAGTGGTGTATGGAAGAGGAAATCAATGCCAGAGGCAAGGCAGCCATTTGCACTGAGTGCAGCATCAAGCAACAAGACAGGAAATTGGCCGCAACGATCCTCTCCACCGGTGTCTCCACAAAAACTGACTCAACAAGATTCTTCCTCCTATAACTTTGCCCCACTTTCCGGTTCACTGTTTATCTATTCATTTACTTTTTTTTTCAATTTTCATGCTGTTGATTTTTTTATGATTAACAATTTTCAATATTTTGGGTTTACAAGCTTATTTCATATTCACCATAATTACTGGACGCCGTTGTGCGTGAAGTTCTTTTTCGTTTAGTTTCGGTGTATTAGTATAGCGTTTGCTTGCCTGCTACCATGAACGACTAACCCAGTAATGTGCTACTCAGACTAACTTTCCATGCACTGACATTGTATTACCATTTATGCATTCGTCTTATGCCTGGTGATCGTTAACTTGTGCAAAGCAGACACGTGCCAGATATACTTTTTTCTGTTAGTTTTATTTTCTCTGTGTAGACTGTACTAGTCTTTTGCTTTATGATCTTAAACTTTTGTAAAATGGACAAGTGATAGATAAGATGTTTTAATGTAGTGTTTTTTTTTTCCATGAAGATTATACAAGTCTTTTTTGTGTTGTAATCTCAAACTGTTGTAAAGTAGACGAGCACTCAGTACATGTTTTTCTGTAGTTTTATTTTCCCCCTGGAGACTACAGTGCTTATGTTGTCAATCGTGTACCTGTGAGAACAGATGGCCTTTACAAAACCGCATACACACGGGGACCACAGTGCGCAAATGCAGAATAACTCAGACATGGGTCCAGGGCCCAGCGCTGAAGAAAGCCTCTTCCTTTTACCAGGTCTAAGTGTGGTCAGTTTCTGCTATAATTAGCACTGGCTGAGATGGGATGGATAGCAGCTGAGAGAAGCTGAAAGTGGGGGAAACTGATACCTGTGGGACTGGATGTAAAAAAGCATATGATTGCTTATTCCAGTATCCTCGATATAAAAGAATAAATAAATAGATAAATAAATAAATGAATAAAGGTGGACTTGCATCTTGGAGCATGCCCTTGTGACAAGTGCTTTTTACTTAATGCCTTCTTGGATGCTGGGATTTACATGACTTGAGTGCTTGGATCATGGCATGTCAGACTTCAGCTTTTGATTT
>CM060319.1:58460775-58465775 GCA_030674155.1 Stramonita haemastoma | reverse complement strand
CAGCAGCAGCAGCAGCAGATCTATCCATTCTTGCTCTATATATTATGCCAATTCTGCTCCTGTCTTTGTTCTTGTTGTTGGAGATCTGACTGCTTGTTGGCTGAGCAGTTTGACAGTTAATCGGTTGTACTTTTCATTCATTTCTGTATTTAGGCAGATGTTTTGTTGCCACACCAAACACAAAGCCACCCTGGCTTTCTTGCTTGCTTCTGTAACTCTTCTATTCTAATCAGAACACTTCGGTTCCTTTCTATGGGAGGCTTAAGGCTAGCATTTTTAAATGTAACGGACAACTGAAAAATAAACTTGTGGTTTATGACGAGGTCATAGCTGTAGATCGCCTGCGTCAGCTTCATAACCCCGCGGTCATAATCTTTTATGTGTCAGTTATAAAAAAATAGTAACACAGTCTAATCTTCCCCGTTTTGTAAGATAGTGTTCATTAATGAAGAGAGACTGTAAGATATTGTTTTGTTGTGGTTTTCACCTAGGTATTTGGGGAGGTATTACAGAAATGTCAAAACAACCCTGAACCATGCATGGAAAACATAAGAAAATGAATAATTTTCCTCCAAAATGTATTTTCAGTATTGACTTATACACAAAGTTCCATTATTTTAGGTTCGGAATGCCAGGATAACTTAACCAAATATTGAAAGTACCACTAAAAGATAACAACACGAAGACCTCCAAGTTCAAGACCATGGCAAGTCCATTCACCTTAACATTAATTTCCTATCACTTCTCTTAAGGACACCGACCTAGGTAGATAGACTAAGGAAAAGGGCAGGTGGGAAAGGGGGAGGGGGGAGGGGATAGGATACTGGGACTGTCTGATCCTGACTTTGGAGGAAAGCAGCAGACAGAGCCTGTGTAGAGCTCATTATTCACTGTCAGACACTGAGTGTAGGAGGAGACTGAGCCAGGAAAAGACGACAGACACGACAAGGTCAGTCAGACACACAGGCAAGAAAAGAAGGGGCCTTGTACCACCAACCTAGGAAATATACCGATAGAGCTGCACGCGCACGTACGTATGGGCGTATTTTGTGTACGAGTATACGGAGCAGAGGATCTACGTGGCCCCAAAAGGTGCACATGATGTGTAAATAAGGAGGCAGGCATGCGTGTGTGTAAGTAAAAAGAAACACAGTGTGCCTGCAATACATGCAAGAAATAAAAAAGAATCCAACCACAGACATACAGAAACCAACACACCAAAAAACAGAAACCCACAATTATAAAGAACCGAAAAACAGAAGACCTGATTACAAAAAAGATATAGCCTTCACAGACAACACACCAACACTGTTCAATTTCATACACACACATGCGCGCACGCGCGCGCGCGCATGTGTCACTTTCACACACACACACTCACTATATATAGAGAATATAGTATATAGATATATTATATATATATATTCATTTACTTTTCACGTTAGGCACAATATATGCCTATAGTTTTACCATATTTGGCACACACATATTTTATGAAGACAAAAAATGCGACAAAATAAAGCACAAAAACAAAATATAGCAGAGAAAAGCAAAACACAAAGAGTAAAACGTGGATTGAGGGAGGGAGGGAGGGTGAGAGAGAGGGGGGAAGGGACAGAGGGAGAGAGGAGAGAGAGAGAGAGAGAGGAGAGAGAGAGAGAGAGAGAGAGAGAGAGGGGGGGGGGGGGGGGGGGGGCGAAAGGGGGCGGGGCAGAGAAGGAGAGAGGAGGGCAAAACAATGAAAGGGGAGTAAAGTAAAAGTGAAAGGGAGGACTCAAAAGAGAAACAGACGCAGGCAGAAAAACAGACTTTGTCAGAGACACAAAGACAGACAGAAAGAGAGGCAGACAATTCCCCATTTAAGCAGATCAAGCAACCTGAATAGTAGCACCAAAATAGGTTTTTATTACACGCATTTCTTTTCAAAGTTGGCAAACATTTCCAGTTCTGGGCGGATTACACTTTCAGAAAGCTTAACGTCCACAAAAAGACACCAAGAAATGCTGTTGAAATGTACCTAAGACTGTTTTGAAAACAGAAGTCACCTCAGACAGACAGAAATAAAACCCAAACAAAACCAACTTATGTACTACAGGATGTTAAAAAAAGTCTATATAATAAAAAAATGTTGAACATATATGTTCACACACCGTGCATGCGCACGCACACACGCACGCACGCACGACGACGCACGCACGCACCACACCACGCACGCACACACACACACACACACACACACACACACACACACAGAGCACACGCACTTTCCTATGCTTCCATCAAGACCACCAACCAAGAAAGACAAGACTACGACGGGGGAAAGTAGAAAACTTGGACTGTCTGATCCTGAGTTGGTAAGCAGACACACTCAGGGTAGGTAGGGTATGTGTAGAGCTCATTATTCACTGCCAGACACTGAGTGTGGCAGGAGACTGAGCCAGGAAAAAACGACAGACACGACAAGGCTCAGACACACAGGCAAGAAAAGGAGGGGACCTTGTACCACCAACCTAGGGCAAACATTGATGGAGTTGCACGCGCACGTACGTATTGGCCGTAGCCACATTATGTATGTGTGTACATTAAGGAAGTGAGGACCCAGACAGACAGTCCAAAATGTGCACGTGTGTAGTAGATAAGGAGGTAGGTATGCATATGCATTCAAAAATGCAGAAAGCAAGAACAAACATGCCGACACAGACACAAAGAAGAGAAAGACGAAACACACACGTGTACGGGCACACGCACATACACAAAGACACAGACAAGTACAGAGGAGCGCATGCACGCGCGCGCGCACACACACACACACACACACTCACACACACGTATACACACGTACGTACACACACACACTTACACACATACACACACACGCAACACACACACACACACACACACACACACACACACACACCACACACACACACACACACTGCCCCCCTCAGTCTAAAATTAAATGTTGCCAGCATGCAGAATGACAAAGACAAAAGAACGATTATTTTCAACAGGACCACCTACACACTTTTCGTCCCAGCTTTGGCCAGGAATGATCACATTCAAACTGTAGAATTTCTGATCTTTTGTCTCAGAAAAAACAACAACAACAACAAAACACAAACAAAATAACAAAAATCCCAAATGAGCTCGCTCTCTCTCTCTCTCTCTCTCTCTCTCTCTCTCTCTCTCTCTCTCTCTCTCTCTCTCTCTCTCTCTCTCTCGGGACGGATAGCCTAGTGGTCAGAACATTGCGCTGGCAATTTGAAGACCCGGGTTCGAATCTGGTCGAGGAGATTTTTCTCCTGGAGTTAACATCAGTGCTGACTCCACTCTCCCACAAGTCCTTCGGATGAGACTTTAAACGAGGCCCCGTGTGCCAACGCACGCAGAACATCTTGCGCACACGTTAAATCCTGTTCCGCTTTTCGTAAGAGTAGGCCATCGTGTGCCGGTGGGAACAGATGACATTTACAAAACTGCATACACACGGGGACTGGATGTAAAAAAGCACAAGAGTGCTTATCCATTATCCTCGATATAAAAGAATAAATCAAATCAAATCTCTCTCTCTCTCTCTCTCTCTCTCTCTCTCTCTCTCTCTCTCTCTCTCTCTCTCTCTCTCTCTCTCTTCGTGTTTCCCTAAACTCCTCAAAAAAACATTAGAGCACAGAACTGACATGCACTTTGCTTTGCTCGAGTCAAACCTGACCCAGCCTGTCCGTGTCTTGGCCACAGATTGCATGCTGGGTATGATGGACTAGTCTCATATATTCCAGAACACCCAAATTCGGAATGTAGCTACGTTCATGGTGGGCAAAAGACGGTCGCATACGCATCGGAGCTCTAGCTGATGAACGAGAAAAAATATTCTAGCAGTAACTGCTGGCCGACTCTTCTATAAAAGATACATGGACTTTTTAACAAGTGGTTATGATATGACACGTTCGTTGGCATACAAGTAGGACCTCAATTTTATAGTCTACTTTCTTTTCTAATTTTTCCTTTAACGTTCCTCAGACTGACATTTCAGTCTCTGCACTGAAGGCAGCCGTATGTAACGTACGTACAAATCACATAACGTACGTAACGTACATGTCCTCCAAATCACCCATAGTGCCTCTCGGGCACTGGGATGGAGTCAGGCCAGATCCTCATCCTCATTCCGACTGCTTCGTGTAGTGCGACAGGGCTGCAGTACACTGTCTGGCTGTCAGTAAGCTATATAGCTATTGCAAGGGAGCTGCTCTGTGCTGCCTACGGGGAGCTTTATGTTTCATCACAGACTTGCAGGGGAGCCGGTCTGGGACCAGTGTTAACGAGATTGACCAGAACTGTACAGAAAGCCTTTGATAGAGCACCAGGCCTCCAAGCAGAGAATTGTGTATGTAGTGTCTGGCATGTTGCAGACTACTACTGTCTAGTCTGACACTGCTGAACAACGCTTTTATTCTTGTCTGGCACTGAGGTTTCAATTCCCTTTCTCGCTGGTTTTTTGCTTTCAACAACGAACTGTTACATGTGTGTGTGTGGGGGGGGGGGGGGGATGGGGGGCGGTTGTGTATGTGTGTGTGTGTTGTGTGTGTGTGTGCGTGTGTGTGTTGTATGTCTGCGTGTATGTGCGTGTGTGTCTGTGTAGGTGCATTTATGCTGTGCACACGCATGTGAACATGCAAGCAGATTTGTGTGAGCAAAAGGGACCAAAAGAAACGCAGAAAAATCCAGAAACAGAAAGCACAATTAATCTGTACATATCACTTCGGTCTACAACTTTCAAGTTAAAAGACCAGAGACAAAAATAAAGGATAAAAAGGCACACACACATGCACGCACGCACACATGCACGCACACACACAAGCAAATGTATTGCTTACTCAATGTACCATTTTGACTTTGACTTTGAATTAACACACACACACGCAAGCACGCACGCACGCACACACACACACACACACACACCACACAATAAAATATGAAAGGCTGTGTAGTTGTCCCGTGCTCTA
>CM060319.1:58445775-58448275 GCA_030674155.1 Stramonita haemastoma | reverse complement strand
TTTTTTGTGATTTTTTCGATACTTTTTTGTTTTTATGTAAAGTCTTGTTTTCTTTCGGTGTTTGTTTTCGTTTTTAGGTTTTGCTTGTTTTGTGTGTGTTTGGGGTGTTTAGTTGGGGGGGGGGTGGCTAAGGGGGGAGGGCTGTCCCTTTCTTTCTGTGTATGTGCGTGCGTGCGAGCGTGGGTGCGTGCATGCATGTATGTGTGTATGTGCGTGTGTGTTTTTTGTTATTCTTTGGTCTATGTTTTTTTTAGTGTGTTTTTTTGCAGGGGGAGGGGAGGGGAATGGGTGCGTGTGTGTGTTTGTGCTGCTGTTTCTCTACTTTCTTTCATTCTTTATTTTTTGTTTCTTTCTCCTCCCATTTTCCTGTACATTTTTGTTTTTTGTCTTCTTTTTTTTTCTTCATTCTGATATTTTGTTCATTATTTCCCTTAGCTTTTCGTTTTGTTTCCTTGTTTCCCCCCTTTTTTTCTCTTTGGTTTTTTAAAAAATTAGTTTTGTTCATCTGGTTCGTTTTTTCTTCCACTTTCTTGGGATTTTTCTCTCTCTCTCTTCCTCTTTTCTTTTCTCTATGCCTGATTTTGTCTTTTATTTGTTTTTTTTCTATTTTCATCGTAACGTCAGCACATTTATTTTTATTTATATATACAAAGCTTTTTCATAGGTGTATTACTTCGTTATTTCCTCGTTTTTATTTCCTTCTTTCCATCTTTTATGTCTGTTCTTTTCGTTTTCTCTTTTACTTCCCGTTGATCCTTTTCTCTCTCTCTCTGTATATCTGTTCCTCTTCCCTCTTTATTCCTTTTCCAATCCTCTTTTCCACCTTTGCCTCTTCTTTTCTTCTTCCTGTTCTCAATGTTCCCCCTCCCTTCCCCTGTCTTCAATCTATTCTTTCTTTTTTTTCCCCCTCTGAGCTATTTTCGATGCCCTATCGGTGCCTTTCGGAAGAGCCAAGTCAATGGACGTTTAATCAATCTCTCTGTTTGTCTGTCTGTCTTTTGTCTGTCTGTCTTTTTGTCTGTCTGTCTTTTTGTCTGTCTGTCTTTTTGTCTTTTTGTCTGTCTGTCTGTCTGTCTGTCCGTCTGTCTGTCCGTCCGTCGGTCCGTCCGTCCGTCCCGTCCCTCTCTCTCTCTCTCTCTCTCTCTCTCTCACACACACACACTCACCACCTCACACACACACACACCGCGCGACGCACGCACCACGCACGCACGCACACGCACGCACAACGCACGCACGCACGCACGCACACACACACACACACGCACACACACACACACACACATCACACACGCACACACACACACACACACAACACACCCTACACACACACAGAGTTCCCATCCCTCATTTGTCTATTCCTGCCCCTGTTTCTCCTCTGCGTGGTTTCTCTTCACGACAGAATGTTTTAGCTACTTCAGTTATGCCTTCGTTCATCCATGCTCACGATAAGCCAAACAATCACAAAATTTACATCACGGATAACACATCACTCCACATGGAAAACTTCAAACCCAAACCTATCTTTAACTTAGATCGAAGCGTCGTTGTATTTCGTTGCTATAGTCGGTCTGGTTTTTTTTTTAAAACTTTCCGTGTTTTAAAGATCTTTTTACTTTAATATTAAGTTTTACGAAATACAGTGGTACTGTCTTATGACAATCTGACGCACCACTCCACATTTCAAAAGAGAACAAAAAAAGAAGACGAAGAAAAAATAACAAAATGCTTCTTGACTTAATCTTTAATGGTAAGAAAATTCTGCAGAAAAACCTCTTCAAAATTACGCCCTCAAAGGAAAAATAGAAAAAAAGGAAAGAAACAACAAAACAGATCTGAACTCCCGATGTCAAAACGTCCGCAAAATTCTATAAGAGAAACTTAGGGAGGGGGTGAAGAAGAACGAGAGAGAGAGAGAGAGAGAGAGAGAGAGAGAGAGAGAGAGAGAGAGAGGAGGAGAGAGAGAGAGAGAGAGAGAGAGAGAGAGAGAGAGAGAGAAGAGAGAGAAATCCCTACCAATGGTGCATTAAGAAGTAGATAAAGAGACAAAAATAAATGAATTTGAAACAACGTCTGCTAAAAATACGTTAATGGACAGTTTCATAGCTGCTGTATTAATATCCATCTTATATTTGGCCTCCGTTTACTGACTTACTTTCGGCGCTAAAAACATACAAACTTTAAAAGGAACCCACTCGAGTGTCTTATTCTATTTTAACATTCTCTCTCTCTCTCTCTCTCTCTCTCTCCTCTCTCTCTCTCTCTCTCTCTCTCTCTCTCTCTCTCTCTCTCTCTCTGTGTGTGCACGCGCGCGCGTGCGTGCGTGCGTGCGCGCGCGCGCGCGCGTGTGTGTGTGAGTGTTATATATATATATATATATAATATATATATATATATATATATATATATATATATATATATAGTTTATTAGATATAGATATAGATATGATATATGGATATAGATATAGATAGATATAGATATAGATAGATATAGATATAA
>CM060319.1:58430775-58440775 GCA_030674155.1 Stramonita haemastoma | reverse complement strand
AACCTCAAGTAGCTCCTCGAAAAAAAAAACCCAAAAAACAACGTAAAAGTAAAAAACAGGAAAAAAGAAGCTGGTATTCAAACATATATTTCACTTATTAAGCGCCCTTTCACCACTGAAAACAAAAGACGAAAATTATTGCCCATAACCAGCAGATAACCTCAGAAAGAAGAAGAAAGTTATTGCCCATTACCAACAGATAACCTCCAAAATCTCTCACCATCGTCGGTCGTCGCGAAAACTGTGTCAGCCCTGTCCACATCAAAAGGATATACCTTGTTACAGCAAGAAATCGAGGGATTTCTTTTATCATTTTTTACCCTACACAAGCAATCGCTAGTGTTTACATTTTTCCCCTAGACGCACGCCACTTGATATGAAGAGGTTTTGGTGGTGGTGGTGGGGGGGTGGGGTTGGGGGGGTATAGAAATGTACTGAAGGAATAGCTTCCTTTCCCCGGTGTGTCAGTCTAAAACAAATATAGGGGGTAAAGGTCTGTTAGGTCGTTTCTCTTCACATTACACTCTGTTGCCAGTGTGTGTGTGGGTTGTGTGTGTGTGTGTGTGTGTGTAGTGTGTGTGTGTGTGTGTGGTTGTGTGTAGTTGTGTGTGTGTGTACGTGTGTGTGTGTGTGTGTGTGTGTGTGGTGTGTGTGTAGTGTGTGTACGTATGTGTGTGAGTGTGTGTGTGTGTGTGTGTGTGTGTGTGTGTGTGTGTGTGTGTGTGTTGTGTGTGTTCGTGTGTGTACGTGTGTGTGTACGTGTGTGTGTGGTGTGTGTGGTGTGTGTGTGTGTGTGTGTGTGTGTGTGTGTGTGTGAGTGTGTGTGTGTGTGTGTGTGTGTGTGGGTGGTGTGTGTGTGTGTGGTGTTGTGGTGTGGGAGGTGTGTGTGTGTGTGTGTGTGTGTGTGTGTGGTGTGTGTGTGTGGTGTGTGTGTGTGTGCGTGTGTGCTGTTGTTTGATGTGTGTTGTGTGTGTGTGTGTGTGTGTGTGTGTGTGTGTGTGTGTGTGTGTGTGTGTGTGTGTGTGTGTGTGTGTATTGGTGAAATGGGTGGGTGGGTCGGTATGTAAGTACCAATGTATGTGTGAGAAAGAGGGTGTGGATGTGGGCGTGCGAACGTGCGCGTGTGCATGTGTGTGTGCGTTTGTGTGTGTGCGTTTATGTGTTCATACGAGCGTGCGTGCGTACGCATGCGCGTGCGTGTGTGTATGTGTGTGAATGTGTGCGTGTGTGTGTGTGGTGTGTGTGTGTGTGTGTGTGTGTGTGTGTGTGTGTGTGGTGTGTGGTGTGTGTGTGTGTGTGTGTGTGTAGTGATGGAGTGGGTGTGTGTGTGTGTTGTGTGTGTGTGTGTGTGTGTGTGTGTGTCTGCGCACGAATGCATGGGCGCGTGTGTGATGTTATACAAATGAAGGGGAGGTGGACGGGCGTCAAAGCACCATATGTATGTACGTGTGGGAGTGTGGGTGGGAGTGGAGAGGAGGATTAGGTGTGCGTGCCTGTGTGCAAGTCTTTGTGCCAGAGTGTGTCTACACACGGTTATAGCTCCCAAATGATAGGAAATCATGCATTCTACAGATCAATTAACGTCGTGTGGTTGGCTTATCGTTGTATAAGTAAAACCATTAAAGGAACAACGTGTTTGAATGAAAGATTCCGATCTACTACTCAGAAAAAAAATCAATTTATTATACTTATATGCCAATCAATTCAATGGGGATAACGCCTATGAAACTTGAAATCTCTCTCTCTCTCTCTCTCTCTCTCTCTCTCTCTCTCTCTCTCTCTCTCTCTCTCTCCTGGGTGTGTGGGGGGAGGGGGTATGCGTGGGTGTACGTGTATGTGTGGGCAGGTGGGTATTCTGTACGTGTGTATGTGTGCTGTGTGTGTATGTTGTGGGGTGTGCGTGCGTGCGTGCGTGCGTGTATAAGCGCACGTGCGCTATGTTCACTGCGCTATTGTGCTGGATGTGTCAAGTATGGCCTGCAGCCGCTTTCCTTGTTCCAATGCAGTGCTGGGCTGTAATTCCCAGAAGCGTGCGTGTGCATTCACACGTGCAACCCTAAACGACAGCAGAAGTGATTTAGAACGAAAACCACAGAGAGAGAGGACAGACATACACAGACAGAGACAGACAGACAGACAGACGAGACAGACAGACAGATGCAGAGATACAGACAGGAAGACGTATACAGATAGACAGACAGTCAGACTGGAAGAAAGACAGACACAGACATACAGACAAAGGCAGAGATACAGACAGGATGACAGATACAGATAGAGAGAGACAAACTGGAAGAGAGAAAGACAGACAGGAAGAGAGAGAAGGAGAGAGTGAGAGACAGACAGACAGACATACAGACAGACAGACAGACAGATAACTGGAGAGATTCCTTGAAAGCAGAAAGAAAGAAAGAAAGAAAGAAAGACAGAGAGAGGCAGAGACAGAGAGAGAGATTTCTAGAAAATAGAAACATGAAAGAAAAGAAAAATGTCACACCATTACATAGAAAGGGACTGTATTTGTAAAACGAAGAAATTCGAGTGTAGTTTCTTACCAAGAATATGATTAGGAAAAAGGAACGTTCTATAAATGATAAGTAACAACGAACATTCTATTAACGATAAGTAAAAGCATCTAAAAATAGCTACTGGCCTGTGGTTAAATCCATATGGCACTAATCACTCGAGTGTTCAAACACACACGTGCATGCGCGCGCGAGAGAGATAGAGCTAAAAACAGCATCACTGCAGTGTTTGTCTAGCGACGATTTCAGCAAACAAACCACCCACATACCCTGGAGGCTTTCAAAGGACAAGCTCGGTAGCAACTGATTTTGGAAGTGCGAACTGCGAAAGCTATTCTATCCACATCTGTGTGTCTGTTCGTTGCGGAATGGGTCTAGAATCTCTACAGGGAGAGAGACAGTGAGGATGGGGAAAAAATGAAAACTGACAGCCTCCATCACTCCACAAAAACTGAGAAAACCCCTTCATTTTCCTCTCTAATGTTATATAACGACTCTTTTCTAATGAATTTCGAACGATATTTACTGAGGTTCATCCAATCCACGATTCTTTTAGGTATCTCTACTCTAAAAGACATTCTGGTATCTAGGCCTGCATTACTTTTTGGATTTTTTTTTTAAAAAGAAGAACAAGCTCTGCTGTAAAAAGGAAACCGTTGAAAATAAATCTTTCACAGCAAAACTGTAATGGAAACACGATTCTATACATCGGTACTAACAAGCTTTGTATTGATCTGCTTAACGGTAGGTAGATGGGTATGTCATGCCCTGGCACCATGTGGCTGGGTACATGTCAAGACCATATGTTCGTTTCCTTCAAAACTTCCTCCTAACCATCATCCATCAAAAAACGATCATGACACAGACAAGAAAGATTTCTGTACTAAAATCAGCATGTTTATCAAAGGAACATCATTCTGCTGACTCGACACACAGGCTCTCCCCCAAGAAATGCCAATGGATGCTACAGAGACCCAAAGAGCACACCACACACGTTGCTAAGCTACCCATCACATACAACATCTGTTTCAACATGAATCTGACAACACAACCACGTTTTTTTCTTAGAGGATTGTCAAGACTCCTTCAACAGCAAGGTGTTACACACTACAACTCCCCGTAAAGGCGGGAGACACAAACGACAGAAGTGCAAACATGTGGCCCTCTTATCAAACCTGCTTCAAAACACCCCCCCACACACAAAAATAGCATACGACAAATGGTTGCTTACCTATAGTTCCGAGTGGAAACGGATTTTCCAACGGTGCTCGGCTGCTAGAGAAGGACAAACGACCCAAGTTGGCGAGAACCGCCACAAAGAGCACCTTGGAGATCCCCTTCATATCGACATCCCTTAATCCTTGTGCAAAGACGCTCAGATTCACTGCCTTCAGATTCAAAACGCAGCCATTTTTTTCGGCAGACAGTAGGGAAAGGACTCCTAATACACAAGATGGCAGGTGCCTGATGAATATTCATGCGCTGCGTGATGTCACAAATGACGTCTCCGCGCGTGCACCTCCGCGCGCGACACGAGAACCAGCGAGTGATATTGGAACTGCGTCAATAGTCGGCCCCCTCACTTCTGGCGGATGCCGTGGAGTAGTGGGTAGGATAATGGGGATTTGTCAATGGGCAACATCAAAGCAAAGGTCTGCCCCCGACATAATGTTTCATTATCAACCAGACCTGACCAGATGCACTGCCAGACTTGTTCCTAATATAGATGGGGTGGGAGGGAGAAAGGGAGAGAGTCAGGGAGCAAATCTGTGGGTGGTCAACTCTCACCAATCTGATACCTAACAGAATCGGTCATAAACCAAAATCGGCTACTAGTTTGATTTTAGTACCACCTGACTTCAAAAGATAGTTCAGATCTTCGTCCTAAAGTTGATCTTACAAAGAAAACAGATTTATATAAAAAAAAGAAGTTTGTTGTGATTTTTCAACTAGAAAACATCCTAACCTAAAAAGAAAAATAACTATAATAATTTATTATATGTTGCAACAGTTTGCAGTATTGGCATATGTGAGTAGGTAAGGTGGGAAAGGAAGCTAATAGGTGCTCTCTCTCTCTCTCTCTCTCTCTCTCTCTCTCTCTCTCTCTCTCTCTCTCTCTCTCTCTCTCTCTCTCTCTCTCTCTCTCTCTCTCTCTCTCTCTCTCTCTCTCTCTCAGGGACAGAATTAGACAGGCAGACGGCAGACAGACAGACAGGCAGACACGGACAGCGGACTTAGCAAGAAGCTGACCCTCGTACACGGGTCTATCAGCTGTAATCTGTTTGTCACTTTAGTCTGAACGCACAGGTACACCCCATACTGCAATCTGGTTGGTCTATTTTGTTAAAAAAAGAGGAAAACAAATGCATGCGTTATGTTCAGTCCTCTTGATGTCCAGTCGTGTGACGTCACTTGTTTATCTACAAGTTGTCCCCATCCACGAAAATGCTGACCACTTTTAAGGTGTCAATTTGATGTTGACATATGTGAATGTTTCAGAGGTCGGAAAAAATGAAAAAGTAAAGATATGAATGTAAACGCTCTTTATAAAATTGTGGATGTTGGTAGATTCGTTAGCATTACCTGACTTTTAAGGCCAAACATGCACCTTTTTATTTTTTTCCTCACACACACACACAACACACACACACACACACACACACACACACACACACACACACACACACACCAGCACACACACCGCACACGCCTCGTAAATGATAGGAAAATACTATCAGCGTTAGTAGAATCCAAATATGGCACAAAAGCGATTTAGTTTTGGTTTAAAAAAAAAAACTTATGCAAAAAATAGCTTTCTTATAATACTCATGGCTGCAGAAATAAAATGGCAATATTTTCCCAAGTCATATTTCTGGAACGCTAAAGAATCAAAATATGAATAGATTGAAAGTTAAGAAACAGCAGTTTACTGACACTGACACGAAAGTACTGCAAAATAAGAGAGCTTAGACTTGAATGGCGTGGAAATTCAAATGTTCTGTTTCACTTTGCAGCTATTTCTATTTTTCAGGCCAATATTATGTATGCTCAGATTTCGAACGACTCTGTCTGTCTGTCTGTCTGTCTGTCTGTCTGTCTGTCTGTCTGTCTGTCTGCCTGTCTGTCTGTCTGTCTGTCTGTCTGTCTGTCTGTCTTCTGTCTTCTTCTTCTCTCTCTCTCTCTCTCTCTCTCTCTCTCTCTCTCTCTCTCTCTCTCTCTCTCTCTCTCTCTCTCTCTCTCTCTCTCTCTCTCTCTCTAGGTATATCTTTGTGTCAACCAAAATTGAAATGATTATAACAAAATTCGCCAAGTATGGTTTTTCAAATATTGAAAAGATTATCGCTTTATCGTGACATGTTGCATGTATACATCTACATTTAAAATCCAGTTTTCAAAAGACCGTTGTAAAATTACTTATGATCAATGACGGTTCTTGTTTTCGTACGTTTTGTAGGTCCCTTCAGTTGTAAGAAGCTATGGCCTACATCGGAGCTCCAAAGACAGAAACTGCCATTTGTCAGTATTTTTTTATAATAATATTACAGACTGTCTCCTAAGGGGGTCATGAAACATGCCATCTAAATGGCACTGGCCATGTAGTCTCTGGTTTACGAGATGCTACTTCTGCTGGAAGTAGGTGGTCCACACGAGCAACAAGGAAGTATGGATGCGTTCAGTCGAGACAAGGAAGTTGGGACCCTTTTTCTCTGTGGACAAACCAGTTAAAAGAATAACAGCAACGGCATCATCATTATCATCATCTGTAGCAGCAGCAGCAGCAGCCTAAAACAGCGTATTATCATTATCATCATCATTATCATCATCATTACCATCATTATCATCATACATCCATCACAACCATCACCATCATCATCATCATCACTATCACACCACCACACCCATCATCATCATCATCATCATCATCATCATCATCATCATCATCATCATCATCATCATCATCATCATCATCATCATCATCAAAAGCGATAACTACAACAACAACAACAACACAACACCAACAACAATCTCCCTATGCTGTTAAGATAGCCAGATTGCCATTATTATTACCATCATCATCATCGTCATCATCAACAACAACAATTACAACAACAACAACAACAACAACAACAATTTCCTATGCAATTGAAGCAGACAGGTTTGCCAAAAAGAAATGTTTTGGGCGTGGAAAAAGACTTTATCCAGTTACTCGTCTGTCTATGGTACTTTAGAATTCTGCCATCATCATCTCACATCAACACTTCTTTTCTTCTTCTTCTCTTCTTCTCTTTCATTTTTTCTTTTCTTTCTTCTACTTCTTTTTCTTCTTCTTCTTCTTCTTCTTCTTCTTCTTCTTTTCTTTTTCTTCCTCCTCCTCCTCCTCCTCCTCCTCCTCCTCCTCCTCCTCTCCTTCTTCTTTCTTCTTCTTTTCTTCTTCTTCTTCTTCTTCTTCTTCTTCTTCTTCTTCTTCTTCTTCTTCTTCTTCTTCTTCTTCTTTCTTCTCTTCTTCTTCTCTTCTTCTACCACTGTTATCATCATTATTATTGTTCCTGGTGTTGCTGACACCCCAAGTCATCATATTGTTACGATCCAAATTTGTCATCTTTTTCAATATCGTCCTGAGCTGTAGCAGGTTTTAGGTATGCTATAAAGATGAGGAAGTGATGAAAACGCTCCTGTTAAGCACTTGTGTCCACATGGTGATCATAGATAAAGACGAAAATACAGGCAGGTATTGTATTATATTGTATTGTATTGTATTATATTCGTTTGTGTTATATGTGCTGTATTGTATTGTAATGCACTGTATTGGTTGTTGTACTTGTGTTGTATTGTCTTGCATTACACTGTATTTTATTGTATTGTATGTATTGTATTGTATTGTATTGTATGTATTGTATGTTTGTATTGTATTGTATTGCATACATTACATACATTGTATTGTGTTTATTGTATTGTATTGTATTGTATTACATTACATTGTATTGTATTCTATTCTACTGTGTTCTATGTATACCTTTCAGCCACGGAAGATTTCTCTGTGTGAAATTCTTAGCTGCTTTCCTTGGGGGAGAGAGCGGGTCGCTAAAAGAGCAACACCATCCCTTTTTTTTAACCCCAATTTTTCTGTCGATGTGAGTATTTATGACTGGTTTGTTTTACAGAATTTTCCTTGGGACAACTCTCCTGTTGCCGTGGGTTCTTTTACGTGCACTGAATGCATGCTGCGCATGAGACCTCGTTTCATCGTCTTATCCAATAGAGTAGTAGCATCCAGACCATCACTCTAGGTTTAGTGGATGGGGGGGGGGGGGCAGTTGGGGCACAAACTAGGATCCTCAACCAAGCCTTCACGTTGCGCTTTCCAGAGGCAGATGACTGTGTTATCTCTAATTCATCGATCAGCCAGACAGACAATCTGCACACTGCGTGGCTTATTTTCAAGGTGCTGCACGTGTGGTGTTCTGTTGCTGCTGCATAAGCAATGTCTGTCTACCGTACCCATCTGCATTTCATCATGTGCAGTCTCTGTGCGGTCCGATTAAGTTGTAGTTTTGCGCGCGCTGTGTTGTGTTGTGTGTGTGTGTGTGTGTGTGTGTGTGTGTGTGTGTGTGTGTGTGTGTGTGTGTGTGTGTGTGTGTGTGTGTGGAGAGAGGAGAGAGAGAGAGAGAGAGAGAGAGAGAGGAGAGGAGAGAGAGAGAGAGAGAGAAGAGAGAGGAGAGAGAGAGAGAGAGAGAGAGAGAGAGGAGAGAGGAGAGAGAGAGAGAGAGAGAGAGAGTAATTTTTGTTAAAGATTACTGTTTTAGAAATATTTTCCCTTCGAAGCAAAGTACAACATAATATCATAATCTTTATGACTTAAAGCGAGGTTCTTGGCTTTGGGCATTTTCCTACCAAATTGTTATCTAGTCTATGTTATCTGAGTCACTATATGGATTTCCTGTTTTGCTCTTGAAAAGGGATAGACTACTCTTCAGTTTTAAGACATTTTGGAGCACTCAAACTATGGCAGTTTCTAATGTTTCAAATAGTGTAAGAGTTTCTGTGAAACAGAATGCGGTCAAAATAATACTTTGGAAAATATCCACATTTTTGTAGATATTTTGTAGATTGAGGAATTTATATGTTTGTATAGCAGTTTCATGTAGATTTAGGCAGCCATACTTCGACTTCAGAGGATTGCTTCTCAGATAAATATTACTAGTTCTTACGCTAAGACTTTGCTGTTGCTGAAGACAAACGCAACATAATATCCCAAACCATATGAAGCTTTTATTGTATGCTTTGGCACTTTCCGTGCCTTAATCATTGACAACCAGCACAAAAATTGTAATAAATGATTAGGAAGAAACTTTCCGCTATGGTTTTCTTGCAGAGTAAATTTCACTGAAAACATCTTTCTGACTGCGGTTTTGTTTTTTTGTTTGTTTTTTTGTTGTTGTTGTTTTGTTGTTGGGTTCTTTGGGGGGAGGCTTGCTTCCATGCAGAAAAATTTATTTTTACATTTAAACAAAAGTTTCCTTCCGTTGAGTAAAAAAAGTCTTACTAGAAATTCAGACTTTAGCGAGAATTTTGTTCTTGTTTTCATTTTGTTTTTGTTCTATAACTTTCTTAAAGAATTTGTGAAGGAGTTTTTATGTGATAACACTGACCACCTCAACATTGCTAGATCACATAGTTTCAGATATAAAAAAGAAATGTCTTCTTTTCATCAGTGTTAAAAATAAATAAACAAAAACTGCACAAAGTTAACCAACCATGGGAAAGACAGACGAATCTCACAAAACAGACCCCATACGGTTAAATGCAAACAAAAATGAAATAGACAACAATAACCAAACAAAAGAGAGAGAAGACAAATCATCCACACACCACTCATCTGGCTATAACTATGCAAAACATTGCATGACCAAAGATAATTGGATAAAAGGAAACGAACATTAATCCCATAATATCATACTCATTCTGGTCTTAGATAAACAAAACTATGACAATAAACAACAATACCTAAACAAAAGTAAGCGGAACACAAATCACGCTAAACCCATCAGGATGTATGTATGTATGTATGTATTATTATGTATTATAGTATATTATATTATTATATATATATATATATTATATATATATATATATATATTATATATATATATATATATATGACACAAACAAGAGATAACCAGACAATAAGAAAGGATACAATTCACACCAATCCATCTGGCTTGAATAAACAAAAATGAATAAACTACAAATAACCAACAAGAAAGAAAAAGAAAGACAATCGCACAACCCACTAGCCTTAATAAACAAAAAATAAACAATCAACAAAGTAACCAAACTATAGAAAAAGAAAAGGAAAATCACACCAAAACCCATCTGGCCTTTATATGAACCGAAAATTGTAATAAACAACAAATAAAACGAAAGAAAGAAAGACAAACACCACCAAACCCATCTCGATTAGACTTAAATAACCCTAA
>CM060319.1:58403275-58425775 GCA_030674155.1 Stramonita haemastoma | reverse complement strand
ATATTATTATTATATTAATTATTATTAATATTAATTATTATTATTATTATATCATTATTATTATTATTATTATTATTATTATTATTATTATTATTATTATTATTATTATATATCTCATTCATCATCATCATCATCATCATCATATATTATTATTATTATTATTATTATTATTATTATTATTATTATTATTATTATTATTATATTAAAGGGTCAACGTCTACATCGAAATGTTTATGCTTTTGGAATATGATATGAATGCTGGTTTTTGTTGTTTTTTTACACGGCAAGCTCTGAGCATAACAACTGTATCCTCCATATTGAAAAGGGGAGGAGGGGGGGAACCTCCTATGCAGTCGGAGTACGGCTGCTTACATGACCAGGCTCTTGAAAACAATCATACACGCAAGCTTCTCATCCAGTGTGTACTGACAGTGTCAGGGTGATTCCCAGGTGAGAGGAGTGAAATGCATGCTTTGCATATTCTGGGTGATCCCGATAGTGATTAGCCTTGATCTGACATTGACACTTTTATAAAGAGTGAAGATCAGAAATTGTAGATCTACAGCTTCACTGCAGAAACAAGCCCTATAGAGGACTAAAACGGATGACAGTTTTTTCCATAATCCTTTAAGGAAAAAGACCAGGCTTTTGTTTTACACTTTGAATATACAAATGAAATTTTAACATCACATAAAATTGTGATGACACTGATTTCTGTTTCTCAATCTTCTCCTCTTCCTCCCATTCTTTTGTTCTTGTTTTTGTTCTTGTTCTTGTTTTCTTCTTTTTTTCTTGTTCTTTTCTTCTTCTTCTTCTTCTTTTCTCTTCTCTCTCTGTCGTCGTCGTCGTCATCATTCATCATCATCATCATATCATCATCTTCTTTTCTTCTTCTTTCTTCTTCTCTTCTTCTTTTCTCTTCTTCTATCTTCTATCATCATCATAGTCGTCGTCATCATCGTCATCGTCGTAATCATCATCGTCGTCGTCGTTTATCTCATCTCATCTATCTCATCATCATATCATTCTTATCATCATTTTCTCTTCTTCTTCTTTTTCTTTGTGGAATGATGGCCATTGTTGTTTTTTTGTTGTTGTTGTTGTCAATTTTATACCTTACTTGTCAAGTCATTATAACTGATACAATGTAAACTTACCAAAGCCTCTGTGGGCAGAAAATGGATGTAAAGGTAGCTCTAATCTTCAAATCATGCTGAAGCCTACGTTTCTGAATAGTGCAGCGTTAAACCCTATTAGCTTTTTGTTGCTAGGTTTTTGGCATTATTTTGTGCGTTTTTATTTGTTGGGTTTTTGTATTGGTCTTTATTCTTTTTAGGTTTCCCCCTGTTAGCCGTAATTGAGTATTCTTTAGGGACTAGCGTGGTTTTCGATCGTTTGTCGTGGCTGTACTCTGACATGAACAGGTTTGTGTATTGGCCATTCCCCGTAAAATCTAAGGATAGCTGGGCTTGGCTTTCTGAAAGCTTTTAGCCGACTGTTGGCTTTACTTTGCTTTCAGTACTGCCAATGAAACGTTCCTCCGTCTCTGTCCTTCTGTCTGTCTTAACTGTCTGTCGTTCTGTCTGTCTGTCTGTCTGTCTGTCTGTCTCTGTCTGTCTGTCTGTCTTCTGTCTGTCTCTCTCTCTCTCTCTCTCTCTCTCTCTCTCTCCTCTCTCCTCTCTCTCTCCTCTCTCTCTCTCTCTCTCTTAGTATAGCCTAGTGGTCAGAACATTGCGCTGGAAATTTGACGACCCAGGTTCGAGTCCGGTTGAGGAGAATTTTTCTCCTAAACATCAGTGCTGACTCCACTCTCTCCAAAAGTCCTTCGGATGAGACTTTAAACCGAGGCCCCGTGTGCGAACGCGCGCAGAACATCTTGGGCACATGTTAAATCCTGTTCCGCTTTTCGTAAGAGTAGGCCATAGTGTGCCGGTGGGAACAGATGACATTTACAAAACTGCATACACACGGGGATTGGATGAAAAAAGCACAAGAGTGCTTATTCTATTATCCTCGATATAAAAGAATAAATCAAATCATAAAAGATAATAAATCAAATCAAATCAAATCAAATCAAATCAAATCACCTCTCTCTCTCTCTCTCTCTCTCTCTCTCTCTCTCTCTCTCTCTCTCTCTCTCTCTCTCTCTCTCTTCTTCTCTCTCTTCTGCTTCGTCTCTCTCTCTCTCTCTTCTGTCGTCTTCTCTGTCCTTTCTTTTTTTAGTATGTGTATTGTCTGATTTAAAGCTGAATAAAAGGAAAGGGCTGGGAGCTGACATACTTCGGTAATACTTTTTTTGGGGGGTCATTTCTTTAATTTGTTTAGCTGGTCCATGTAAATCGAAACGTTAAAGATGCTAAAACACTTACTGGATGCTGTACATCTTGCATGAAAGCTCTTTCTCCTAACACTGTATTGGTTGTCTTCTGTATCCTAGGGAGAGCACTTCCTAATGCTCACAAAAGGGTATACGTGACCCTAATAGAAAGGAGCTACAGCCAGTTATGTTGTCTTGGCCGTTTACTTATAACAGGAAAAACATTGCTCTGTCTCTGCTCTCTCGTCTCTGTCTCTTCTCTCTCTCTCCTCTCTCTCTCTCTCTCTCTCTCCTCTCCTCTCTCTCTCTCTCTTCTTTTATTTCATCCGTTACATCAAAAAAAGCAACAGCCACGATATCTGATAACTACTTCTGGTCACATTTGATACATTTTACCAGCCAACCACACAGTCCTAAGCTAAAAAAGAGTTCTGTATAAATTTCCATCTGTCTTCCATGCCACATTCAGGAAAAAAAGTACGCCTCGTCTACAATGATCCCGCATGCCACATCTTTCTCAAGAAAATAATCAATATGTTCCCATTTTCCCAATTTTCTGTCCATTCCGTTTCCAACCATTTTGTGCGTCACACAAGGGATGGTCTCCCCCCTCTCTCCGTCTCTACCCTGTTGCGATGCCCCTTGCCCCTCCTAGCTCTTTCCCGCAACTCTAACCTTCCCCTTCCCCCCTCCCCGAAAAGTGCTGAGAAAGGTCAGTGGTTACCAGTGTTGCTATTTCGAAACAGAGAGGGATCTATTTTTAGATCATCTTCCATCCCGCGGTCTACCAAACAGGAGGAAGGGATGAGTTCTTGATTGTTGGAAGACAGAAAAGTCCGTTTTCAACATGGAGTCTCTTCCTGTTGCTTATAGTCGCAGATGAGAAGAAGGGAAAAGGGGGGGGGGGGTGTGGTTTATTGTTTTGCTTTTTGTTTGCTTTGCTCACAGAGGGAAGGTGGCTTTCAATGAGGATTATAGCGTCTATAAAGGAATAAAGCAAAACAATAATTGTACAATTTTTCGTAGGCTTGCCCAAGCTTAGGCTAAGCAGCATCGAGCGTGGTTACCATTCGATGTGACTGTTGGTTGACCTCAGTACAGTCCCTCAGTCCACCCAGCCGTAAATAGGTACCTGCTCTCTTTAGGGTCAGGGAAGATAAAGCAGCGAGGAGAGGAGATGGGCGCACCCCCAATATGCTGGCCCCTAGAGAACTGAGGTCTCTTATGCCTCGCTCCCGTACGACCACATAGTTATAGGACATCTTTACCTTTTTTTTTTTTTACCTTCTTAAGCTTGTTTAATCATAGGTGAGAATTAGTTTTCATTATAACTTGCCTACACAATTTATGCAAACGAGAAAAGGAAAAAGATTGTTTCTTTGTTTGCTTGCGTTTGTTTATAGTTTTGTTTATTTGTTTGATTGATTGGGATTCTTTTGCTTGAAGGTTTTGACACTAACAATTCAATGGGAAGGAATGGGTAAAAAGAGGGTTAAAGTTAAAAAGTTAAAGTCTGTCCCGAGCCTAAGGCTCATCAGGCCGGTGCTTATCCTGGTTTCTGTGGCGTTAAGCGACTGAGAGTCATAGACTCCCCCCTGGATAGGACGCCAGTCTATTTTATTTATTTATTTATTTATTTATTCTTTTATATCGAGGATACAGAATAAGCAATCATGTGCTTTTTTTCATCGGTCCCCGTGTGTATGCAGTTTTGTAAATATTGTCATCTGTTCCCACCGGCACACGATGGCCTACTCTTACGAAAAGCGGAACAGGATTTAACAGGGTTAACCCCAACACAAGGTTGGTACCCTTTTTACACCTGGGTGGGGTGAGAAAATAGCCGTAAAGTGTCTTTTCCAAGGGCACAACACCATAGCCGAAAGCTGGGATCGAACCCGCAACCTTGAGATTACGAGTCCAACGCCCTAACCACTAGACTACAACGGCGGCTTAAAAAGAGGGTAAGAGAGAGAAAAGGGAGGAAAGGCGATCAGACAGACGCACAGATGTATAAGAGATGTGAAAGGTGAACATCATGAAGAAGTAGAAACAAATGATTACCAGACATCTTTGTCATAGTCGAACGTCCTTCATGTCATCGATGCACCTTGTTGGATACGATATTACCCAAGTGTCAACTCTTTGTCTGATTATTTCATCTAACTTCTTTCTTTGCCTGTCCACTGGTTTGATTCATTCTTACACCTGATCTCCCCCCCCCTCTCTCTCTCTCTCTCTCCCTCTTTGTGTCTTTGGCTCTCTGTCTGTCATGTCATGCTCTATTTGTGTGTGTGTGTGTGTGTGTGTGTGTGTGTGTGTGTGTGTGTGTGTGTGTGTGTGTGTGTGTGTGTGTGTGTGTGTGTGTGTCTGTGAGTGCGTGTGTGTGTGTGTGTGAATGTGTGTGCGTACGCGCGCGCGCGTGTATGTGTGCATGTGTGTTATAATGCCTAAGCCTATAGACGTCCATAAAATTAAATGATTTGGTATGAAATGTAACGCAACTATTTCTTCAAAGCAGAATGTTCAATATCAAATCAAAATCAAAACTAGCCAAATTTATTGAGAAAAGCCCGTAGTGCCCCTGCCATGTCCACGAGTCTTAGAGTGAAACCTTTCCCTCTATCATTTTCTGCAAACACTTTGCCAAGAATCCCATACTTCCTTCACCCCCGCAAATACGAGCGCCAGAAAAGGTGGGAGAGAAAGACACCTTTCAAGCATAAGTTGACTTTGCTCCCCAAAAACTCCATTCCCTCCACACGTCCATTTCCTCGATTTCCTCTGAAGGACAGTGTCAGAACATGGTGCCACACTCAGCAAGACGTGTCCTTAAAGATGGACTTGATTGATTCCATTGCTTCCCACCACCTGGCTCCATCTTTCCTCATCCTCTACTTTTCCGTCTAACTTGGCAAAATGTTCTGCCTTGTGTGCCGCAAACATAAGGGGATGTGGGGGGGGGGGGGGGGGGGGGGGCTAAGAGGAAGGGAGGAGTGAGAAGGGGGAAATTGGGGAGGAGACAAGAGGTAAAGGGATTATGTGCAAAACAAACAAATACACAACTGGCTCAATGTCTGTGGTTGGACAGTGCTGCTATTTTCAGGCGTCGATGCATTTGGGTTTTTTTTTTATATAGATAATGTCTTTCTCTTCAGCTGGGTAAAAGAAACTTGGGGAATTTTGTGGACGTGGGAGGAAGGTCTGTTTTGAGAATCGATTTTTCTACAGATTAAATTGTGTGAATGACGCAAGAAATGAGAATACTATCGTGTGGCGTGCTTGTTTTTATGGATGAAAGTGTTTCGTTGTTACCCCTTTTGTCTGGGACGTGTTAGCACTGCTTTCCGTTTTATTGATGTAAAAGAAAAAAAAGAAAGAAAAGAAAACATCCAGAGGAATTATCTGAAATGAGACATGCGTAATGAAAAGATGTCTCCTTTTGGGCATGATTCCTCTCAAGGCTACACATGCTAGAACATTTCAGTTGAAGTGTAGGCTTTTCCTCTGTTGTCTCACATGTTGGTCTCTCTTGTCTTTGGCCCTGCCTCCTTATATTTACGCTTTTATCCTTTTTATTATTTCTGTTAGTCTGTGAGGATGATAAATGCAGGCTAAGTACCATGTATTTAACAAAAAAATCAAAGTAATGTTTAAAACAACGACTGATTTGAAGCACAACATTCAATTACATTATATCATTTACAAATGTAAATCTTGAAAAATACTATACTAACATATAAACACATTCTTGCTAAAAAAAAATTTGTTTTAATCTATTCAAGCCCTTGGCATGAATCTTCAGTGAATACTCATCGACATAATTATTATGTCTGTACAAAAATAGTGCCAGGAGTTCCAAGAGTATCAAATAAAGTGGGAGAAACAGAATCCTTACTCAAACAAACCATTTCTCCATCAAAAAAACAGTTCTTTTCAACACTACTTCTCCTCTTCTCTTCATTCTGTTCAAGAGGAAGAATGCTAAAGCGTAATGCTACACTTGGCCAGATTTCTGTGCACAAGAAAACAATCGATTCTTTCACCACCACCCTCCTCCTGTCCTCACCCTGCCTCTCTTCATAGCCTCGTGCAACACACTCCCTCCTGGACAAGACGCCAATCGAAAGCAAGAAAACAATTTGGGAAAAGGTCATCGGTTGCCGGCGATGCTATTTTGAGCGTGGGACGGATCTATTTTTAGCCCATCTCATCTTCCAAGATATTGAATCAAGTGGCAGAATGTCGTGGGAGGAGAATCAATTTGCAATATCGATTTTCAACATTACTTTTTTTGTGGACAAGACACGAGACAGCGGCATGAGCGGCTGATTTATTTGTGGTAGGATTGAACTGCTTGATTGGGCTTTAAATAGCACCGAGAAAATGAAAAGATTCCATTTTAGAGGAAATTCTTTCTAAAGCACAAAATGCTTGTACTTACTGGTAGTCTATATACTCAATACCATTAATATTATGCTCCTGTTACATTTCAATCCTAATAAACAAGGTTTTTCTTCAAAAGCTTGCCTGTCTACTGCTCAGACATTATCTGTGTGTGTGTGTGTGTGTGTGTGTGTGTGTGTGTGTGTGTGTGTGTGTGTGTGTGTGTGTGTGTGTGTGTGTGTGTGTGCGTGTGTGTTGAAGTTGAACAGCGTTGAGTTTGACCATTATTCATCTATCGTCCTGTTTGTATAATTGCATAATAGAATGCGTGGGCTATCTGCCCACATCAGATAATTCTGGTATCGTGAACTTTCATGTAAGCCTTCTCTTCTTGAAACAGACATTCTTGAATTTCGTCGAAGTCTTGAAGTCACGATTTGCATGTATCGCACACACTGTCTACAAAAAATCACAAAGCAGATTCTGTCTTCACTTTCCAAAAAAATCGAAACTATTTTGAACCTCCCCTCTAGAGAGTGTTCGTGATTATTCAAATTTCTGGGTATGGATTTTGCTGAGGCTCTGATCCTATCAGTACACATGTGGGTGGGGTGGGAGGGTAAGAGTATCAGCAGGCCCGTGTGCACTCTTGTCTTGGAAATAGTGCGGTCAGAAATGAGAGCAGTGCACGTACATCTCGTCCCGCTTTGTTATGTTACTTTTTGTGTATTTCTTCTATCATGACAAAAATTGTTGTCATCTTTTTTTTTTCAACCTGGTCAATTGTGTTTTGGGTACATTTTTTGGCAGAGATTGTGATCTTTTCTTTCTGTGTCCTGTTCCCTGTCGCTGCCTCTGTTTGTGTTTCACTCACTCACATGGGAACACACAGACAGAACACACATACACACATGCACGAACGCACACATACACAAACACACGAACGCACGCACACACACACAACACACACACAACACAACACACACCATAACACAACACAATTTCTCTATGAATAATAAAGTATTTTGAATTTTATTTGAATTTGAACACAACACAAACACACAGGGACATTTTGGATAAAGTTTTAGTGTTTGAGTTAAAGGTTTTTATGCTATTCAAAGCACAAAAGTGCACCAAGACCAAATCAATACCAGGATGTCTGTGTGGATCTGCGCGCACATGCCTGATATACCAGTACTCGTGGGTACCCTCCAATTGAGGCCACAGAAGACAAGAGAGGAGAGCACTCATTGAGCCCAACTGAAAAGTGCAGAATGGTATCAATGGTGGATGGGGGTGTAGTTGGCAGCAGTGAGAGGGTGTGCAGAGAATATATCTCTTGAGACTTTAGACGTGTTAAACTTTTCCTGGCAACATTAGTGCACACACACACACGCACGCACGCACGCACTCACACACGCGACACACACACGCACACACACACACACACACCACACACACACACACACACACACACACACAGGGACTGAAGCTGCAAGGACTGACAAGAACACAAATTAAAGGTGGATCGGTTGTCTAGAGATTATAATGCGCCTGCCTAGAAAGCGAAAAGTCAGATTAGAGTTTGCGTTGTTCGAATCCCTAAGGGCCCAAAACTTGTTCCCCATCCATTAGACCATGAGTGGTGGTCTGGGTGCAAGTGTTTCGGATGTGACGAGACGATAAACCGAGGTCCCGTGTTTACACATCATTGCTTAGCACATGTAAAAGAACCAACACACACACACACACCGCTCGCTCTCTCTCTCTCTCTCTCTCTCTCTCTCTCTCTCTCTCTCTCTCTCTCTCTCTCTCTCTCTCTCTCTCTCTCTCCTCTCACACACACACACACACACACACACACACAGATAGAGAGAGGGCAGAGACAAGAGAGAGACAAAGAGATACAGACAGACAAAATGACAGAAAGAGAGACATAGAGAAAGCTAGAGAGTACCAGAGACCACATAGAGATACACGGAAACACAGAGAGGAGTGGTGGGGGTAGGAGGGGAGAGGGTAACAACAATAGTGGCAACAGAGAAAGTGACAGAGACAGATAGCCTAGACAGAAAGACAGACTGGGACAGAAAGAAAAAAAAAGGAAGAAGGGAGGGGGGAGAGAGAAGAGAGAGAGAGAGAGAGGAGAGAGAGAGAGAGAGAGAGAGAGAGAGGAGAGAGAGGAGAGAGAGAGAGAGAGAGAAGACAGACAGACAGACAGACAGACAGACAGACAGACAGACAGACAAGACAGAAAGAGACAGAGATAGAGACAGGAAAGCAGAAACAGAGACAAAGAGAGAGAGGAAGGGAGAAAGAGAGGAGAAAAACGAAGACAACTACATGATACTTAGAGAAAATGTAGAGATCTGGAACCAAAGAAGAGAGCGAGTCAGAAAGACAGAAAGACAGGGAGAAACAGAGAGACCGCTACACACAAAAAAACATGGGGACTGGAAGCTGCAAGGGGATGATGACAGGAACACAAAATAAATAAAAAATGACAAGGGGAGAGAAGAAAGAGGAAGCAGGCAACAACGAAGTAAAACATAATATATATATATATATATATATATATATATATATATATATATATATATATATATATATATAATCATATGCAGGCAATACCAGAACCAGAAGATGTGAAAGGAAAAAAGGAAATCCATAACCACCCAGTGTGTGTGGAGGAGGGGGGACAGGAGGGGAGGACAGGAGGGGGAAGTACAGTGAAATGGTCTGCATGCAGTGGGCGATGGTGAGGGGGTGGGGAAAAACAAGAGAGTGGGAGGCTATGACGTTATGTCGCTTATGACGTCAATGTCACTCTTGCACAAACTTCCCACGGTTATATTTTCCAATGGGTTTGGAATTGGGAAACTAGATACATCACACACACACACACACAGGCACATTTGGAAACATATCCTGTATGTGTGTGAGTGAGTGAGTGAGTGAGTGAGTGAGTGAGTGTGTGTTGTGTGTGTGTGTGTGTGTGTGTGTGTGTGTGTGTGTGTGTGTGTGTGTGTGTGTGTGTGTGTGTATTCTTTATCTGTTCTTTTATTTCGAGAATAGTGGAATTAGCCTATGCACATTTTTACATTCAATCCCCATGTACAAATGATTTTGTCAATGTTGCCCATTTGTTTCCCCCAGGACATAATGTGTTTATCTGTGTGTGTGTGTGTGTGTGTGTGTGTGTGTGTGTGTGTGTGTGTGTGTGTGTGTGTGTGTGTGTGGTGTGTGTGTGTGTGCTGTTGTGTATGTGTGTGTTTGTGAGTGTGTTGTGTGTGCATGCGTGTGAGTGAGTGTGATGTAAACGTGCTTACACAAGGGCACGTGTGTGTTCTTGTCTGTGTGTATACATAGGGGGTGCTTCATGCGTGTGTACTGGCATAATTATGTGGTGATCCTTTAAGTATCTGTGTGTGTGTATGTGCATGCGTGCGTCGCGCGCGCATGCATGTGTGACTGTGTGTGTATGTGTTATATATTGTGTGTGATCTTTGTAGATTTTTTTATATAAAACCTGGCTACTGCAAAAGAATAAAGAAACAGTGATGATGCCCTGTGGGCAGATATTAAACACGAGGCAGCTATAGTCTTCAAGTCACGCTCCTGCCTACACTTCACAGATAGTGTATGGCTGAATAGGCTGAGCTTTTTTTGTTTCCAGGTTTGGGCTGTTGTCGGTTTGGGGCTTTTCTTTTCTTTCCTGTCACCATGAACAGATACGGTAAAAGCTTCTTCCCCCGTTAGTCTTAAATGAGGATTTGTTCAGAGCCTGGCATGCTTTCTGATGCTCTTTTAGGGTTTATTATTTTTTAATCCAACATGAAAGATGTCCTTTTGTTGTCCATTTCCCATCAGATTCAACAGGTTGATAGTTGTGCTTTTTTTTTTGGTAAGCTGGGTGTACTGAAAGCTTGAGCAAATTGATTTGTACTTTTATCTCATTATTGGAACTAACTCTTCTATTCTCTCTGTCTGTCTGTCTGTCTGTCTGTCTGTTCTGTCTGTCTGTCTCTCGTCTACTCTGTCTGCTCTCTCCTCATCCGTCTCTCGTCTCTCTCTCTCTCTCTCTCTCTCTCTCTCGTCTCTCTCTTTTCCTCTCTCTCTCTCTCTCCTTTTCTCTCCTCTCTTGCTTTCCTTTTCTATGTGTCTTTAATCTGATTTCAAAACTGCACATAACATCAGCAAAGCAGAAGAAAAGATGTCACTTCCTTTTCTTCTTTCTTTTTTGTGTTTTTTTGTTTTTGTTTTTTTTTGCTTCTCCAGATGGACAATGTCAATCAGAACAATGATGGTGCTAGGGAATTCCACGTTGATTTTCCTACGTCCTGCTGACAAGCATCATTCTCCGTGAAGACTGTACTGCGTGGCTGATGTATTACAAAGGAAGCCTTTTTAACGCTCATAACAGGACAAAGAGAGGCCTAAAGGAAACAGCACGCCGACCATTAACGTGCTATTGTTGTGCCCATTTGCTGGCTGTACACATGGCAGCCTGTATTGTTTTCTCTGTAATTCCCTGCCTCCTTTTTGCCTCTCTCTCTCTCTCTCTCTCTCTCTCTCTCTCCTCTCTCTCTCTCTCTCTCTCTCTCTCTCTCTCTCTCTCTCTCTCTCTCTCTCTCTCTCTGCTCGTGTCTGTCTCTTTCTCGTTACCTGTCTGTCTATAGATCTGTCTTGTCTGTGTCTATGTCGGTCTCTGTCTTTTTTTTTGTCTCTGTCTGCCTTTACTGTCTCTCTGTCTCTTGTCTCTTTGTATGTAGTTGTATTTTCTCTCTCTCTCTCTTTCTTTCTCATTCTCTGGCTTGTTCTTCTGTTTTATTCCTTTCAATTTCACTTCATTGTTTTGGCCCCTGACTGTTCATGCACGCACGCAATGCGCGCGCGTGCACCACACACACACACACACACACACACACACACACCAAATTAGAGGATTGTAGAGACCTGGAACCAAAGAAGAGACTGAGACAAGTCTTCTTTTGCATTTACCTTGTTTGTCTTACTTTGTCTCTCTGTTTCCGTCTTTCTATTTACCTATCTGTCTGTTTCTCTTTCCATCTTTTCATTTATCTGTCTGCCTGTATGTCTGCCTGTCTCTGTTTCTGACTCTCTACATTTGTCTCTCTGTGTATATGTATCTTTACCTGTCTCTGTCTGTCTTCTGTCTGTCTGTCTGTCTGCCTCCTCTCTCTCTCTTCTCTCTCTCTCTCTCTCTCTCTCTCTCCTCTCTCTCTCTCTCCTCTCCCCCTCCTCCTTCCCCCCTCTCTCTCTTTGATGCATAAAGCATAAGCATCCACATGTCCAATTAGCCAATTAATTTCATATCATATCTAATACAACAACAGTTAGTTTGAAGCACAATGTCTAACCGCAATTGTGAATCAGTGAATTATCCCAGACTAAGCACTATTGCTGAAGATTAAAAAAAAAAAAAAAACTTGGCATTTTTGCACTGGCTACGAATCTCATAGTGTAGTTGTTGTTTTTTTTAAAGAATATTCTCATTAAGAAACAGCACCCAGAAGTCTTTTTGCTACTTAACACGTGGACCTTCAAAGGATAGAGGAAAGCAAAGGTATACTGCGCTACATGTTGACATTTGATGGGGGTAAAAAAATCAATTCTCTCTACATGCCCATTCTCTCTTCTCTTCCGAAGGACAGTCAGTGTCAGGGTCCCCGCATGATATCACACTCAGCAACACTTTCATTTTTTCAGAGAATAACGATTGATGTTCTCCTATCAGTCTGTATCACTTCCTTCTTTTTGTCTATCTCTTTTCCCTCCAAAGTCTCTTCCTTGTGAGAGTGGACAGGGGGGGAGGGGGGGAACAGTGGAGGGTGGGCAGAAAGGGAGAGGAGGAAGATGGAGAGGGAGGAAGGAATGCGATAAAGGGGAGGGATACAAAGTAAACAAACAAACAAACCCCACCCCTCTATGTTTGCGGTTGGCCAGTGCTGCTATTTTCATACTCTGATGTATTTGATGTTACATCATTTCTGCTCCCTCAAGGGGGTCAAGGAAATGGGGATGTTTGTCAGTGTGGGAGGAACGCCCTTTTTCATGTTTTTATACAGCATTTTTTGAACTGATGAACAATAAAAAATAAAAACAAAAAAAAAGGTTTGTTGTTTGTTTGGTTGGTTTTTTGGGGGTATGTGTTTCGTGTTTTTCTGTTTGTCTGGAGGCGTAAGTGCTGTCTTCAATTTCGTTGATGTTGGCAGAAAATAAAAGGGTTGGGTAAATGGTCTGAAACCTGAGGCGGGTGATCACATCACACTTTGTTGTGGACTTGACTGCCTTTAAAGCCATCAATGTGACGTCTCCCTTTGAGTGTCGGCTCTTCCTATGTCAACTGGCTTGTTTGTTTGTTTAACTTCTTTATTCTCTTGCATTGCCCCACTTCTCTCTTCTCACACTTGTTTTCTCATCCCTGTCTCCTAGTTTGATAACACAGACAAATCCAACTACCCAAAACGCAAATCGGTGTACAAGCACACATTTCAAATAATTATTGTATTCTTTTTCAACAATAAACCAGGCCGCGATATTTAAGTAGCGCAAAACTGCTAAAGAAATCTAATAGATCATGCCCAAGGAATAAACCTTATGGACGCTTATTGGAATATGTAACTGAAAAAATCATCACCCAGGAATCCAGACCTCCATGTTTTCAGAGTGTGATAGAAGAAGTAATGCCTTCACACAACACGTCGTCGTTTCATGAAAACAAATTATTTCTGTTTACACTTCCATTCCCTTTCTCTCTGTTCAGAATGATGCTACAGCATAATGCTTCGCTCAGAATAGCCTGGTCTTTGCGCGTGCACACAGCACACACACAACACACACACACACAAACACACACACACACACACACACACACACACACACACACACACACACACACACACACACACAAACTAATCGATTCTTTATTTCGCCTTCTTCATTTTATTTCTCTTTCTTTCACAACCTCGTGCATCACACACACTCTCTCTTTAACAAGATGGCAAAGGAAACCAAGAAAACAATTCTGGAAAAGGTCAGCGGGTCGCCAGTGTTGCTATTCTGAGGATGGGACGGATCTATTTTTAGACTATCTCGTCTCTCTATCTCTCCCAAAGCATTGAGCAGAGTTGCACAAATTCTTTGACGTGGGAGGAGAATCGATTCACGGCATTGATTTTCAACCCAGTGTTTGTGAATGAGACACGGAATAGAAGTAACGTCAGAGCTTGAATAATTTGTGTTTGGAGTTGCTTGTATAGGTTTTATACCCCATTTGGATGGGAGTGGCCATAGCAGGGTGTGTATTAGTGGTTAGAGCATTGTGCTTGCGATTGAATGGCTTCGGTTTGAACCCCAGGCTTGAGCCATCACCACGATGCCTATAAAAGAGGATTTTTCCCTTGTGTTGACATCAGGACCGACTCCACTCATTTAAAAAGTCCTTCAGATAAGACTATAACCAATGTCTCATGTGTGAACGCCCACAGAACATCTTGTGCACACGTTAAAACCTGTTCTGCCATTCACAATAGTATGCCATTCGTGCCAATAAAAACGCATGACAAAAAATATATACTTAAGAGAGCACATGCACACGTGCACTGGTGTTGTATTTAGACATAGCCCCATAGTCAGAATGCAGCTATCAGAAAGGTTAGTTAAAACGGTCCATATGCAAACTCTTACTTTTTTTTTAATTTCAGAGTTGTAGCTCATGAACAACAACAACAGAAAATACCTTAGTGAAAAGATTAACTGCACGTAGAGGATGTTCTGAGTTACGTATAAAATGGATCTGCTCTAATCAAATAAATCTATTCATCACTATCAATATCATAGCCTTTAAAGGGTTTTTCAGTTTTCAAGCGAGTGCTCTGACCACTGAGCTATCCCGCTCCCAACGGCGGATCAATAGGGATGACAAAAAGTATATTTAAAAAGCGGCATGCACACTGCTCTTGTTTGAATACCACTACCTAAATCATTTATGGTGTGCAGAAACAGTCCCACACGAAAAAATCCCACGCCTAGCTGAACCTCAGAGCTGTAGCCAATGAAGGGAAAAAAGCCGTCACAAATTCAAAAAGTGGCCTGGATGAGATAGCTTAGTAGTATTGACTGTAGGTGTCTGTATTTTTTACAAAGCCATTGATTGTTTTATTTTAATCGTTCTTAAAGAAAGGAGAAAGAACTTGAAAGCTCTCTTTTTCTTTGTTCATCTGTCTGTCTGTCTATATAATCTGAATGTCTATCTAACTCCTGTACTGTCTGTATGTCTGTCTGTCTGTTTCTCTCTCTCTCTCTCTCTCTCTCTCTCTCTCTCTCTCTCTCTCTCTCTCTCTCTCTCTCTCTCTCTCTCTCTCTCTCTCACCACACACACACACACACACACACAGGCACACGCAGCGCACCACATACGTACACTACACACACACACACACACACACACACACACAACACACACACACACACACACACACATACAAACACACAAACACCATCCCATTTTGGTTTTGTTACTCAAGCAAACAGATGAAAACTGTAACCTTTGGAATGTCACGTGAAACGCTCTAGCAAAGAAGCAAACCAACCGAACCACCTGTTGCTCAACAGGCCTACAGATCAAATCAATCACTTCAGCCTGAGAACTGCCCGCCTAAGGGAACCAGCTGAAGCTATTTTCAGCTCTAGTGGTCCCATTTTTAGACTGTGACGCCCAGAGCTGTGGACATTAATTTGAGCAACGTGAATTCCTGATTCTAGCAATCCCCCACAATGGTGGAGAGATAGGAGTTTTATGCCTTTGTATAATATTACACTATGGTATGGAAAGGTGAAATGGTGGCGGGGGGGGGGGGGGGGGGGAAGTTTGGAAAGGTATATATAAGGTTCACATAATGGACAGCTGGTTTTTGTGTCTTTGTTGTAAAGTAGTTACTATTTTTCCTTTATAGAAACAGAGAAAATAAATTCAGCCAAAATGGGAGTCTACAGTACAGGCGACTGCTGAGAGTTTAATGATCAAACAGAACAACAAATGAAAGTGTTCTTGATGAACTCTCAGAGCAAAGACAAGCCTTGGCTGAAATTGATAAGTGCCGACTGAGATTTTGTTGGTTATGCCAGCAGAAACACACAGACAAATCTGATGATGACAGTTCTCAGGATAAGGTTGAGGGCAGAAAGAAAAGTGGCAGACCTTTCACCAGCAACGTTCTACAGTTCCAACATCACTGAGATCAGTGGTGAGGGAGGGCTACAGGAGTTTGTAGAACTCAGCAGAGACACACAGAGAGAGAAATGGTGGGTCGTGGAGCCTAGTGGCAGTGCTTGGAACTCCTACCCACGACAGCAACAGCTCCAAATAAGCTGAGTTGAGTCAAGCCTCCTGTCATTGCTTAAGGAGTCACTGGGACACAGTACTTCAATTTTTTTGTCAGGCAGTGTGTTGTGGGCAAAGTTGAATTTGGTAGAGCCCATCCTCGCCTTGTAGAAGGGTGCATGCTGAATCTGTTAGTATTCTTCCTATCCCTGACAAATAGCTATCATACCTTCTATGAAACATGAAAGCGATTTTTTTCATGTGTGCACAAGATGTTCTGCATCTTTTTGCACATGCGATCTTGGTTTCTGGTGACTATAATTATGAAAGACTGTTGGGGCAGTAACCAATGTTAACTGAAGCAAAGCAACATTTTCCTCAGATGGACACTATAGTGGAAACTCAAATCCACACTCTCAGTTCATGTCAGTTCAAGGCTTTAACAGCTAGGCTGTACTCGCTCTGTCAGGATAGATGCCAGTTTTTATAGACGGCAACCAAAGGTTAAACCTGTTGCTCTCACTGCTCTAACAAAGAAGCTAACCAACCAACCAACCACCCAACCACCTGTTGCTTAACAGGTCAATCAACGACATCGATCATATCGATCTGAGAAATACCCCGCCCAGTGAAACCAGGCGGCTGATGCTATTATCAGGTCAGGTGGTCACCCTTTTTAGACTGTTGCGTCTCAAGTTGTGGGCGTGTGAGCAGCTTGAATTTCTCCGCTTTGCAAACTTACGTAGGCGGAGAGAGAGATAATGTTGTGTACGCTAGGTTCGGGAGTTGGGAAATGGAATTGAGAAGGGTTGCAAGAGAGAGGGGGTTTTCTTGTTTGTTTTTTTTTCTCGGGAGAGGGGGGAGGGGGTAAAGGGGAGAGAAGTGCGTTATGATCGATTGGGAAAGAGCTGCTTTCAATAGTTTTTATTGCATTCTCTCTTTCTCTCGTTTTCAACGCTCTAACCACTAGGCCATCGCGCTCCCCGAATTTTGCTGACGATACTTCGGCCATCTGAACTTTGGAATCAGTAACCAAACTAGGTTTAATCAGCACTCAGTTGCAAACTCTCAGAGTGTTTGTGGTCTGGAAAACGAGAGGGCGAATGATTTTCTGGTAATTATTTGTCGTTTCCATGCAGTGTGTGAAAATAATATTTGGCATCTTTCTGAAACTATCAATTATTCAGCTTGATTTATACGAGAGAGAGAGAGAGAGAGAGAGAGAGAGAGAGAGAGAGAGAGAGAGAGAGAGGAGAGAGAGAGAGAGAGAGAGAGAGAGAGAGAATTCCGGATAAAACCAATGATACTAATTCAGATTCAGACAGCTTACAAACCTTATCTGCGTTTCCCATCTCTACTACATTTAACACCTTAATTTAAACAACGCCCACTACATAATAGAACTTGGGGTGTGGCGTACTTAATTAGACAATGTTATCAGCTAGAGAATATCTATATCATGCTTCATCTCTTTTTTTTTGGTTTTATATATCAATTAGCACAGAGTAACTGTATCAAAGGATCCTCTCTACTTATGTACTTATCTATTTTATAAATAATTATAAGGAATTCTGTTCTTTCCCATCCCATTCTGTTGTATCTTGTTCTGCTGTATTCTAGTCCACTTTATTCTAGTGTAGTCTAGTGTGGTCTATAGTCTGTTCTGGTCTGGTCTGGCTTGGTCTAGTGTAGTCTCAGAACAGATGACATTTACAAAACTGCACACACACGGGTACTGGATGTAAAAAAAAGCATATGATTACTTATTCCATTATCCTCAATATAAAAGAATAACTAAATAAATAAAAATAAATAAATAATCTAGTCTGATCTAGTGTGGTCTAATCTAGCCTAGTCTGGTTGGTCTAGTGCAGTCTTATCTAGTCTGGTCTGGTGTGGTCTAGTGCAGTCTAATCTAGTCTGGTCTGGTGTGGTCTAGTGCAGTCTAATCTAGTCTGGTCTGGTGAGGTCTAGTGTAGTCTTATCTAGTCTGGTCTGGTGTGTCTAGTGTAGTCTTATCTAGTCTGGTCTGGTGTGGTCTAGTGCAGTCTTATCTAGTCTGGTCTGGTGTGGTCTAGTGCAGTGTCATCTAGTCTGGTCTGGTCTGGTTTAGTCTGCTCCAGTCTGGTCTGGTCTGGTCTAGTGTAGTCTAATCTAGTCTCATCTAGTCTGGTCTAACATGATCTAGTGTAGTCTGGTCTAGTGTAGTCTGGTCTGGTCTGGTCTAGTCTGGTCGAGTCTAGCCTTGTCGAGTTGAGTCTTGCCCACTCTTTTTTTTTTTTAACTGAGCTCTGAACCTAAGGGGAAAACTACTACACCAAACATGCTATCGAACCATTTTCTCCAAGAAGAGGTAGGGAGGTTAGGAAAAGAGGGATAATAATTACGAACACACACGAACAGGTTGGTGAAGGAGGAGAAGAAAAGGAAGAAGAAATCGATCAATACTTCATCTGTCAGTCACAACCACTCCTCCCCTCACCTCTTCCTCCTCCTCCTCACCCTCCTCCTTCTCCTCCTCACTCTCCTCCTCCTCCTCCTCCTCCTCCCTTTCCTCCTTCCCTTTCCCCTTCCACAAACCAGCTAGGCTTCGTTATGGCCTTGTCACATAACAAGCTGGCATGAGGGGTAAGAGAAGGTCTGGTGGCAACAAACTTTGAGGTTTCTGTTTGTTTTGTTTATATTTGTCTTCTATTATAAGATGAGGCTGTTTTATGAAATGCGGGTTTTTTTCTTAAAACTTATCTGTACTGCGTTTGTTTTGCGATGTCGTACAGCCTGTCTGATTGATCTATATTCATCCTTTTGTTCGTTTCGTTTGTTCGTTCATTTGTTTGTTTGCTTGTTACTTTGACTTTTGTCATTTCAGTGTTTTCCCCCTTTTTCGACTTTCGTTGAATAATTATTCTCTCTCTCTCTCTCTCTCTCTCTCTCTCTCTCTCTCTCTCTCTCTCTCTCTCTCTCTCTCTCTCTCTCTCTCTCTCTCTCTCTCTCCTCTCTCTCTCTCTCTCTCTCTCAAGGCATGGCATGGCATGGCATGGCATGGCATGGCATGGCATGGCATGGCATGGCATGGCAAGAAAAGGCATAGCAAGTAAATGCAAGGCATGGCAAGAAAAGGAAAGGCAAGGCAAGAAAAGACAAGGCAAGGCAAGGCAAGGTGTTTTAATTTTGTGGATAAGGGATCAAGAACTTTGCTTTTCCTTGCATCGTAGTGGTTTCCAAGCAACAATAGTATCTTATGTAAGACTATTTGATGTTAGACACACACACAAACACACAAACACACAAACACACACACACATCAATGGATCAGGAGTGGACACAACAGTCCCTGTCCACACCACTGATCACACCTACACCCTCACAGGCGGGGGCTTCACACTGTCTGCCACACTTGACTGACTACCCACTCCTTGCCCATTTGTCTAAGTCTACCCACAGTGGGGAACACATTGCCCACCTAGCAGCATTACTATCACCACCCAACTCTCTTTAATCTATTTCAGTTTACGGCACAGCAATCGCTCTACTGCCACCATCACTGTTCTCTGCAATTCATGTCCATTCACACCAGAAAACCATCCATTTCGCTCTGCTGGTGCCCTGACCATTGTCCACAATCTATTTCTACCCACTGTGGAGAAATTTGCTCACATAGTACTAAATAACCGCCACCATCACCACTCCCTTTAATCTGTTTCTGCTAATGGTGGAGGGATGGTTCACCAAGCACTACCTATTTCTATCACCCCTCTCTGCAGACTGGTGTACAAATTATCCACCTAGGTCTACTGCTAGCCTCATGATCATTTTCTGCGATGTGTTTCTATCCACAGTGGAGAAATCACCCACGTAGTACTTACTAATACCATCACCCTCATCACCACTCCCTTTAATCTGTTGCTATTGGTGGAAAGGAGATTGCGGACTAAGAAGGACTTCTACTGCAATCATCGTTTCTAGCAGTAGTTCATTTCTACTTGCAGAAGAGGAATTGCCCATGCAGTACTAAGTTCTCTCCTGTGGAGATGCCTGGGGTCTGTCAGTATAAATACCATCTCCACCTGAAAATTCTGTGCTATGAATTCCTCTCCCATATTCTTTTCTTTGTTTCTCTGGCTTGTTCCTTTTCTTCTTGTCACCTCCTTCTTGTATATTTTTCGTCCTTTTTGGCTCCTTTTCCTGACTTTTTTGTAGAAAGCTTAAAACATAACAGTTCTCTCTACCACACCAAAGTCAGATGTGCTAAGCCTGACTTGTCAGGCGCTTAACGGCAGTGCAACTCATTTTCGCTGTAATGACAGACAACAATCGTTGCTGTCTAAGCGTTTGATGGAGAGGAAGAAGTTCCTACTTTCACTAGCCAGGCTCTTTAATACGTCTTTATCCATGGTGAAGAAATAACTGACCTAGTACTACTATTATACGTCTTTTTCTATGGTGAAGAAATGGTTTACCTAGCACCACTGTTGCTATAGCTACTCTAGGCAATTTATTTCTTCCTAGGGTGGACAGTTGCCAACTTAAGGACTGCTGTCGTCATCTGTAAGCCCTTGAATTATTTCTAGATCTACTACCACCAAGAAATCACCCACCTATCACAACCATCGCCATCACACTTCCTTTCAATCTGTTTTTACTGACGGCAGAGAAATTGGTAACCAAGCACTACTATTTGGATACAATACACTGCAATCTATTTCTAACCAGGAAGTTAGTTTAGCCATCACCAACACCATCACAATTCCCTTTAATCTACGTCTACTTAGAGCCGAGAAATTGCTGAGCAAGGACAACTGTTTCAACACTGCTCTCTGCAATCTATTTCCAGCCAGGGTGTACAAAACACCCACCTAGCTCACCCATCACCAACACTGTTAACAGTCACCACTTCCTTCAAGCTATTTCTACTTCAGACTGAAAAATTGCTAACCAAACACTATACTGTTCCACAGTCACATTCTGAAATCGATGTCTAACAAAACGCCCACGTAGGTCGCCCATCACCAACACTGTAACAGTCATCATTTTCTTCAAGTTATTTCTACTTAATGCTAAACAAATTGCTAACCAAACACTACTGTTCCATAGTCAGGCTCTGAAATTGATGTCAAACAAAACGTCCACCTAGCTCGTCCACCACCATCACCATCACCCCTTCCTTCAATGTAATTTTTACTTTTTGGGGGAAATTGCCTATTGAGTACTACCATCACCATTACCACTCTCTGCACCTTGTTTCTGTCTATGGCGGGAAAAGCTTGTCTACTTCAAACTACTATTGCCGTCTCTACCCCCCTTCATCTATTTCTACCCAGAAATTGTAAATTGTCCATCATCTCTGCAGTTGCCGTCACCACTCTCTGCAATCGTTCTACCCATGTAAAATTGCCCACAAGCACAACTATCACCTTAACCATCCTGTTATTTACTTCCACTTACGGTGAGCACACTGCCCACTAAGCACAACTATCACCACCACCACTCTCTTTTATCTACTTCTACTTATGGTGAAAATACTGCCTACTTAGCAACTACCATCACCACCACTCTCTTTAATCTACTTCTACATATGTGAAAATATGCCTACTATAGCACAACCATCACCACCACCATCTCTTTTATCACTTCTACTATGGTGAAATACCTGCCCACTAAGCACGCCATCACCACCACACTCTCTTGTATCTACTTCTACTCATGGTGAAAACTGCCACTAGCACAACCTTTACCATCACCACTCCTTTATCTACTTCTACTTAGGTGGGGAAAACCCTTCAACCAGCATACTACTACTGTCACACTCTCTACAATCTATTTCTACCACAATTAATCACCTAATAACACAACCCCTCCATCACCCTTGCCCCCCCCTTCAATCTGTTTCTACCTAATCTCCCCTGCCCCCCCAAAATTGCTAAGCAAGCACTACTACCACCACCTCTATGCTACTCAACAAGACTGCCACTGTCTTCTCACCTACCCACGTGGGGAAAACCCACCCCATCTAACCCCTATCACTATGCCTCCATCCCTTTAATTATTTGTGTCCTCCACAGAGAAATTGCCCACCAAGCGCTGCTATTGCCATCGCGACCATCACACCATCACGTGAGCACCATCAGGACATGAGATGGCCTGTCTAGACAAACCTTCCGTTTCTGTTTGCCCTCAAGGTGGTGGAAGGGATGGATGGATGATAGGTAGTAAAATATGTCGGTAGTGTTTGTATGATTGTTTGTGTCTTTGGTTAGGAGTGGTGGACGTGGTATGTGGGGTAAATGTTGTGGTGTTGTGGGGTGGTGTGTGTGGTGGTGGTGGTGTGGATGGTTGTGAGGTGGTGGTGCAAGTGGGGGGGGGTGGAAAAGAGAGGGGGGAAGAAGGGTGGTTTTGTGTACAGTTGTGTGTGTGTGTTTTATTTATCTTTATTTTTTTTATTTAATTTCAT
>CM060319.1:58393275-58395775 GCA_030674155.1 Stramonita haemastoma | reverse complement strand
CTCTCTCTCTCTCTCTCTCTCTCTCTCTCTCTCTCTCTCTCTCTCTCTCTCATCTCCCTCTCTCTTTCCATTCGTACCTCTCTCTACATTCATTTTCTCTCTGCCCTGTTGATTTCTATAGCTCTCTTCCTCTTGTACCTTTTGCAGCAGGGAATATAATTAAGAATCGATTGGCCTTTATCTACTGGTTTGGTTTCCTTTGTCTTCATATCTCTTTTCGTGTTTTCCCCTTCTTGCCTTGTCTCCGTAATGGTCAGCCTTTATAATGCTTTGCCGTGACTTAAGGAAGAAAAGTGTGTTCTTCCATCCTTCAGGCAGACACGTGACTCACACGTGATAGATACTTAAACCATTAGTATATTTTATGAGACCAAGACAGAGTCATGACAGATATGGCACGTAAGTCAGCCTTTTAACAGCTCTATAAACTCTTGAGAACTGGGCACGTGACATACACGTGACATGTATTTTAAAATAACACAATAGGATTGCTGGACACGTGACAAAAGACGCTTCCTTCCGATCCTCATCTCCAGCTATTCTTCAGTATTTTATTATATTTAATATATTTTTATTATTTATTATTATTTATTTATTTATTATTTATTTATTTATTATTTATCATTATTTATCTATTTATTCTTTGCTACCGAGAATAATGGGAATAAGCAATCGTGTGTTTTTTATTATATATATTTTTACTTCCAGCATAACAAAACCAAGGTCACTTTTGTGGACTTTATTCATTGGTCAATGTGTATGGTATGGTATGGTATGGTATGGTATGGTATGGTATGGTATGGTATGGTATGGTTATGGTATGGTATGGTATGGTATGGTATGGTATGGTTCTGTCCTGTTTAATGGTATGTAATGATATGGTATGGTAGTTGTTGTATCGTATGGTATGGTATGGAATGTATGTTGTATGTATGGTATGGTATTGGTATGGTATGGTTGTAGGCATGGATATGGATGGTATGGTATGGTATGGTATTATGGTAGCAGTAGTATGGTATGGTATGGTATGGTATGGTATGGTATGGTATGGTATGGTCATGGTATGGTATGGTATGGTATGGTATGGTATGGTATGGTATGGTATGGTACTCTGTTACATTGCATTGCATAGAACCGCATCGCATCGTATTGTGTTGTATTGTACTGTATTGTGTCATTTTCTATTTGTATTGTATTGTATCCTATTGTATTCTATTCTATTGTTTTTGTTGCATTGTATTGTATCTAATTCTATTGTATTGTATTGTGTTGTGTTGGATTGTATTGCGTTGTATAGTTATTGTGTATCTCTCTCAGTCATGAATATTTCTATGGTGAAATCCAAAATGCTCTCCCTGGTGAAAACACGTTGCCAGAGGAGTACCGCTACTCAAAAAAATCCAGTATAATTATGCATGTATTTGCTTCCATATGAGAATGGCAATTTTCCAGCAAACGAATGCCAGTGACAATTCTTTTGCTAGCGTGGGTTCTTAAACATACACTGAACATGTATCGCACATGAGACGGCGTCAGTTTATCGTATCATCTGAAAGACTAGCATCCAGAAAACTACTCAAGGTTTCGTGAAAGGGAGACAAATTGGATCAGACCCGCAACTTGTTGTTTCTCGACGAGTGTCTTGCATCTGTATTACCGAGTTATTTTAGTGGATGTGGATAGTGTTACATGGTTATTTTTCAAGTGGTGGGAGAGTAAAAGAAAATTAATAACAAGCTTACTTTTGAGAATAAAAGTTTGGATTTTCCTCCTTGCCTCGATCATCTAAATGTGGGTTAGAACTACTTATTTCGAAGTGCGTGCGTGCGTGCGTGCGTGCGTGCGTGCGTGTGTGTGTTGTGTGTGTGTGTGTGTGTGTGTGTGTGTGTGTGTGTGTGTGTGGTGTGTGTGTGTGTGTGTGTGTGTGTTTGAGTGCATGTGTGGGTGCGTATTCGTGTGTGTGTTGAGTGCATGTGTGCGTGCGTATCTGTGTGCGTGCATGCGTACATGTATGTGCGTGTGTTTGTGTGTGAATATGTGTGTGTACATGCGTGCGTGTATGTGTGTGTATTTATGACTGTGTTCGTTTGTAAGGGTAAGGAAGGGGATTGTTTGTGCTTGTGTGTGAGTGACCAAACATTTTTTTTTTTAATGTAATATGCGTTATATATGCTTCCTTGATTTTTTATATTCAACAAGACATCACACACACACACATACATGCCTGCACATACCCACACACACACACACACACACACACACACACAACACACACACACACACACACACACACACAACACACACACACACACACACAAACACACACACACACACACACACACACACACACACACACACACACACACACACACACACACACACACACCACACACACACACACACACCACACACACACACACACACACACACACACACACAAGTGAGATCAGACTTGCTTGTCCTTGACGACATTCCATTTCCATGGAAACCCATCACAGAC
>CM060319.1:58383275-58388275 GCA_030674155.1 Stramonita haemastoma | reverse complement strand
TGTGTGTGTGCATGCTTTAAATTTCGTGTTGGCTAGGAGGTACTACAGCTTTAGTTTCCGGGCGAAGTAGTGTCTTCTATGGCCTTCTCTTAAGAAAACAGCTCATTTTAGTTTGATTTTTCAAAGGCATGAACATATGTATTACTGTATCACTGTGTTGATGGGTCCAGGATTGGGACTAATGCCAGGTAAAAAGAAAGGTAAAGAAAGGTAAAGGTGTCCCATAACCTGTGTGGTCGTACGGGAGCGAGGCGTCAGAAACCTCCGCTTCTCTAGGGGCCAGCATATTGGGGGTGACGCCCATCTCCTCTCCCTCGCTGCTTTACCTTCCCTCACCCTAAAGAGGGCAGGTACCCATTTACAGCCGGGGGAACTGTACTGTAGCCAAGCCTGTAAACGGTCACCCATCCAATTGGCAACCACGCTCGATGCTGTTTAACCTCGGCTGGGGGAAAGCGAGCGCGCTGACCACTGAGCTATCCCGTAATGTCTGATACATTAATTTGAGAATAAATGGAACAGGCAGAAAGAATTGCAGGCTTAAAACTCAGTATCAAGAAGACTAAGGCCGTTTTTATATTGGTGAATCCATGGGTGGAAATATGTAAGGTGATGGAGAACTCTTGCAAGTTGTTGAACATTTTACATAATTATCTTGAGTCATCCACAGCAGCTAATGCCTCGTGCACCAAATATCAAAGCAAGAATCTCTCAAGCTGAATAAAGAATGGTCCGTCTTACTAGCAGTTTGGAAAGACAGATTGGTAGGAAATGAATTCCAACTATTGTGAACATTAGTTTGGCCCGTTTCTTCAGTAGAATTCGGCAATACTTCAGTCACTCTTTCCACTGCTGTAAAGTATCTAGGGGTTGTTATCGACAACACACTATCCATGCAAAAATTCATCACCCAGACCTGCCAGTCATACTACTATCAATTAAGACGTATTAGTGCAATTCGAAAGTACCTGTCCACTGATGCAACATCTAAACTCGTCACGTCTCTGATTCTTTCACGTCTCGACTATTGCAATTCTCTTTTGGCTGGTCTGCCAGCATCATCTATCCACTCCCTTCAACGTATACAAAACTCTGCAGCTCGACTGGTCCTCAGAAAGAAAAAATCTGAGCACATTACTCCTCTCTTGCAATCTCTCCACTGGCTGCCTGTGCCACAGAGAGTAAACTATAAGATCAGTACTCTCTGTTATAAATGTCTTCACAAAACAACACCCTCCTACTTCTGTGAATGTCTTTACCCGTACACTCCTTCTCGTTCTCTCCGCTCTGCTGCAGATACCCTGCGCTTACAAATACCTAGATTCAATCAATCCACCGTCGGCCGTCGCGCTTTCTCTGTTTCTGGTCCAGTGATCTGGAACGATCTCCCTCTCTCCCTTCGTAAAAAGCCTACCTGTGACACATTTAAATCCAGCCTCAAGACACACTTATTTCAAAGCTAAGACTTTCCTATCCTGTTTCCTCTTCTGCCCCTGCTCTCAACAGTCGAACTATCCACCACCCTGCCAAAGTGTTTAACCTCTATATGTGTGTGTGTGTGTGTGTGTGTGTGTGTGTGTGTGTGTGTGTGTGTGTGTGTGTGTGTGTGTGTGTGTGTGTGTGTGTTCGTTAAAAATCTAAATTGTTGTTGGCTGCATGTGCAAGAATTGGTTGAATGCAAGCGCTTTGATTTGTTTTTGCAAGATGTAGCGCTATATAAATTCCATTTATTATTATTATTATTATTATTATTATTTATTTGAAATTAAAGAGTTGATTCTTATAACTGCATACGAACACTGAATATAAAAATGCAGTGGTGTAGTTTTACAGAAAACTCCTAAGAATAGGCTGGACCGAAAAGACAAAGAAACCAAATATTTTGGAAGAACCAAACAAATAACCTGAACCTTTAGGCATGGGTCAGGAAAAGGAAATATTCTGGACATTTATGAGACATCACCACCGCCATATCATGAAGACTGTAGCTGTAGCCCAGAGCAATATGGAGGCCAGAGACGTACAAGGGAGACCACTGAATTCCTATGTTGAGAATATAGCCAAGTAGACGGAGTTACCAAAATATGAAACCTACAAGACTGAAGACAGAATGATGAAAACAACTGACTGGGCATGCATCATCGGCTATCATAAAAAAATGATGTAAAAAGTATGGCCAATTACTCAGTATTTCATTATGATTTTTAATCAACTGTAACGGTTTACTTAGTAATTTTATTATATAATCTTTAACTAAGTGTAACCATTAACTTAGTAACTTATCATAATCATTAAACAAGTGTAACCATTTGCTTCGTAATTCATTATAATTTTTAATCAAGTGTAACCAAAGTTAATGTCCAGTAATTTCTCCTGGATGACTGATCACTAAACACAGTATGTTCACTCTGTAAACTACATAGCTATTATTATTTATTTTTTATTCTATTTTTATACCACTTTATGCCACAGCAGATTCCTCTGCGTGAAATTCAGGCTGCTCTCCCCGGGGAGAGCGCGTCGCCACAAGTGTAGCGCCTACCCATTTTTTTTTCCAGTCTGCAACTGTATATGTTTCCCTATCAGAGTGGCTTTTTTCTACAGAATTTTGCCAGGGACAACCCCCTTGTTGCTATGGGTTCTTTTACGTGCGCTGAATAATGATGTGTAACACACGGGACCTCGGTTTATCGTCTCATCCGAAAGTCAAGCGCCCAGACCACTGCTCATGGTGTAAAGGATGGGGGAAAAGTTTTGGGCCCAAATGGGATTCGAACCACCGCACAATCCGACCCGAACTGTTCGCTTTCTAGGCAGGCGCGTTACCAACTAGACCACCGATCCAGACCTGGAACTATCAGAGCCCAGAAATCACAACATCAACAAGATGATGGACAGCGCCATTGCAAACCTCACACAAGCAGGCTGACATGACAGATGATAGTGGGTGTCAGACATGTTTCACATTCTGCTGGGATCGTAAATTGATGGCCTTAATCTACTCTGAAGACAGAGAGAGAGAGAGAGAGAGATCGATATCTGTCATCCCTCTGTTTATTGCCAGCCCGTTTCCATCAGCCCTGGTGACAGGCATGACAGCTGTTTATAACGGCTGATGTGAAAACTCAATCCATTTCTTAGCATGTTGTTTTCATGATTTTTTTCCCCGAGATGATGTCATAACCAGTAGAATAATTATTATACATACACTATGTGACATTTGACACAAAGTTGATACTGGGGATTGCTCAACAACAATAACATCAGAAGCAGCAGCAGCAACTGCAAACAAAGATATTTCAAAATGTGATGACGGTAACCTTTCCAGATGAGAGTCTGGTGGATATCATCAACAACAATAACAACTGGAAAAAATGTAACGATGTTTTCCATTTTAGAGAAGAATCTTACTATCGCTCAGCGTCGAAATCATTCTTGTTCCCAGCAAGGGAGCGAGTAGACAAGACCTTGCAGAAGCAAGATCCTCACAAGCAACACTAAACATTGGGGAGATTATTTACACTTTACACATGTCCCTGGCAAAATTCTGTAGCAAAAAGCCACTCTGATAGGGAATCAAATACTGTTGCAGACAGGAAAAAAAATAATGGGTGGGCGCCACACTTGTGGCGCCGCTCTCTCCCCGGGGAGAGCAGCCCGAAGTTCACGTAGAGAAATCTGCTGTGACATAAAGTGGTATAAAATAAACTAAATAAAAATAAAATACAGGGATTCCAGTGATGTTGGGTGTTAGAATGGCCAGACATGGACTGTTCTTTGGGCAGTGTAGTCTCTGAGCGTGCCTCCCCCCAAAAAAAATCCATCCTGGGTGCAGCTGGGTTTATTGAGACCCAAATGGCCAATATTGGGTGGATTCATGATGCCTGGTCTTCTGTTGTGCTTGTCACTCTGCAGGAGGTCTGCCTGCTGGCCTCAGCCGACACAGTCATTCCGATTTCAGAGCAGCTCATGACCAATCTGTGATCCTTATGGGTGGAGGATGCCGATAACTAGTTTTGTTATCCTGCTTTATTTATTTATTTATTTATCTATTTATTTATTTATTTATTTATTCTTTTATATCGAGGATCATGGAATAAGCACTCATGCGCTTTGTTTACATTCAGTCCCCGTGTGTATGCAAGTTTGTAAATCTTGTCATATATTCCCACCAGCACACGATGGCCTACTCTTACGAAAAGCGGAACAGGATTTAACGTGTGCCCAAGATGTATTGCGTGCGTTCGCACACGGGGCCTCGGTTTATAGTTTCATCCGAAGGACTTTGGGGGAGAGTGAAGTCAGCACTTTTGTGTGTGTGTGTGTGTTTGTGTTTGTGCCCGCTTGCACTCACGCACGCACTCACGCATGTGCGCACACATAATTGCACCTCATCATATATACATAACATACACATACACATAACAGCGAAGTCTTTCCAATACCAAATCGATCACATTGCACGTGAAAACAAACCCCTGCTATGTATGCAAACTTACCTCCCAATTGACGTCAAATGCAAGATAAGTAATTTTTTAACAGCTACAGGTGGCCTTCCTGATTATAAACAGTGGACCATTTTCATATATTTTTTTTAAATTTATTTTATTTTATTCTTTATTAACGAGGATAATGGAATAAGCACTCTTGCGCTTTTCTTTTTTTTACATCCAGCCCTCGTGTGTTTGCAGTTTTGTAAATCTTGTCATTTGTTCCCACCGGCACACAATGCCCTACTCTCACGAAAAGCGGAACAGGATTTAACGTGTGCGCAAGATGTTCTGCATGCGTTCGCACAAGGGGCCTCGGTTTACAGTCTCTCAGGACCTTGATGAATATGGTGCTTGTCTGTTCCTGTCCTCGGAGGAAAAAGTAAATGCCATCATCAAGGAGAATAATACTGCAAAGTAATCATCACAATAGCTTCTCTCGCTCTCTCCTTACAGTCTCATGGTGTATTCATATAATTACAGTAGTTTTCACAGGTTTGCGCGTAAATA
>CM060319.1:58340775-58378275 GCA_030674155.1 Stramonita haemastoma | reverse complement strand
TCACCACATCACACTGGTAATAAACAACGTCATTGATGGCCTCAGGCTGACATGACAGGCAATGGTGGGTGTCAGGCATGCTTCATACTCTGCTGTGATCACGAAAAGGGTGGTCATAAACCCCCTTGAAAAAGACAGAAATATTGATTTCCATCACTGTTTCCTTCCCCTTTTTTTCTGTTTAAAATGCCTTGAAAAACTTTGAAGTCTCAGCCATCCCGGTTATGATTGACAGTTTACAAGAAAAACAAATCAAAGAGAGTGAGGTAGAAGATACAAGAAGATATGCTACAAAACCCAACAGGGAGGGCATGAATCAGGGACAAATGCAATACACCAGCCGCCATAACGCAGTGATGGTTACGTTGGGATTCTGGCTGAAAGGTGGCAGGTTTGAATCCCAATAGTCAGAGTTTTTCGGACACGGGTCAGACTCTACCCAGCGAGAATTTGCTCTGAGCACATTGGGAAGACTGAGACCTCTGAGTCAAGCTTTATCCCCTTTACTTAAGCAACCTGGGGAGGATTGTTCAAATTACCTAACCAACACTGCAATTGTCTGTATATTCTAATTCTTTTAATTATATATTTGTTCATAGTTCGTTTAATCAGAACAGTTCCTTGTTTAGTGTTTCAAACTGTGCATAAATTATTGTTAATTCCCTTTGTTTTCAAACATAAATGAATGTTTTGAACTACAAATGTTGACATAATGCTTCCAGGTTTAATGTATGCTTGGGCTTTTTGGTTGATACGGCTATGGAGACTCTTGCTCAAGTGCTGGGACAGTTCATGCTTTGCCGAAAGTCTTCGCTGATGTCTCAAATGATTATCATGTACAATTTGAAAAGTTTGTTCTTTTCTTTTAAGTATTCATCTTGGTCTAGTTTCTTGCAATTGTACATTGTTTTGCTCACTTTTTTTTGTTGCAATGTTTGCTTCCAGAATTCTTAATCCAGTTATAGCTATCCCTCCAAAATTAGGTTGCGGCAAAACTAGGAAAGATGTCATACTTGAAACTGAAGTAGAAAACATCTTATCACATAATATGGACACATAAATGCTAACAGCCAAAAATACTACAAAGTTTAATGTTTTAAGCATAGTATTGCTTGTTGTTGGTCTTAATATCAATCAATTTGTATGTGATGATAGTTTCTTTTCTTCTTTCTGAATAAGCATGATTGAAACCAACAGTTCCATATCGCACAGAAGTGTCCAGCACACTTTATTTATTTATTTATTCTATTTTTTTCTTTTATATCGAGGATAATGGAATAAGCACTCTTGGGTTCTTTTACATCCAGTCCTCGTGTGTATGCAGTTTTGTAAATGTCATCTGTTCCCATCGGCGAGTGTGTGCGTGTGTGTGTGTGTGTGTGTGTGTGTGTGTGTGTGTGTGTGTGTGTGTGTGTGTGTGTGTGTGTGTGTGTGTGTGTGTGTGTGTGTGTGTGTGTGTGTACACGCAGAACTGTGTAAGGTGGTTACTGATGGGCAGTGTCCTTACTGACACACACAGTCAATACAGGCAGCACCCAAGACAGAGGACCGAATCAATGCCGGCCTATTACACAGACAATGGACAGCCCCACGGCAGTCAAGGGACAGCAGACAGACAATAATGGGTCTGTTACACTCCCTGTACACAAAGGAACACGAAAGCCGCATTCTGCCCACAAGAAAGAAATAATGCTCTTTTTGTAACACTGCTTTTTCTTTCCATTACCTTTCCATCAGATCCTGTGGTGGTCCTCACAAATGGATTTGATTGGCTAAGGACAATCTATCCAACAGAGAAAGCAAAACAATTATTGCTTGTGCCTACCATGACCTCCATCTACCATGCTAAAAGACATAAAATCATTATCATCGAAAATGTTAAACAGTCTGGATTTTTTTCATCTGTTTTATCTTTTGGTTTGTCTTATTTTGTCCTGCTTGAAAACAGAACAAGTGCAGGTCTGAATGTCCATCTGTACTTGCCCATGTATACTTCATTTTTGTCTTTATTTTTGTCTCTCTCCGTTTTTCTTTAATATTGGAGGACTGTCTTATCTTCACAATTATAACCTCTATCACACACAAAACAAAGAATTCTTGTCACACTCTCCATAACAACGTTACTGCCTGAAATATGCCTGGGGGGCAGCGTGACTCCAAAAATCAATACAGAAGACAATTAATGGTCACCACGTATACCAGCAAAAACCTGACAGGCAACACTGGTGTCACAGACATGTTTCACATTCTGCTGCTGAGATCAGAAAATTATAGATATTAAAATCCACCCTGGCAAAGGAAAGGAAATATTGATCTACACCGCCATCCCCTCCAGTCATTTAAAACACGATATTTAATCATCTTCTCTTGCAGCCATACAAAGTGGTTCTGACATCTTGCCTGAAACAAAAATCCAACTCGCATTGATAGAAAAGGAAGATACAACGAAGATGGATGATTTTGAGGATGGGTATGGTGAAGCCATTGCTTTGTATGGCGGCAGGAGATGGTAGAACTCAGGAGAGACAGAAAAAAATGGCGAATTTTGGTAGCATTGTGTGGAGCTCCTACCGACGACAGCGGCGCGGGAGACAGCGGAGTTGAGTTGTCTGGAACAGAGAAAAAAGTATTCTGCAGTAGGTCACATCGTGGCTCATGACAGGAGGATCTGAAAATCTTATCGAGAGAGAGAGAGAGAGAGAGAGAGAGAAGAGAGAGAGAGAGAGAGAGAGAGAAAAGAGAGAGAGAGAGAGAGAGAGAGAGAGAGAGAGAGAGAGAGAGAGAGAGAGAAAGAAGGAGAAGAAGAAGAAGAAGAAGAAGAAGAGAAGAAGAAGAAGAAGAAGAAGGGATTGTGCCCAAGTCTAATATGGCCCTCTCTTTCTGCTTGGATTGAAACATTGTGACCATTGTTTAAAATTTTTATGCATGCATGGTTTGTGCCTCAACAGCGTCTTGAAAGGTTTAGAGTTGAACTTTCTTGAAATCAGTCGTGCCAATGCATGTCTAGTTCCATTCTCTCTCTCTCTCTCTCTCTCTCTCTCTCTCTCTCTCTCTCTCTCTCTCTCTCTCTCTCTCTCTCTCTCTCTCTCTCTCTCTCTCTCTCTCTCTCTGTCTGTGAATTTTTGTTTCATATAGTTCACATCAGTGAGCCTTCTTTTTTCTTTTTTCCTTTGTTTTCATTTTCTCATGCACAATAAACAACCCAAACTGCCATATACTATAACATGGGCTTACTTTTAAATTCATAGAGTGATTATTTTCCATTAGACATAACTAACAATTATATAGTATGGCATTTCACATAGCAATAGCATTGATTGAAATCTGTGCACTCTGTTACACACAGCCATGGTGTCTGTGAATTGTCAGAGTCCAGAAACTACTACGTCACACAGACGATGGACAACGTTATTGATGGCCAAAGACAAGCAAGCTGACAGATAATAATAATAATAATAATAATAATAATAATAATAATAATAATAATAATAATAACAATAATAATAATAATAATAATAATAATAATAATAATAACAGTACATGGAATTTATATAGGGCTATATCTTGCTAAAAACAAATCAAAGCGCTTGCATTCGACATACACAACGCACAAGCAATCAATGACAATTAATAGTTTTAGAAAACATTAGTGGTGTATCAGTGTCACCGGGTGGTCCCTCTTTTCCTTTTATTTCTAGTATATATATATATATATATATATATATATATATATATATATATATATATATATATATATATATATATGTGTGTGTGTGTGTGTGTGTGTGTGTGTGCGCGTGTGTGCGTGCGTGCGTGCGTGCGTGCGTGCGTGCGTGCGTGCGTGCGTGCGTGCGTGCGTGTGTGTGTGTGTGTGTGTGTGTTTAATAAAAACTATATTCATCGCCATGTACAATAACAAACAAATGGCACTAGTGGGTGTCAGGCGTGTTTCACACTCTGCTGTGATCAAGAATGATGGCTATGATCCACACACATAGAGAAAATGATTTATTGATATCGATGATCTCCCTTCCTATGCTTCCAGCCCTCTTTTGAGACTTGAAGGTTATTATACTAGATACTTGTCATGGCTGAAGACAATCACAATCTCAACATTACTTTCAAACATGACAACATGTCGATATAAGCTCTGACACTTCGCGTACATCAATAACCGACAATGCATAGGGTCTAGGACAGGATGATATCTTCAATGAGAACTATGATTACTGAGAGAAATGCCCACCCTCTCTGTCCCATACAGCCATGGTGTCTGTGAGCTGTCAGAGCTCAGAAATCACCGCGTCATACTAGTAATAAACAACGACATTGATGGGTTCAGACAAGCAGGCTGACATCACAGGCAATAGTGGGTGGGTGTCAGGCATGTTACATGCTCTAGCTGTGATCGGAAAGGGAGGCCATAATCCACCCTGAAGAAGAACAGAAGATGGATCCATATCTGCTCCCCGTTCCTTTCAAGTATGCTTTGTGATTGACAGCTGACATGAAAAATGAATCTCGTGAGGACAGTGGTCCCAGGTAATAAAAATGGGATTGGATGATGTTGGGGGTGGGGAGGGGGGATATGGAGCAGACATTATTTTTCTAGACGAAAGACAGTATTACAAACAGAATCGTTCGACAGAGCGTTTAAATCTCTGTGAATTGGTACGTTAAGGGGTAGGGTTGTATACAGTATGAATGACAGGCAACGCTTGATTCTCATCAGTACTTACAAAAATTAACGCTCTCGGCTGTCCCAGAAGTTGGAATGCTGCTACCTTAATGGTGGGCACAAACGGTCGTACTCGCAAAATCTCACCATTGGTGAACCTCGGAGCTGTAGCCGAGGAACAAAAAAAAATAATGTTCGGCTGAAATGGGTTTTTAAGTTCTTTTGTATCACGGAAAACGCATGCCTGTTATCACTGGAATTCTTGTTATCTTTGTATAAATACATCAGACTAGATACGCATAAATCAAGTCATCAATGTTTGTTTTTTTTCTGGCTGAGAAAAGTGTGAAAATAACCAGTATTCCTTCACCTTGACATACTATCCCGTAGTCCTGTGGCCCGTGGGGGCACCAATGAAGATTTTGCAACCAGCTGCTTTCACTCCCTGTGATCCTCTCATTTCGTAGCAAATTGTTCCTCTCAAGGCCAGTCCACTCTCTAATGTTTTCCTATAGTTTTCTCTGCCTCTTTGTCTCCCTTCTTTGACTGTTCCCTGTAGGACAGTCTTGGATAGTCCAGATGTTCCTGTAACATACCTGTACCACTTTATTTTGCTTTTTTTTTTAAACTGAAGTCAGGAGCTTTTCAAATGGTCCAATGGCGTTTTGAATTCTGGTTAGTCATTCTGTTGACCAGTATGAACCATCGTAAAGAACAAAATCCTAAAAGGTGTCGTGAAATAACTATACCTTAGTGACTGTACGTCTGTATTGTCAACGTTTTTACTCCAGTGGGTCCATGCTTTTCTGTGTTGTTTTCGTGTTTGTTTGTTTGTTTGTTTGTACTTGTGTTTTCCCTTGGGAGTAAGAAATTGTAGTCATGCTTACTAAATGTTCATTGCGGAATGTACAGTGGATGGTGGTCACTAACTGTGGGTGTCTTTGCTGACGTACACAGCTGACGCAGGCAGTCCCTAAGAAGAAAAAAAAAAGTTCCACTTAGTACAGATCTCTCCCACGGGCAAATGGACAGCTTCGACACTGGTCATAAACAGGTAGACAGACAATCACAGGTTTGTCTCCCTGGCTGCTCAGAAAGCCACGACCTCCCCAGGAGTAAGGAAATCATGGTTTGCGTTATACTGCTTTTTCCTTCTTCCATTACCTTCCTTCAGGCCCTAATGGCCGCCATTGCAGATGGAGCTGACTCGTAACGGCAATCTTCCCCGGAGAAAGACAGAAACAACTTGTGCTTGTACTTATCATGACTTCCATCTACCATGGTGAAAGGTGGAAATGTCAACCAAAGTCGCTGATCATTATAATGATCTATTTTCTATGTCTGTTTGTCAAATGGTTTTTCCATTTGCCATGTTGACAGACAAAACTTATTGCCTGTCGGTGGTCGCATGTTCACCTGTATATTTTATCCTTGATTTTCTCTTTGCTTCTAATATTACTCCTTTTAAAAAAGAAAAAAATATCAAAACCATTCATAACATCAGATTTTTGTAGAATTTAGATATCATGGTCAATGACTGAAACTGACTTCAGATGAGACTATAAACCGAGATCTAGTGTGCGAACATACGCAGAACATCTTGCGCACACGTTAAAACCTGTTCCCCCATTTGGAAGAGTAGGCCATAGTGTGCCGGTGGGAACGGATTGAATAATTTACAATACCGCGTGTAGGCTACACAGGGGCTGGACGTTAACAAAGCACACGAGTAAAAAACAAAAAAATAGTGCATTTGTTATCCCAGGGGTAAACAGTGGTTTTTTTTGGATGTATCCACTCTGTCACTTGACCGTAATGGAGGTTGTTTACGGCCAGAAATCACTCCATGAACAAGGTGATGGACAACATCATTGATGGCCTCAAACATGCAGGCTGACATGACAGGAAATAGCGGGTGTCAGGCATGCCTCACATTCTGCTGTGATCACAAAAAGGGGTCATAATCCACCTTGAAAAACAAAACAAAATTCAACCGTTGTTCTTTTTTTTCCCCACCATCGTGTTCTCCCTCCCTATCCCTTCAAACGATGATTGTTGATCAGCTCCTTAACGGCCATGAAAGGTTAGTGCTGACAGCTGACATCAACAACAAATCCCCTGCAGTGAGGGGGTGGAGAGGAAAATGGCACTTGACAAGGATGAGGCTAGGTAAAGGGAGGAGGAGATTATTTTGTCTGGACAGAGAAATAGATGACAGGGCATTTTTCGTATCAGCTGGTAAAACCTTTGTTGACAGACTACGTCACATACAGCATGGAGAACAGCTTTTCAGGGAAAAGCTTCAACATACCTAGAAAATTTGAAGTACAAGTGAATAATATTCAGGTCTGTTATACCAAGGGGTTATTTTTCTCTCTTTCCTTGGGTGGATCTCTTCAGTTCACCATGGCAGGATTTTTTGCGTATGCGACCCCCCACCCCCACCCCCCGCCCCGTCGCCACCCCCCTCCCCCGCCCCGTCGCCACCCCCCTCCCCTCACTACCACCACCATTTAGGTACCCAAATTCAGACTTCATGGATGGTGTCTAAACACGATACCTGTGTGCATGCGTGTTAGGAATCTTGTCATCCGCTCCTATCAGCACAAAATAGCCTACTCTTCTGAAAGGCAAAACGGGCTTTAACGTATGCGTAATAATTATGTTCTGCATGTATTCGCACACGGGGTCTCTGTTTATAGTCGCATCCAAGGACATGGACATTCAGTTTGCGTTGGATTTTTAAACGGTGGGAAGACATAGCAAGGCTAGGAATATAACCCAGAACCCCACACTTTACCTGTTTGGCAGGTGACTCGTCTTAAAGCAGCGAAGGAGAGGAGATGGGCGCTACCCTCAATATGCTGGCCTCTGGAAAACTGAGGTCTCTGATGCCTCGCACCCTAACGCCTGCATAGGTTATGGGAACACCTAAATAAACCCTTACCTTTTTACCTTACCATCTGACATCTTTTCTTCTTTCTGTTGATACGGTTGATTAAATGTGCATTTTCGAAAAAAATAGTTCATTCATTTTTATTTCCTGCTTTGGCAAAGTATATTAATAGGAACATAACCAGCATAAACCATTTTCAAACTTAAACAATAAACTGTGTGAGGAAAATGTAAAAGTCATCTTCTTTTTCTCGTTTTCACTGTTTTCTTATATCAGTTCATGTGGAAAGACCTTCAGGTTATTAACAACAACAACAGTAATACACACACCACACACACACACACACACACACACACACACACACACACACACACACACACACTAACAATGCCAACACACACACACACACACACACACACACACACACACACACACACACACACACTAACAATGCCACACACACACACACACACACACACACACACACACACACACACAATAACAATGCCACACCCACACACCACACACACACACACCCACCCACACACCCACACACACACACACACACACACACACACACACACACACACACACACAAATAACAATACCACACACACACACACACACACACACACACACACACACACACACACACACAACACACACACACCACACACACACACACACACACACACACACACAACACACACCAAAATAATCCCCCACCCACAATAACCACCCACCCACAATAACCCCCCCCCCCCCCCCCCCCACACACACACACACACAATAACCCCCCACCCACAATAATCCCCCCCACCCCCCCCACCCCCCCCCCCCCCACACACACACAAACACAACACACACACACCTAACCACCCCACCCACCCACCCACACACGTGAACTGACTGACTGACTGACTGACACTCCCACTAACAGAACTCAGAAACTCCTCACAGGCTGTGCACACTGACAAGAGACAGGAGACAGGAGACAAACCAGTTTCTGGAAGCGGGCTTCCTGCATGCACAGGATCGATATTCAATCGCTGATCAATCTGCAGACCTGGTGCCACAGGTCTGGGAAAAAAAGGGCGCGAGGACCCACCCCCATTATAGCCTGCATAGCATAGGGCCTTTCAAGCTGTCAGCCTTTTCTCTAAGACAGCTTAGGACTTAGGTTAGCCTGGAGGACAACGCGTTGGCGATGCAGCAACCGCCCACGCTAAGCTTTATGTTTGTGTTTTTTTGGGGGAATACTTTGTTGGTTTTTTGTTGTTGTTGTTGTTGTTGGGGTTTTTTTTTGGAGTGGAGGGGGGTGGGGGTGTATGTATGGGTAGTAGTAGTCTTTAAATTAACGTCCATGCACAGTTTGTGATTTGGACGGCAAACAAACAAATCAAGTACAAACAAATAACAACCTACAAACAAGCAAGATTAACGGAATTTAAAGGAATCTACTGAACACAGAATAAAATAAACATAACGTAATCTCTAGCATTAACTCAGCATCAGGGAGAATGTGCGATAATGTTTTCTTGCCTTCAAAAGGTGGTAAAATATCTTTAAAACCTGGGCATTCAAAAAGTATGTGCTGGTTTGTAAATCTTTTGCCACAAGGGCACAAAGCATTCTTACTAAATTTTGTTTTAAAAGCGTCCAGCTTTACCCTGTAAAACAATGATGTGATGGTTCTACAAATATGTAAAGGGGTCTTATTGCGATGGAAATAGTGATATAAAACTGCTGTTGTCTCTAAGAATTGTGACTTATTATGAAATTTCGTGACAGATTTATCTTTGTTTTGTGGAACTTGGTTAAAGCGATTACAAGAGATTTTTCTTAACAAGCAGTGACACTCTTGTACTGTATATGGGACATGTAACTTGATTGACCCATTAGATTGTTTAGCTCCCTGTTTTGCAGTCTGATCAGCAAGATCGTTTCCATATATACCACAATGGGATGGAATCCATAGAAAGGAAACACAAGTACCACGTAAAGTTAGGAAATGAATTAAGACTTTGATTTCGCTAACTATTCCTATTTCGTTGTCACAAAAACTTACGGACTGCAAAGCACTTAACACAGACTTAGAGTCAACACATATCAAAGCTTTGAAAACAGAAACAGGCAAATCTAAAAGGAAATTCAGTGCCATAGAAATTGCCACAAGCTCTGCAATGAAAATGGACCTATTTTTTCCTATACAGAAAGATTTTTTAATCTTGAGAGCTGGAATTGCATATCCCGCTCCTGCTTGATGATTTTCCAGCAGTGGTCCATCAGTGTAAACTTGCAAATGTTCAGAATATTGCTCATAAAGACGACTTTTAATGTTAGAAGCTAAGACATGTGGATGCTCACTTTTTTTTAGTTTTGTGTCATCAATGTCAAAGTCTGCATGCTGCATCTCCCATGGTGGTATGGTTGGAATCAGTGGTCGAGATGCAATATCGTTTACATCAATTTCAGCTTCATCTAGATAGTCCAAAGTGTAAGTTCTAAGAGATTCAAGAGATGATATATTTTGTGCTCTTTTCGGATAATGTATACTAGATTGTGTATCTATTTCTGCTTTATTAAAGTTTGTAACAGTTTGACTTTTCACTACATATTTTGTTACTGACAACTTCCGAAATCCATCCAAAGGTAACACACCCATTTCTTTATAAGTACCAATGTTAGAAGTGTGGAGAGGAACCCCTAGCGCCAATTTGAATGCTTTACAATCAACACTTTGTAATTTTGCGAGCATAAACTTTGGCGCACTGAAATATGCCTCTTGCCCATAAGTCAATTTACTCCTCACAAGTGATACAGCCAAATGTTTGAGAGTAAAAATATCTTGACCCCAAGGCTGTTTGCTAACAACTTTCAAAATGTTAAGGCTTTTACGAGCTTTATCAAGAACATGTTCTATGTGGCATTTCCAGTTTAGCGTTGATGTGAGAAAAACTCCCAAAAATTTAACCAGATTTGTATACTGGATCTGAACATCGCCTATTCTGAATACAGGCAGATTCTCAAGACTTGTTCCTTTACTAAAAAGCATCATATTTGTTTTTTCAGGTGAGAGTGCAAGACCGTTTTCCCTCATAAAAGTATACAAACTATCTAAATCAATTTGATATGCCTTCCGTATATGATTTATATCTCTTTTGGAAGATTTCTTTTTCATGGTAACATTAGCCCACATGCATATGTCATCTGCATACTGAACCACTGTGACATTTTTTGTCAAAGTGTCTGGAAGATCATGAATTAAAATATTGAATAGCATTGGCGCAATTACAGACCCCTGTGGGATTCCCATGTCAACAGATCTAGAAGTTGAATAGGTGCGTCCCACTTTAACTTGAATACTTCGACCTATAAGAAAATCTTTGACGTAATTAAAGACATGTCCTGAAAATCCTACTGACTTCAACTTAAAAAGCAATCTAGAATGCCACACATTATCATATGCTTTGCTTACGTCAAAGAATGTGGCCAAAATATTTTTGCGTCTGGCAAACTGATTTTTAATTTGTGTTGTCAACTTAACAATATGATCAACAGTGGATCTTCCTTTGCGAAAACCAGCTTGATTCACTGGTATGATATTCTCTTTATCGCAATAATGTACCATTCTATGAAGGACGATTCTCTCCATTAATTTTCCAATATGGGAGGTAAGTGCTATTGGCCTGTAGCTCTTAATGTTACATCTGGGCTTTCCTTGTTTTAAAATTGGCACAATTATAGACTGCTTCCATATAGATGGTAATCTTCCACTACTCCAACATTTTTGGAACAGAACGCTAAGGAACCATATATATTTTTCGGGAAGATGTTGTAGCATTTGGTTGGATATTACATCCAAACCAACAGATGTCTTTTTGTTTCCCAATACCGAAATTGCATCCTGAACCTCTTGTACAGTAACTGGGGCATTGATGTAATGATCATTTTGTTGTGGTGGGTCTTTATATTTAGATTGCTTCTCTTCTATCTCTCTGAAAGTTATTATATCTTTGGAAAGACTAGACGTTTGCATTGTTTTAGAGAACATATCTACAAAAGCTTCAGCCTTCTCAGCATTGCTAGGTAATGTATCATTTTTTTGATCTAACTGGATAGGATATCTAGGCAACTGTACCCCATTTTTCATTTCATGTATCTTCTGCCAGACCTTAGGTACATCTTTGTAGTTTGAGACATCTGAAAGACAAAAAGATGACCAAAAATCTTGTTTGGCCTGGGCTATCACCTTATTACTATTGATATTTGCTTTTTTCATTTCTTCGTGGTTCTCTTTTTTACGATATTTTAAGTATTTCTTAGTCTTTATTTTTTTCATGTCCACTGCACTTTGGCATTGTGGATTCCACCAGATATTTCTACAAGATTTCGCTGAGTGAAAGAAATGGTATTTTGGAATTGAATTTTCAGCTGCAAGCAGCAATACTTTCATAAATTTAGAGTAAAAAGAGTCCACGTCATAGTCAAGTGCTGTATCTAGATCTAAACTGTACGCATTGAGCAGTTCTTTAAACTTGTCCCAGTCTGCCTTTTTATAGTTAAACCTGGGTACTTTGTCCCTTTTCACATCTTCTGCACATGCTTTTTCATTTACAGTAATACACAGTGGCAAATGATCACTTCCTAAACTATCAGGAAAAGTCTCCCACCCACTGTTTGGGACAAGTGATGGAGAAATGAGTGACAAGTCAATGGAAGTAGATCTATGATATGAAACGTCTGGAATTCTTGTGACACACTTTTCATTGTTAAGCAAACATAATGGAGAATTAACGATGTTTTCTACAAAACGGTTGTTAGTAACTAAAGTGCAGTCTTTCTCCCACAATGGAGCATGGGCGTTGAAGTCACCACCAATAAACCATTTCACTTTGGAGTCATCTAATGAATGTAACCAGTCAGAATTTTGGTTATTTGGACCTCGTGGAAAATAGACAGAGACCACATTCATTGTTAAATTTTTGTTAAATTTTACACATGCTGCACAGGAGAAGACGTCAGCTGTATTGCTTGGTACAGGAGACTCACAGATGGTATACTGAAGTCCCTGCTGCACATAAATAGCGGTGTATATTTTTTCCCGTGACACAGACTTCGTTTTGTCATAGATAGGTGGGTAATAGAAATTCGGGATATTTGGTAACTGACTTGACGACACATTAAGAGACTGCAGCACTAAAACTTGGTATTTTTTAGATGATAGGTGGTCAAGCAAATAGGGTAAATTCACAGTAGCACTTCGGGCATTCCATTGAAAAATGTGAAGTGTCTGATTCATTTTGGCACACACACACACACACACACACACACACACACACACACACACACACACACACACACACACAATCCACACACAGCACAAAAAAAACAACAAAAAAACACAAAAAAAACAACTATCTTTTAAATGAAAAACAAGGGGGGGGGGGGGGGAAACAAACAATCAACCCCCCAAAAAACAACTGATTTAAAGCAAAATGTAGCAATGAATAATTAAAGAAAATCTTAATCAACTGGTACTCCTGAAGCACAACTAATAAACACTTATCTGTGCACTTTAAGCCACAAAAGTGAGGAAAAAAACAAAAATTCGGGATCCCGAGGAACAAATATGAGTGACAAAGTCAATAGTAGTAATACAAGTTTCCACCGGACCAAGACTGCCAGTCTGTGGGCAAGGCGTGTCTGCTGAAGGAGGGACAGCCTCTTGGCCACTGGTATCGCTGGCGCTGGAGACCTCTTTTCTTGGGACGTTCCCACAGAAGGCGCTGAAGAGATCGACCAACATTCCCAGCGAGAACTGCGGTGCCACGGTAAGATGGGTGGATACCGTCTTGCATCATGCGTCCCTGACCTGTTTTAAGATTTTCATGGGACACGAAAGAAACGCGAGGATGCTCTAGCAGGGCTGAATTATTGTAAGCATTGAATAAATCTGCTTTTGCATTTAAATCTCGATTACATGTGGGAGAAACTTTGCTTAGCAGCACCTTGATATTTTTATATTTTTCTGACAGAGAGGTGACAATACCAACAAGATCTTTACTGGCTTCTTTGGGCTCTTTTTTTCTTAAATCATTAATGCCCACATGGATCAGAACGACTTCAGCTGAAGACAGGTTAGCATGCTCCATTTCTTGAGTGATGTCTTCAGTTGTAGTAACTTTTTTCATGGTCGCCTGAAACCCATAGGATCTGCCCAGCCTGTGCGCATCAATCCGTTTGAAAACAGAATCGTGTATTATGAAAGCTGTAGGAAACTGTGTGGTGTTATTTTGAGGAATTGATGCATTTATTCGATATGAATTTTCCGATTTGAAGTGTTCTCTTTTAAGATCTTGATCTTCTTGTCTATCAACTTGTTTACCCAACACTCTACTTTGGTTTGTTTTATTATTGACTTCTTTTTTCCTTCGACTTTTTACGTCACGTTTTTCATGACGTAAAGTTTGGACTGATGGTTCAATGTTCTTTCTTGAAACGTCATTTTCTTTCTTTTTTTGAGTAGGCCTAGGTTTAGCCGGTGTATTTTCTTTACCGCTCATTCGACCTGTACCGTGCTTTCGCGACGTGTTGCTGGTGGCTTTGATGGTCGGAGGTACAGATCGCGCTGCCACCTCAGCGTAGGAAGGGCTGGTGGATCGCGTAGATAGAGCGGGGACCTCGAGGTCTACTTTGTCTGTTTGTGTGGAAACAGCACTTACCGTTTTGGGACAGTGGCTCTGCATAAATAGAGTAGCGTTGTCATGTCCATCAAGGTTTTTCTAGGTCCTGGCAAACTCTTGAAAGGTTTGTGAAATTTCGTTGATTTTTCTACTGAGTTCTTCTATTTTATCAAATAAACTACTGTTGTCAATGGAAACAGGCTGCTCCTTCGTGTCATCACAACTGGTTGACAAAATTTCTGCATTCAAAACATTGGTAGGTTTGCACTTTGACGAACATTTAGATGTAACACATTCTTCACAAGAAAATTTGCGCTTGAAATTTAAAAACACTGTGAGCTGGTAGGCAGGAAGCTTGGTACAGTCAATATGAATTTGTCTCTTGCAATCATGGCAACTCAACGTTGAAATTCCAGGTTTTGTCGATCCACAAAAACAATTAGACTTTTGAAGGTCGCCACTTCTATTTAAAACACTTACATCCTGGCAAGTTTTGACAGTCAAACTTGGTGCTGATTTCTGACGTTTCCTTAGGGTGTCTAACCATCTGGACTTACTCATTTTCCTCAGAAATCCCAGAGAAGAAAAATCAGCTGTGCTTAGTAACCGCCATGTTGAATCTCTGTATGTATGGGTATGAGGACGGAGAGGGCGCGCGCGCGCCCGTGTGTGTGTGTGTGTGTGTGTTTGTGTGTGAATCTTGAATCTTTTGTGTGTGTGTGTGTGTGTGTGTGTGTGTGTGTGTGTGTGTGTCTGTGTGTCTGTGTGTCTGTCTGTGTCTGTGTCTGTGTGGGTGGGAGGGGGGAGTTACGGGGGGCACGTGACTGTGTCATTTATTTTATTTATTTATCTATTTATTTATTTATTTATTTATTTATTCTTTCACATCGAAGATAATGGAATAAGCAGTCATGTGCTTTTTTATATCCAGTCCCCGTGTGCATGCAGTTTTATACATCTTGTCATCTACTCTTACGAAAAGCGGAACAGAATTGAATTGGGGGCAAGATGTTCTGAGTGGGTTCCTGTCTGTCTGTCTATCTATCTGTTATTTTCTTTAAATAATCTAATAAATCTAATTAATCTAATTAATCTATCTATCTATCTATCTATCTATCTATCTATCTATCTATCTATCTATCTATCTATCTATCTATCTGTCTGTCTACCTATCTGTCTATCTATCTGTTATTTTCTTTAATCTATCTATCTATCTATCTATCTATCTATCTATCTATCTATCTATCTATCTATCTATCTATCTATCTGTCTGTCTGTCTGTCTGTCTGTCTGTCTATCTGTTATTTTCTTTAATCTATCTATCTATCTATCTATCTATCTATCTATCTATCTGTCTGTCTGTCTGTCTGTCTGTCTGTCTGTCTGTCTACCTGTTATTTTCTTTAATCTATCTATCTGTCTATCTATCTATCTATCTATCTATCTGTCTGTCTGTCTGTCTGTCTGTCTGTCTGTCTGTCTGTCTGTCTGTCTGTCTGTCTGTCTGTTTTAAGGAACTGTCTGCTTCTCTGTCTGTTCAGCTGTCTGCCTGCCTCTCTGTCTATCTGCGTGAATAATCTTTCTCTGGTAATTTTGTCCTCTTATTATTCTGAGCACGATTCTGCCGGAGCTTAAATCTCTCTCTCTCTCTCTCTCTCTCTCTCTCTCTCTCTCTCTCTCTCTCTCTCCTCTCTCTCTCTCTCTCTCTCTCTCTCTCTCTCTCTGTGTGTGTGTGTGTGTGTGTGTGTGTGTGTGTGTGTGTGTGTGTGTGTGTGTGTGTGTGACGATCTTGCCTGTAGGATGATAAAAACACTACGGTGTATTTCTAAACAAAATATATATAATAGACTTAACAATAATATTCGTCCTTGACATTTTTCCTTTTTTCTTTATCATTTTTTTCTGCTCCCCCCCCCGCCGTCCCACCCACCTTCAGTTCAAACTGTTGACAATATTTCTTTTCTGAGCGGTGGGAATTAAATAAGCAGCACTGTGTCGTTGTATGAACATTTGATAGCTCTGAAAATGTTCCTGTCTGTACGCAGGCGTATACCTGATGATCTGCTGTATGGTGAAACTGAGATCTCTCTTTTCTGTATAATTTCTGCTGACCACTCAGAAAAAATGAAAACTTGTTACATCAAACCTTCAATGATATAGTTTGAATGAAATTTTATTCCTTATAATTTTATTCGGATATTGCATTTTACATTTCGAGGATGGTGGAATAAGTACTCTTGTGCATGTGAATGCAGTTTTGTAAATTTTGTCATCCGTTCCTACCGGCACACAATGGCCTACTCTTCTGGAAAAGCGGAACAGGTTTTAAAGTGTGCGCAAGATAGTCTGCGTGCGTTCATTCACGGGACCTTGGTTTATAGTCTCATCCAAAGGACTTTTGGGGAGACGGAAGTCGGCACTGGTGTTAACTTCAGGGCTAAAATTTAATATCCCCAGGAACTAGATTCAAACCGAGTCAATAGACCCCGAGGACAATGCACAACGCTCTAACCAGCCAGGCTATCCCTGTCCCCCTTTGACAGTTTATGGTTGAATCAGAAAATGTAAAGTGTAGATGTAGGCTCCTTAATAATGAAAGACAACCTTCTGATCAACGCTTAGTCGTTTGTTGAAGGAATAAAAAGCGAAACAGGTTTTAAAGTGTGCGTTAGATGTTTTGTGTTCGCACACGGACCTCGGTGTAAGGTCTCATCCCGAAGACTTTTTTCTCTGTTTTTTCTTTTCTTTCTTTTTTCTCTCTCTCTCTCTCTCTCTTTATTTTTTCAATTATTTTTTTTAATGAAAGTCAAGGGAAAGATCTATGGCAAGACAGACAATCGGCGCTGAACTCATTCCCATTGAAATCACAATTATTTGTTTCACCATACCTTTTTTATAACTTAGAGAAAAATCTACCTAACAATCAACAATTTCAAACACACCAGAAACAAAGTGTTCATTAAAGCATTTTGTTGTTGTTTTTATTTCTTTTTAAGTAACATCAACACTAAGGCACATAACTGTACTTTGCAGTTTGCCTAAACTGGCGGACTGGCATCATCATTTTAATTTCATCATGGAATTTACGACTTCAGAATTATTCTTTTTCTTCTTCTCCTTCTTCTTTTTTATAGAAGTCCTGTTGGATTTGTAATATATATATATATATATATATATATATATATATATATATATATATATATATATATATAAAATATAATATATATATATATATATATAACACTAAAATAAACCGTGAGTGTGTAATTTGACGTATAAACTCTAGTACGTGTGAGCCAGTGCGTGCGTGCGTGCGCGCGCGTGTGTGTGTGTGTGTGTTGTGTGTGTGTGTGTGTGTGGGGGGGGGGGGGGGGTTAGGGGCACATGTGTACATGCGCACTTATTCAAGTTTTTTGGTGTGCGACTGACGTGTGACCGCGGTTCCAGACTTGACAGGGAGACAACTCTGTAAAATTCTCGAAAACATGGGCCAGAGTTACTAGCCATGTGTTTAGATGGCGTTTGAGTCTGCACTTCCGCTGAGTCCAGCAAGATGAAAATGGCAAACGCTGCTACGACAATTGTCCGAAGAAATCGGCCTGGCACAAAATCGAAGGTATCTTTGTGAAGTGTTGAAAGTGCATGATTTAGATATGGCTCATTTGCTTTCGTTAACAGCTGACTTGACTCTGTTTTTCATTCGTATTTGTTGAAATTGTCAGGTTGTTTGGGTCTGGAGCCGACTCGGTATTAATGTCTGAGTCAGTTGTATGACGAGTCTGTGAATCAGTTGAATAATCCTATCGTTATCCACGGGACAAAATGAAAGTTCGACAGTCATGGAATTGGAATATCATTGAAACTGCGTTTGTATACATTAGTCAGGTTTTTTAGACACACGCATATACATGAAACAGTTGACTCCGAGGCAAAAGCAAAAATGAACAGGCTCACGAACTGAAGGAGGCATTCCAGATTCCTTAGCCTTAGGATCCTGAAATGAAACAATTCAAGCAGAAAGACTCAGGAACTCTCTGTCAGTCCGTCTATTTCTATGTCTCTGTCTGTCTGTATACCTGTCTGATTGTCAGTGTCTGTCTCAGTGTCTAGGTCACAGTGTCAGTGTCAGTCTCTCACTCTGTCAGATTCTCTCTCTCCTCTCCTTCGTCTTCTCTCTCTCTCTCTCTCTCTCTCTCTCTCTCTCTCTCTCTCTCTCTCTCTCTTCTACACACACACACACTCACACACACACACACACACATCTCTCTCCACTCTACCACACACACACTAACACACACACACACACACCACACACACACACACACACACACACACACACACACACACCCATCTGACACACCCATCTGACAAACACGCAATGACTCCAGAGAGAGAGGAGGAGAGAGAGAGAGAGAGAGAGAGAGAGAGAGAGAGAGAGAGAGAGAGAGAGAGAGAGTTGAACACCCAAATTAAGCATAATGATATGAAAATTTAAACAATTTATCAAAATATAACCCCCCTCCCCCAACACACACACACACACACACACACACACACACACACACACACACACACACACACACACACACACACTGTGGTTTTTTACATTTTGTCATCCGTTCCAACCGGTATAAGTGGCCTACTCTTCCAAAAAGTGGAACAGGATTTTGTGTGTGCATGCGTGGCAGACTGTAACAGTTATACAGAACTTAGACACAATGTGATACATTAAGCACAAACTGACAAAGATGAAAGACGGAAAATAGTGAAAAACTAGAAAATATAAATATTTATACTCATGAATGTGTGATGTTAGTATAAAATAATTAATTATTATTGATGTGTCATTGTGTGTGTGTGTGTGTGTGTATGTGTGTGTGTGTGTGTGTGTGTGTGTGTGTGTGTGTCATTTTATTTATTTATGAATTTATTTATTTATACCAGGGATAGTGGAATAATTACTTATGTGTTTTTTTTACATCCAGTCCCCATGTGTATCACTATGCAGTTTGTAATTTATCTTGTCATCTGTTCCCACGCAATAGCCTACTCTTATGAAAAGTGGTTCAGGACTAAGTTAATGTGTGGTAAGATGTTCTGCATGCATTTGCACACAGGGCCTCTGTTTATTACTATAGTCTCATCCATAGGACTTTTGGGGAGAGTGGAGTCAGCGCTAATGTTAATTTCAGGGGAAAAATCCCCTCAAACGGGAATTGAACCTGGGTCGTCAAATTGCCAGAGCTATGTTCTGACCTCTAGGCTGTCCAGTCCTGTCTTTTCTCTGTGCATGTGTGTGTGTATGTGTGTGTGTGTGTGTGTGTGTGTGTGTGTTGTGTGTGTGTGTGTGTGTGTGTGTGTGTGTGTGTGTGTGTGTAACGTGATGTGGGCGTGTGTGTGTGTGATATGTGTGCGACTGTGATTCTATTGTTTTTCCAACAATGCCTTAGGTATCTATTCTGACTTTAACACAAGTTACAGTGATGAACTGATAGACTTAACTAATTTTCTAAAACTTCTACACTTGCAAAGCGTTCAATGCATAAGATAAATAAATATCATTGGACCTAACATATAATATATCTCTTAAATTAGGTAAAGAAAAAGCACTATGGGACTGATGAAGTATAATTTCTTGGAAAAAAATACCCCTCTTCCTTTGATCTTTTTTTTTTTTTTTTTTTACAAACTTTTTTTTATGTACACAGGCATTTGATCAATTGATCTCAGTGACTCAGTGTGAATGAGAGCCCCCAATCAAGGCCAGTTATTAATATTATTCATCAGCATTGAGCAAAATGTTTGTGTTACTTACTTACTAGTATTAGTGTTAATTCAGCTTGAGAACTCTGAACTGTGAAAGATCTGTTTACTTTTTGTCATTTGAGTTTCAAGGGTTTTTTTAAAAATTGTATTTTGTCAAACTGTTTTTTTTGTTTGTTTTTTTTATATATGAGAGGAGAAGGTTGGGAAGCTGTTTACAAGCTTAATTGGGTTTTTATTTTAATCTCTTCTTGTGTATTCATATGATTTTATTTCAAAATAAATGTTTTATGCTCAGGTTTAGAACTTGTAAATTTGCAGGATTGGTGCAGCTGGCAAGATGAATCTTTTGAAGAAATGGACAGTACATTAGCTGTACAACAGGTATGACATATTTCTTTTTAGTTTCTTTGGGTTATATAGTTTATCTTTTTTTATGAAAAATAGAATAGGTCTATAGATCATATTAATAGTTGCTGTTATTCCTTAAGTATGTGATATTATGATTACTGATTCAAAATTTGAATAAACAATAAATAGGCAAGATATTGTTAGCAAGTTTGGTTAGTTTACTTCTGCTTTTATAGTTTTAACAAAGTGACCAATGTATATTGTACAATGCCTTTAACAGGACAGACATTCACTATTCTTCTGGCAAACGAAAACATTAGGATTAAATATTGAAAAGAAATGTTTAAACTGGCATTTAGGCAAATTCAGTTATTTGATTTACATCATTTCTTCTCTGTGTTATTGTTTTAAATTGTTAGTGTTTTTTTAATTATAAAAAAATGTTGAAAAAACACAGAACATTATAATATACCTGCACTTTTCTTTCCTTACTACTTTTTCCTCAATAACATTATAATATAAATATAACTTATTAAATATATTAATGAAATTCTAGGCAAATTTGTATGATAATTGATACAGATCATATTTTGTTCTCGTATTTTCTTGGGTTGTAAAGTTGTTACTCTGTCATAATGTTAATGTTATCATTATGACTGTTCTCAGAATTTTGTTATGAATTATGGAGACTTGTTTTTGTTTTTTGTTATACACACTTACACAGCTATTTCAAACTGCTCCTTTGTTGCTGTTTATAGAACTTAAAAAGTTGGATTTGGAATCAAAGAAACAAAAATGGGGCTGTTCAAATATTCATAGAGGGAACAGTAAAAACACAGTGATGGTGTTTTGTTTTAAAGAAAATTGTTCTGGTTTTCCACACGGGTAACTGATTGCAGTACATTAGTTTTGGTTTAAAGTTCATAACTTGTAATGGATTGTTGTTCAGCTTGCTAATTCAGTGATTTGTTTGTTTGTTTGTGTTTTTGTTTTGTTTTTTTAGAGGTAGGTTATAGCTGTTTGCTTATTTGGTTTAGGGAGATATGGAGCAACACCATATTTTAAAAATGTGCAGTTCATCATTTTCAGAATTTTGGAATTAATGTGTTCACTTGCATCCCAGAGTTTCAGAGTGGTTGCGCGCGCGTGTGTGTGGTGTGCGTGGTGTGGTGTGTGTGTGTGTGTGTGTGTGTGTGTGTGTGTGTGTGTGTGTGTGTTGGTGTGTGTGATCAATTTGATTGAACTTAGTTGGCCTTAGCCAGTCAATCTGCTCACAAACAATTTATGTTTAATATAAAAAATAAAACCTGGCACATACTAAACACACATGTTTTGTTTACCAGTTTATCCAGCAAGCTATCAGGAAGGATGTATCCAAAGTTGAAGAAATCTTGACTCCACCAGAGGGTCAGGATGAAGGAGTGTGGAAATACGAACATCTTCGGTAAGTGAAGTTGAAGATAATGATCTATCTGAAGTAACAAACACGTGATGTCAGTAATCAGGTACTTAAAATGCTACATTGTGTTCAGTGATGTGCTTGATCAAAAGGACATTTCAGCAAAAAAAAAAAAAACAAAACAGGTAAAGTGTCCCATAACCTATGTGGTCGTAGGGAGTGAGGTGTCAGAGACCTCAGCTTCTCTAGGGGCCAGCATGTTGAGGGCGGACCCATCTCCTCTCCCTTGCTGCTTTACCTTCCCTGACCCTAAAGAGGGCAGGTACCCATTTACAGCTGAGGGAAGTGTACTGAAGCCAAGGCATGCAAACAGTCATCCATCCAGCTGGTAACCACGCTTGATGCTGCTTAACATTGACATTTCAATAGGTTCAATATTTTTTGTTTATGAGAACTGAGCATGGGAAAAGTTCATGATACAGTGTTTAATCAGATAGTTCAGAATTCTTTTAGTATTAGAACCAAAGGAGGCTATAGCTGAACTTAGAATTCTTATAGTATTATAATGGATTGAGGCTATAGCTGAGGGGTTAAGACCATTTGACCCCATGGGCCCATGAAGATGTGGGTTTGAATCTTGGCGGAGTCTGTGAATCAAGGCGGTCAGCTTTAAGTGCAGACCTGCCAGTACCTTAATTAATTCCTTTGTGTATATATTTATATGCTGAAGATCAAATATGCAATTTAAGAATTTGAAATTCATCTGGGTTACGGAAACGTGAAGAACATGCCCAACATACATCCCAGAGGTTGGAATGCGGCTACCTTTATGGTGGGCAAAAATGGTCGCCTACCCAAGACCTCGCTATTGGTGGACCCTGGAGCTCTTGCCAAGGAATGAACAAAAAAATCTTACCTATTTTGCTTTACTTTATCAGTCCTCTTGTACCATCTAGTGTGTCGAGGGAGAAAGAGCTTTCTGTCTGGGCAAGCTTAAAGGCCTGAAGAAACAAAAGCTTAAAACAAAGTGCTTGAGTGTGTGTGTGTGTGTGTGTGTGTGTGTGTGTGTGTGTGTGTGTGTGTGTGTGTGTGTGTGTAATGGTATTTATTTATGACAGTGTTTTCTTTTTTGATCATTTCAGACAGTTTTGTATGGAGCTGAACGGTTTAGCTGTGAAGTTACAAGCAAGTGTAAGTATCCACTTGGGCTTTGATTTTGTATGACTGTGTTTCTCTTGCTTTATTTATATCTGTTATTCTGTTAAAACAGCATAATTCATTTTATCTACCATATCGGCTGTGCTATCTGAGCAGAATAATTTTTTTTTCAGGTTTTTTTTTTATAAATTGATTTTGATGAGTTTATTGTGGACCTTTTTTTCAGATTGTGAGTACTAACTCGCTCATAAAGGTTTTTGAGTTTGATACCAGGGTGCTGGGAATTTTTCTAGAAAAACTAGAAAAAAAATGGAAGAGAGAAGTAATTGTCAGCAGATATTCAGTGCTGTAAGGGTTAAGGTTGCCCTTTATTCCCTTTTTTAAAAATCCTAAAATGGACACAGTATGTTCTATGCTTTATTGGCTGTTGGAAACTGTGCTGATTTTTTTTTTAATTACTTTTTTTGCATGTAATGTGATTCTGTAATGGTTCTAGACTAACTAGTTTTGCATAGGTTTTTATTGTATTGAATCTGAATCAGTTTTTCTTGTGCAGACTGGGTTGTGAAGTGGAGAATGGTGATATTTTTCATGAACCATTTTCGCTTACATTCCAATTTTATTCATTATTATAGATTTTAGTTGTGCAAAGAGTCTTCTGGAATTGAGACTGGATTTAATTCGTACAGCAACTTCTGTATATCTCTTATCTCCTTACCTCCAATGAGAAATGCTAATGTACATATTTTTGTGTCGACAGGCGGAGTGCAACCCAGACACATGCACTCAGATGACAGCAACAGAGCAGTGGATCTTTCTGTGTGCTGCCCACAAGACTCCCAAGGAGGTTAGTGATCGTCCACAACTTTCTGAAAAAGAAAGGAAATGAAATCGATTTTTTGTGTGATTACTGTTGTTGGCCTTGGCTTCAGTACAATTCCCCGAGTTCACCCAGCTGTAAATGGGTATCTGCCCTCTTTAGGGTCAAGGAAGGTAAAGCAGCAGAGGGAGAGGAGATGGGCGCCACCCTCAATATGCTGGTCCTTAGAGAAGCTGAGATTTCTGATGCCCCGCTCCCCTACGACCACCTAGATTATGGGACACCTTTACCTACCTTACCTAACTGATGTTGGGTCTTTTTCTGGATTCAAGGTGTCCAAAAAGATTGTAGTTGAGAACTGAACAGGGGAGAACATGTTCAGCTGGTAAAGATATTTTTTCCGATCTGATAATTTTGAATAATCTTTTGGTGACATAGATTGGGAGAAACTTTGTGCAAGTTTCAAGTCTGGGAAGTTTATGACTGTCTGGAAAATGTGTGGGGAAATGTTCAGAATTTTGTTTTGTCAGACTTGAAAGAACCTTAATTTTTTTTTGTATATATTTACAGCTGTACATCATTGTCTCTTCGTTTTTCTAAATCAGTTATGGCATATCTTGAAAATTTTCTTTTTTTTAGATGAACAAAGCAAATTTGTGTACAGTTACAACCTTGGAAACTGATATTGTTAAAAAAGAAACTGGTACACCCTTCTGAAAGTTTTTAAGTCTGTGTGTACATGTGTGTGTGTGTGTGTGTGTGTGTGTGTGTGTGTGTGTGTGTGTGTGTGTGTGTGTGTGTGTGTGTGTGTGTGTGTGAGAGAGAGAGAGAGAGAGAGAGAGAGAGAGAGAGAGAGAGAGAGAGAGAGAGAGAGAGAGAGAGAGCGATCTATAGCTACACACTGTTTTAATTCATGGTGTATGATTAAATGCCTTTTTGTGTGTGTGTAGTGTCCAGCTATTGACTACACTCGCCACACTCTAGATGGTGCTGCGTGTCTTCTCAACAGCAACAAGTATTTTCCAAGCAGGCAAGTGAAAAATAGTCTCTGTCATATCGCTCAGGTACATAATCTCTGTCTATCTGTCTGTCTGTCTGTCTGTCTGTCTGTCTGTCTGTCTGTCTGTCTGTCTGCTCTGTCTTCTTCTCTCTCTCTCTCTCTCTCTCTCTCTCTCTCTCTCTCTCTCTCTCTCTCTCTCTCTCTCTCTCTCTCTCTCTCTCTGTGACTGTTTTAGCATCCTATACAATGCTATCTTAGCAGAAGTAAGGTTAATGCCATGCATTGCTCTTTTTGACTGAATTAAAATAGAATCTTCTTTGACTGAATAATTAGATTTTTTTCTTCTTGTATAAGTCAGCACATAGTTAACATTTGTGACGCTTCACCATGAAATGAGTCACTTAGCTCTGACCCTACTTTCCCTGGCTAGGAGTTATTTTAGGCAGGTGGGGGGGGGGGGGGGTGTCAGCTTGTCGATTTTGAGATTTTGATTGATTATAAACTAAAGCCATTTTTCTACCTTGTACTGAAGTATTAAGGCCTAATTGTGTTTCCTTTTGCTTTAAAAGGCATATAAAAACATCCACGCCCTCATTCTGACCACCTATTACAATGCAAAACTTGTCAGTTCTCGTTTTGCCACTTTCTGCAGTCTTACCATTTCAATTGAAAATAACTTTTCATGGAAGTGTTTGATTTACAGTCTGTTTTCTGTATTGAATAGTTTATCTATTGCAGATCAACAACATAATAACTAAAAATTGACCTCTGGTGCAATACGACTCATTATGTGGTGAAGCGTCACATTTCCGTTCTTTACTTTTCATGATCTACATGTCCTGCTGTTTTGATTGCATAAGATTTGTGCAATTTTTGTGTACTGTATCAAGAAGTTTTTGCTGGTTTTATTTTTGGGGGAAGTCTAGAAATATGGGGACGGGATGGCTTAGTGGTCAGAGCGCTCGCTTTCCCCAGCCAAGGTTAAGCAGCATCGAGCCTGGTTGCCAATTGGATGGGTGACCATTTGCGCACCTTGGCTACAGTACAGTTTCCCCAGTTCACCCAGCTGTAAATGGGTACCTGCCCTCTTTAGGGTCAGGGAAGGTAAAACACAAGAGAGAGGAGATGGGTGCCGCCCTCAACATGCTGGCCCCTAGAGAAGCTGAGGTCTCTGACCCTTGCTCTCCTATGACCACACAGGTTGTGGGACACCTTTACCTTTTTTGCCTTACCTAGAAATATGTGACTTGTATTGTGTTTTTTCAGAGTGAGTATAAAGGAGTCCTCTGTGGCCAAGCTAGGGTCTGTCTGTCGTCGTGTGTACAGGATCTTCTCCCATGCCTACTTCCACCATAGGGCTCTTTGAGTTTGAGTGAGTATTGAGGTGAGTTTTAGCGTGTGTGTGTGTGTGTGTAATTTGTTCACTTTATCGTCTCTTCACTCAAGTGATATTAGATGAGAAACAAAAGTAAAATAAATTTTGTCACTTGTGTGCGTGAGTGTGTATGTATGTGTGAGTGTGTGGGTATTTTATCAGTGTAAGTGCCTACATGTGGATGTGAGCGAGTATGTGTGAGCGTGCGTGTTCAAACCCATTTATTTTGTGTGTGTGTGTGTGTGTTGTGTGTGTGTGTGTGTGTTTGTGTGTGTGTGTGTGTGTGTGTGTGTGTGTGTGTGTGTGTGTGTGTGTTGTGTGTGTGTTGTGTGTGTGTGTGTTTCCATGCATGCAAGTGTGTGTTTGTGTGTGTGTGTGTGTGTGTGTGAGTGAGAGAGAGAGAGAGAGAGAGAGAGAGAGAGAAGAGAGAGAGAGAGGAGAGAGAGAGAGAGAGAGAGAGAGAGAGAGAATTTGCACACTTCTTAAAACCCTTTGAATTTGAATACTTTCTTTTCAAGGCTTGGGTGACCATTTGCACGCCTTGGCGTCAGTACAGTCCCCCAGTTCACCCAGCTGTCAAAGGGTACCTGCCCTCTTTAGGGTCAGGGAAGGTAAAGCAACAAGGGAGAGGGGATGGGCACTACCCTCAATATGCTGGCCCCTGGAGAAGCTGAGGTCTCTGACGCCTTGCTCCCCTGTGACCACATAGGTTGTGGGACACCTTTACCTTTTTCAAGGGCCCTAAAACCCCTTGAGTATGACCAAAATGACAACCATTGTCAAAAAATGTCCATGGAAATGAAGGCTTCTCTTCCAAAAGCATTCTTTTTAAGGATAATAACAAACTGCCTTGTGAGGAAACAATTCAAATGTTTTGTTAATCTGTAGACAAAGTAAAAAAAAGAAATAGCAGACAGCACAATACCCAAGAGAGAATTCATCCAAGGGAGATAATGACTTGGTTTGCACATGTACAGTAAAAAAATCATCATTTGGTTTACCTGTACCTGGGAATGGAAAGATAATGAAAAGACTGAAAAAAAAAGAAAGAAAACAAGAACTCTGACGTAACTGATATATCATTGTCTCTTCATATCGTATTCCTGTTGGTGTTTCAGAACGAGACCCATTTGTGTCGGCGCTTCACCCTGTTTGTGACCAAGTACAACCTGATGCCCAGGGACAACCTGATCGTGCCTATACTGGGGGACCAGCAGGCCGTAGAGGGGGAGAGTGAAGCTTAGACCTGTAGGGCCCCACCCCACCACCCACCCAGTCAGCCAGCCTGTATGGGCAGGAAGGCATTGACAGGGGGTTGTTTTTTTGTTGGTTTTTTTTGTTGTTTTTTTCCCCTGACTGATCACCTCCAGGTTCCCTGACCAGGGACCACACTTCTTGTTAGAGCTCAGCAATGAGAGGGGAAAGGAAGAGAGAAAAAAAAAAGAAGAAGCAAACTTGTTTTTAAAAAAAGAAAAGAAAGGTTATTCCTACTCTGTGTGTGGCCAATGTGTTTTGTTTTTTTTCTGTTGAAACTTGCCCTGCTAATGTGGTGAATGCTGAATGTTGAAGTGAATGAAGTGAACTTGCCCCGCACTGCATGACGTTGATGTTCTGCCGTACTGATGTTGCAAAAAGGCCCATGGTCGATTGGAATTTGATTTGTGTTGCTGCGAATACTGGAGCTCCAGTCTGTAACATGTGTTTAGTGAATATGGCTCACTTTAGGTGTCTTTTACAGATGATATATAGATAGTGTTAGTTCTAGCCTTGCTGTGAGGTTGATTTAAGAAACTCAGGCCATGTTTTGCTTGAAAATTTTTAGTGAGATTCATTTTTTGGTTTTCATTTTTTACCTATGGCTGTATAGCTGTACACACAGTTACCCCTGGAGCTAGCTAGAACCACATAGACATGTAGATGCTTTCAAAGTCTTGCAATGGAAACATGCAATGATGCTTATCAGTGTTCAGTGAGGGTTAAGCATTTTGAGGATTACTTGGCAGAATGAATTAATTAAAAAAAAATATATAAATTCTGCAAAAAGTTGTAAAACATGGTTGATTATAATTAAGGGGTTAAATAACGGAAGGATTCATAGGCATCATTTAAATGAAAACAGGGAGAATACATTTTTTATGAGCTTGTGAGAAAGAGTATGTGGCGTTTGGTATATGTTGTTTTTTTTTTTAAATCGTTTGATAGTGTAAAGTAGATTTGATTCTGCTGCATTATTTAACTTTCTTCAGATGTAACTTTGGGAAATACTCTTGTGAATGTGCTCAACAATAAGGGGATCTTATTTGTGTGTGTAGGTATCATGTAGGCATACGTCAAGGTCTGTAGCAGCTCTGTTAAATCAGTTTTTTAAGGTATGCTGAGATTTTGAACAGTTGAGGTTGATATTAAGATTTTTAGTTGGGTCCTTATTTTTCAGGAGGGAATGTGAATTTGATCAAACAAGGGGAAATGAAACAGATGATAGATAGACAAAAGGAAAGAAGACAGGCATAGAAACAAATGAGCTTCAAACTGCAAGCAAACATAGGTGGTGGCTTTCATTTTATGGATCAAATACTGATTTGAACGTGTACATTTTTGGAAGGAGCTACGTCAATGGTGTCCCTGTCTGTTCATCCTATAATAGCATTAGTCATTTCCACAGCTGAATTATGCACTTTGTCTTTAACATTCTGAGTGTTTTCTGTCATGTCCTTGGCTTGAAAGTGTGTGCTGGTATGCATGTGATGGCCCAATTACTTTTTTTTATGAATTGTGGAAGCACAGAGTCGGTTCTCTCACTGTTGTCAAGAAGCGATTGTTGTATTTCAGGATAGAACATAGATCCATGTAAGTTGATGGAATGAATGGACATCACATTACAATGAGGTTGATACGGAGTAGTAGAGGCTGGAATACTGAAAGATGTCGGGATTGCTGATTTGGTGAAAGACATGTCATTGTTCATTTGCTTGTATGGACAGTGTAAATAAGTGTATGCAGTATGAATTTTGTTATCCTTGAAGATGTATGTGTGCGTGCATGTGTAAAAAAACAGAAAGTGAAAGAGAGAGATGATTTGGATTATATTTTTCTGTGCTTGCTAGTCTAGGACTATCTTGTATTTTTTCAAATGTTAAAGAACCAAATTGAACAGAAAAGCATGAAGATTGTTTTGATATGTCATTGCACTGGTTCTGTTATTCTTGAATTGTCAGATATAAGTGTGGTTAGAGTTTGTGTATTTGTTATCTCACACGTGCGTACACACACACACACACACACACACACACACACACACACACACACACACACACACACACACACACACACACAACACACAAGCTTTGGCAGTGACCTACTTACTCATACATATGTATACAGAGGAATATCAAATAAGTGCATGCTCACTCTTGCATGATATGAATGATTGAAGTCGTCATATTATGCTTATCAACATTGCAAAATTTCTAACTAAGACTAAGAGATTTTTTTTCTTATATGAATTTATGTTATACAAAATTTGATATTGTTTGTAATAGAAATATACTCGATCTGCCAATTTCTTGTAGTCATTTTTACTGCAAGATACTGCAAGGAGTATTTTCTGTGATTTATATTTGTAGTTAAGTTACTCTTTTTTTTTCATTTTTCATGTAGTATTCAAATTTCTAAACCACATTTTACGTTACTTTCTGCCTCCCTTTTCCCCCCACCATTTTTAAAATCTGCTAACTTTTCACTTCTTTGCTCTTTAAGTATTGGGCTGTTGTGTTGAAGGTATCGATTCATATTTTGGTTTTGTTGTTAAATATATATGATGAAGAACAGTATGCTTAAAGTACATTGTAACTACAAACTGCATGTTAGCTGATATTACATTTGCTAATCTCATTACATGTGCAAAACAGAACATGTGGAAATGAACGTGTTCCACCTCATACAGATAAAATGTAGGGTGGAGAATTTGTTGAAATTCTAAGAAGACTGCACTGACAAGTAAGTCATTTCCAGGTCAGATTTGCGATAATCACCATGTCCAACTTTTTATCGCTGGTGTATAGTTTTTCATGGTTTATTTTAAAACTTTTGATCATCAAAGGAAAATTTAAAACAAAGCATTGATTGGATTCTTTGTGTGAAGCAGATATACAGCAGAGTATATTAATTAAAAAAAAAAAAAGACCACACACAAAAAAACTATAGAATTGCACCTTAAATGAGTATTTAAAAAACAAAAACAAAACAAAAGCAACACAAATCAAAACAAAAAATCCTCCCACAACCCTCCAGTTACTCGTCTGGAATCAAGTATGAATAAAGTAATACATGCCATAAGCTAAGTCAGTGCAAAATTTGTCAGTCATCCCTGAATCATACAGTGAATAGATACAAAGTTTGCCTACATATATCATAGATACGCTGTTCAAATGATATTAGAATGAATCATTTCTGAACCAATATAGGATTCATTCAGCTTGTAAAACAACAGTTTCATCTCCACATACCCATAGGCATGATGTGTTGAATATTACACCGCAGTGAATGATTGAGTCATGACTCATCGCTTGTATGCTTGTTTTGTGAATTAGAATACACAAACTGTGAAATGGGGGCTTGCATTTAGGTATATATCGGTCATGTGCTAGAGCTTCAACATTGGGGCTGAGTGAACAAGAACAAAATACAAAATTGCTCGTATTTGAGGGTCGGTTGTTGAGTACATGTCAAAGACAAATATTTTGTCTCTCGCTCAATTTTTAAGCTGATACAATCAGTTTGAGTGAGCAGCATTTTTTTTTTTTTTTTTTTGTTTTGATGTTCTCTAAAAAATTCTTTTGTTTAAAATGCTGTGGTCATCATTGCGTCTGACAGGGATTGCACATTTTTTCACTAATAATCTCTGTGTATAGAATATGTTGTAGTCCTGTTTGGGTTGGTACAAGTTTAAAAGCGTGTACTTTTAGCCTCTTGAAATTCAGTTTTAAACATTCATGTGTGTGTGTGTGTGTGTGCGTGTGTGCGTGCGTGCGTGCGTGCGTGTTTGTGTGTGTGTGTGTGTGTGTGTGTGTGTGTGTGTGTGTGTGTGTGTGTGTGCGTGTGTGTGTGTTTGTGTGTTTGAGAGACAGAGTGAGAGAGAAAAGAGAGACAGAGAGAACTAGTGATGGCTTGATTGAGGTGAAGGCAGATTTGAAGTGGAATATTTTCAAATAAGCTTCTGTTCCATATAATTTTATTTATTATTCTCATATAATTATTTGTTCCATGTTTAGATGCATCATGTCCTTAACCATTGAACATATTTTCATTATTCAGACAGGCATATGTTTGTGAATACAAGACTGTAGACTATCATGTATGTGGACTGTGAATAAAGTAGCTGAGACCCAGTGGAGAGCTTTGTCTTGCTGTTGCTGTTGTTGTTGTTGTTGTTAATGTTCTGTGGTGGAAGGAAGAGGAACGAACGGGGTGTGCACGAAAATGTGTACGTAGGAAGAAAGGTGACGGTGTGGATCTCATTGTACATATAGTCTACAACAATGTCAGCTCTGCAGAACTGCTCACACTTGCCTTGCCTTGCCTATCTCATAAGAGTTGTTGACATTCATCAGGGTATGTCAAATGCCCCTGCACAGAGGGTAGGCCAGGGTTCTTGGTCTTCTGTTGTGCACAGTGGTTTAGCTATGCACTGTTGTGTCCAGTTCCTAATGCGACACCACCATGTTCTTGGTCAGCCTCTGCCCTGCTTGCCCTCCACTGTGCCCTTTAGAATGGCTTTGGACAGGGAGCCAAATCCAGGATATATCATATGACAATACTGTCATGTCAGTTTGCTCACACAGTTAGGTACTAACATCAAATTTGACATTCAAGAAATACTCTGTCATATTTTTAGAAGTACTCTATATCAGAACACTCCCTGGCCTAACCCTTCCCTGCCCTTCCTCACTTCCTCTATCATGAAAATACTTTTCAGTTGAATTTTGGTGCAAAACTTCCTGTCGTGGAATCAATTTAAGACTGTGCAAACTCGGAAAGAAACCAGAAAACAACACAACTTCTGATTTCAGAAAATTGTGTGTGTGTGTGTGTGTTGTAACAGACGGAGAAAAAGAGTTTAAAAGGGAACACTCCAAACTCAATACACAATGGTACTCATATTCCTGACCATAACATGAGCAGGACACAACACTCTGCCACACACTACATGCATAACCCACCCCCACACCTCGAAACCCTACAGCAAAACTGAATTCTTTCCAATTCTTCTACAGAAAATGCAAGAAACAGCAATTTCCACCAGTTCTTTCTTTCCAATTCCCCGGCAAAAAAAAATAAAATAAAAGCAGCAGCTCATAGAATTAATTGGCAATAACAGTGAATGAGAAAGAAAGCTTTTTTTTTTTTTTTTACAGGGAACAGCTCACTCAACCAGTAGTGAAATATTAATCTGCTGTGATAATAGCGGGGGCGTGAGTGGAAGAAGAAGTGCTTTGTGCTGTGCCTGTGCCCATACAGGGGAAATGAGGTTTAGAACTATCTCTTCCTGCCTGGCCTGGCCAGTCCCTCTGACTGCCTGGGCTGTACTGGCTTGACTCCCCCTCCACTAACACCACCACCACCACCAACAATGCCACCACCACTGACTAGGGCTAACTGTTCTGTTCTGGGCCATGTCATGTCCTTGGGACAAACCATTGTGCTTCATGTGCATTTTGTTGAAGGGTTGAGGTGGGAGGGTAAGGTTGTGTATAACCCTCTGTGTGTAGGGTAGCGGTGGTGGGAGGGTTGTGTGGTGGGGGGGGGGGGGGGGGGGTGGGGGGGGGGGTAGTCATTTATGTGTGTGTGAGAGGGAGGGGAGAGAGAGAGAAAAACAGAGAGAGAGAGACAGACAGATAGACAGACAAATGAAAGTGTAGTCAAGCCAGACAGACAGAAAGAGACAAATTCAATTCAAATTTAAACATTCTTTTTAGGATGAGAAAAAGCATATGTGCTTAGGTTTCTTTTTATACCCAGTCCCCAGACAGACAGAGAGAGAGAGAGAGAGAGAGAGAGAGAGAGGGAGGGAGGGAGAGAGAGAGTGAGAGACAGACAGACAAAAAGAAGGGAGCACCAGAAGCTCAATATAATAAAACACTCTTGTGCCTGACCATAACGCCAACAGGACTGGACCAGAAAAAACTCTGCCTCACCACACTCACTACATGCACAAAAAAAACCCAAACCCTACAGCAAAACTGAACTCTTTCCAGTTCTTCTACAAAAAAAAATCCAACAAAGCAGCAGCTCATAAAATTAATTGGCAATAACAGTGAATGAGAAGGAACACTTTTTCTGCAGGGAATGGCTCACTCAACCAGCAGTGGTGAAATAAATATTCTGCTGTGTTTAATAGGGGAGTCTGAGTGGAAGAAGAAGTGCTTTGTGCTGTGCCTGTGCCCATACAGGGGAAATGAGGTTTAGAACTATCTCTTCCTGCCTGGCCTGGCCAGTCCCTCTGACTGTCTGGGCTGTACTGGCTTGACTCCTCTTCCATTAACACCACCACCACCACCAACAATGCCACCTCCACTGGCTAGGGCTAACTGTTCTGTTCTGGGCCATGTCATGTCCTTGGAACAAAGCATTGTGTTTCATAATTTCATTTTGTTGAGAGGGGTGAGGTGGGAGTAAGGGTTGTGTATACCCTCTGTGCGTGGGGGTGGGGTGGTGGGGAGGAGGCTGTTGTGGGGGGGGGAGGGGGTAGTCATTTATGTGTGTGTGTGTGAGAGGGAGGGGAGAGAGAGAGAGATAGACAGATAGACAAATGAAAGTGTAGTCAAGCCAGACAGACAGAAAGAGACAAATTCAAATCAAATTTAAACATTCTTTTTAGGATGAGAAAAAGCATATGTGTGTAGGTTTCTTTTTATACCCAGTCCCCAGACAGACAGACAGAGAGGGAGGGAGGGAGAGAGAGTGAGAGACGGACAGAGTAAAAGAAGGGAGCACCAGAAACTCAATATACAATAACACTCTTGTGCCTGACCATAACACCAACAGGACTGGACCACACAACACTCTACCTCACCACACTCACTACATGCACAAAAAAACCCCAAACCCTACAGCAAAACTGAACTCTTTCCAGTTCTTCTACAGAAAACTGAACAAAACAGCAGCCCATAGAATAAATTGGCAATAACAGTGAATGAGAAAGAAAGCTTTTTTTTGCAGGGAACGGCTCACTCAACCAGCAGTGGTGAAATAAATATTCTGCTGTGATAATAGCGGGGCATGCCTGGAAGAAGAAGTGCTTTGTGCTGTGCCTGTGCCCATACAGGGGAAATGAGGTTTAGAACTATCTCTTCCTGCCTGGCCTGGCCAGTCCCTCTGACTGCCTGTGCTGTACTGGCTTGACTCCTCTTCCATTAACACCACCACCACCACCAACAATGCCACCACCAATGGCTAGGGCTAACTGTTCTGTTCTGGGCCATGTCATGTCCTTGGGACAACCCATTGTGTTTCATATGCATTTTGTTGAGAGGGGTGAGGTGGGAGTAAGGGTTGTGTATACCCTCTGTGTGTGGTGGTGGGGAGGGGGTTGTTGTGGGGGGAGGGGGGGGTAGTGTGTGTGTGTGTGTGTGTGTGTGTGTGTGTGTGTGTGTGTGTGTGTGTGAGGGAGGGTAGAGAGATAGAGAGAGACAGACAGAGAGATAGACAAATGAAAGTGTAGTCAAGCCAGACAGACAGAAAGAGACAAATTCAATTCAAATTTAAACATTCTTTTTAGGATGAGAAAAAGCATATGTGTGTAGGTTTCTTTTTATATATACCCAGTCCCCAGACAGACAGACACAGAGAGAGAGAGGGAGGGAGAGAGAGAGAGTGAGAGACAAACAGACAGGCAGAGAAACAGACAGAGTAAAAGAAGGGAGCACCAGAAGCTCAATATACTATAACACTATTGTTCCTGACCATAACGCCAACAGGACTGGACCAGAAAAAACTCTGCCTCACCACACTCACTACATGCACAAAAAACACCCCCAAACCCTACAGCAAAACTGAACTCTTTCCAGTTCTTCTACAAAAAAAATCCAACAAAGCAGCAGCTCATAGAATTGATTGGCAATAACAGTGAATGAGAAGGAACACTTTTTCTGCAGGGAATGGCTCACTCAACCAGCAGTGGTGAAATAAATATCCTGCTGTGACAATAGCGGGGGCGTGAGTGGAAGAAGAAGTGCTTTGTGCTGTGCCTGTGCCCATACAGGGGAAATGAGGTTTAGAACTATCTCTTCCTGCCTGGCCTGGCCAGTCCCTCTGACTGTCTGTGCTGTACTGGCTTGACTCCTCCTCCAAGAATCCCACCACTAACACCACCAACAATGCTACCACATCCATCAACAATGCCACCACAACCACTACCAGTGCCACCACCACTGGCTAGGGCTAACTGTTCTGTTCTGGGCCATGTTATGTCCTTGGGACAAACCATTGTGTTTCATATGCATTTTGTTGAGAGTGGTGATGTGGGAGTTAGGGCTGTGTATCCTCTTTGTGTGTGCCTGTGGGTGGGGGGAAGGGGTTGTTAGGGAGGAGTCATATGTGTGTGTGTGTGTGTGGTGTGTGTGTGTGTGTGTGTGTGTGTGTGTGTGTGTGTGTGTGTGTGTGAGAGAGAGAGACTGATAGACAGACAGACAGACAGACAGACAGACAGACAGACAGACAGATAAATGAAGGTGGAGTCAAGCCAGACAGACAGAAGGAGACAAATTCAATTCAAATTTGAATATTTTTTTAGGATAAGAAAAAGCATATGTGTACAGTTTTTTGTTTACACCCAGTCCCCAGAGACAGAGAAAAGGAGAGAGAGAGAGAGAGTGTGTGTGTGTGTGTGTGCTCGCTCGCTTGCACGTGTGTGTGTGTGCGCGCGCATGTGTGTGTGTGTATGTGTGTGTGTGTGTGTGTGTGTGAGAGAGAGAGAGAGAGAGAGAGAGAGAGAGAGAGAGAGAGAGAGAGAGAGAGAGAGAGAGAGAGAGAGAGAGAGAGGAGAGAGAGAGAGAGAGAGACAGACAGACAGACAGACAGAGACAGAGTAAAAGAAGGGCACACCAGAAACTCAGTGTACGATAACACTCTTGTTCCTGACCATAACACAACAGGACTGGACCACACAACACTCTGCCTCACCGCACTCACTACATGCACACAAAACCCCAAACCCTACAGCAAGACTGAACTCTTTCCAATTTTTCTACAGAAAATGCAAGGAAACAGCAACTCATAGAATTAATTGGCAATAACTGTGAATGAGAAAGAAAGCTTTTTTTCTGCAGGAGCGGCTCACTCAACCGGCGGTGAACTATTCTGCTGTGATAATAGCGGGGCCTGAGTGGAAGAAGAAGTGCTTTGTGCTGTGCCTGTGCCCATACAGGGGAAATGAGGTTTAGAACTATCTCTTCCTGCCTGGCCTGGCCAGTCCCTCTGACTGCCTGAGCTGTACTGGCTTGACTCCACCACCACAACCAAGGACAATGCCACCACCACTGGCTAGGGCTAACTGTTCTGTTCTGGGCCATGTCATGTCCTGGGAACAACCCATTGTTTCATGTGCATTTTGTTGTTTTGCTGTTGTGTTGTTTTTTTAATTTTTGGGGGTGGGGGGTGGGGGTGGGGGCAGGGGCACTTTGTGTGGGGTGGGGGGTGAGGGTAGGGGTTTTGTGTGTGTGTGTGTGTGTGTGTGTGTGTGTTGTGTGTGTGTGTGTGTGTGTGTGTGTGGTCATGTGAGTGCATGCACCCGCCTACCTGAGTACGCAAATTTCAAAACTGAACTATCGATTAATCATACTGACTGAAAAAAACAAAAAACAACAACAAGAAACAAAAACCAAAACAAACCAACAAGCCAGGACAAGGTTCTGTTACCTTAATTACCCAGGATTCTGAAAACATTCTCCATCTCTCATCAGGGGACAGGGAGAGCTGTTGCAGAGCCACAGAGAATCCTTGACCATTCAGAAATCAATAACCAATCCTGGGCTGACTTTCAACTGTTGGCATTTTGCTCCTTTTCTGTTGAAATTGATCCTGCCTTACGCTTGAAATTGCAGTAACTTGTATCCAGCAATTTTGTTTCTTTTTTTTTTTGTATTCCAATCTAAGGCATAACAAAGTGCTGTTATGTGTTTAATTACCAGTTTTGTTGGTTGGTGGGTTGGGTAGTGGGTAGGTGAGTGAGAGAGAGAGAGAGAGAGAGAGAAAAGAGAGAGAGAGAGAGAGAGAGAGAGAAGAGGAGGAGAGAGGGAGAGAGGAGAGAGAGAGAGAGAAGAGTAGAGATTGAGAGAGGTGAGTGTGGTTTTTGTTGTTGGTTTTATTTTGTTTTGTT
>CM060319.1:58328275-58335775 GCA_030674155.1 Stramonita haemastoma | reverse complement strand
GTAATTGCGATTTCTTCTGCCAGTGATTTCCAGTTAGATGTACAGCTATAACCTTACATACATCATACAACATACAAACATACATACAACTACATACATACATACATACATACATACATACATACATACATACTACATACATACATACATACATACATACATACATGCATGCATGCATCATCATGCATGCTGCTACCTACCTACCTACCTACTACACTAACATACACCTACCTACTACCTACTACTACACACATACCCCAGCATACATACCTCTCTCTGTATATATATATATAATATCATAATAATAATATATATATATAATTATGTATGTAATGTATGTATGTTGTATGTATGTATGTATGTATGTAATGTATGTATATATATGTTATATATATATATATATATATATATATATATATATATTAATACTACTATACTATACTACTACTAATACTATATACTACTACTATAATACTATTATATACTACTAACTATATAATATATATATATATATGTGTATTATAATATATATATTATATATATAATATATATATATATATATATATATAATATTACTACTACTACTATATACACACTACTACTACTCACTACTACTACTACTATACTACTACTACTATACTATACTACATACTTTACTACTACTACTACTATACTACTACTTACTACATTTTTTATTTTATACCACTTTATGTTACAGCAGATTTCTCTGCGTGAAATTCGGGCTGCTCTCGCCCGGGGAGAGCGCGTCGCCACAAGTGCAGCGCCTACCCATTATTTTTTTTCCCTCAGGGATGGTGTCTAAACACGACACCTGTGTGCATGCTGGTTTATTTTAATTATAATTTTGTCATCCGCTCCTACCGGCGCACGATGGCCTGCTCCTATGAAAGGCGGAACGGGGTTTTAACGTGTGGCAAGATGTTCTGCGTGCGTTCGCACACGGGCCCTCGGTTTATAGTCTCATCCGAATGACTTTGACATTCAGTTCGATTTTTTTCGTCAAACTGGGAAGAAAGGGCGAGGCTGGGTACGAACCCAGAACCTCACGGTTTACTTTTTGGCAGGCGAACGTCTTAACCATCCTACCACCTTCCTCCCTCCCTCCTCTCCTTCCCTCACTCCTCATCCTCCTCTACCTCACCTCCTCCTCACTCTCCTCTCCTCCTCTCACTACCTCACCCACTCCTCCTTACCCTCTCCTTCTCTCCTCCTACTACTACTACTACTACTATTCTCTACTACTACTACTGACAATAATAATATCAATAACTGACACAGCTTTTGGCCTAGGCCACAAGATCAGCTGATAATTATGACAGAAAAAACATGGCTCTGCTTGCCAACATACTAAAAAAAAAATAAAATCTTGTTCTTCATTTCTGTTTTTTATTTTTTCGTTTCCTTTGTTCTTTGGTCTGCCAAGGCAGACAAGGAAGAGATGGGAGGAAACATCAGCGAATGGAAGGGCTAGATCTCAACAAATTTTGAGAAAGGCAGAAACATAGAGAGGAATGGAGGGAAATGGTTGTCAAATCTGCAGGGGTGCCCCCACGGGGGTGGATAGATAGATAGATAGATAGATAGATAGATAGATAGATAGATAGATAGATAGATAGATAGATAGATAGATAGATAGATAGATAGATAGATAGATAGATAGATAGATAGAATAGATAGATAGATAGCATAGAATTTTGTTCCGTTATTGTTTGTATAGGGTCGTGACATAAAGAAAACACAACAACGTTTTTTTAACAGCAAGACAGTTTTGTTTTCTATCCTTACATACCGTAATAAAAGGTACGGTCTCAGACGTTGATTACTCACAGTGCACCCAGTTGCTGATCTGCAACCCCCCACTTTTCCCCTTCACCTATTCAAACACTCCCCTACCCCCACCACCACACAACCATGACCACTCCCTCCCACCACCCTCACCCCCCCTTCCCCCCCACCCGTGACCTTTACCCACCACCACTCCCCCCACCCTCCCCTCCCTCCCTCCCCCTCTCCCTGTCTTTCGGTCAATTCGATCACCTCTTTCGGTCCAGGGCTGTGTTACGTGTACTGATAAAAACTTCGGGGGGTAGTGTGTGTTTTGATAATGCCAGCACATGGCTTAGCACTTTTCTTCGGCCCACCCTCACACTCTCTCCTAACCCCCCCCCCCCCCCCCCACCACCACCACCAACCAAACTCCTGCCACTACCACAACCACCGTCACTCCTCCCCCTCACACCACCCACCGTCACTCCTCTACCACCACCACACCACCACCACCTTCACTATCCAGCACCAGAGAAAGAAACCGTCCCAGAGCCTCGTCAGAAAGCTAATTTTCTCTCAGTCTGCGGCTGTCGGCTACCCGGTACCCGTTGCAATGTACCCGATACCGTGCCAGCCGCCAGAACGGTGCCAGACATGAGTGGGGTGGGTCTGGTGTTCCGGGCCTCAATAATAATATAGCCTAGCGCAGCCATCGACAGATCGCCTGGCCTTGCTTGTGTGGGCTGACTTTGAAGACAAACCACTGTGGCCTGTGTCTTGAAAGAAAGTGAGCCGCTAGGGAGAGAAACAAGAGAGTAATTCGTTTTTCATCTTGTGTGAACCAAGAGGAAGGGAGAAGAGAATGGTGTGTGCAACGTTATTTTTGTGTGGTTGTTGTTGTTATGTGTTGTTGTGTTGTTGTGTTGTGTGTGTGTGTTGGTAAGGTAAGAGATTGTTTATGTTTGGGGAGAGAAATTTATTGTGTGTGTATAGTGTTTATGAGTGGTGTGTATGGATAAATGTCGTTTGAAGTCTGTTTTTTGATAATGTTCCTTTTTTTTTTTTTTTTAAATTGTGTTTATTGCAGTATCGCATTTTTTTGTTCACAACAGGTTTCTCCTTGTTCTGTGTTTCTTTTCGATTCACATCTCAGTTGTAAGGCAGCGTCTAACAATCTCATGTGAAGACTGCAGGCTAAAGAATAAGTCTTGGAGGGATTCTGCTATTTTCGTGGCTAAGGATATTGGTTTTCTGCCAGTGGTTCCAAAGTCAGGATGAAACAACCCGTTTGTGCGTTTATTAAAAACACTGTGAATAGGAAGTCCTTTGAAACAGTCATGCAACTGGCATCCCATCCTGTTAATAAGTATTCGATTAGAATACACTAAAACTGAGAAAGTTAACGTTAGTGGCGTAACAAAATTGAGAAAAAGTCAATCTCAGCAGTGTTACATCACAGAAAAAGTCAACAACAAAAACGAAAGCTGATCAGCGTAAACCTTCTAGCGCAACGTGCCAAAATGTGTTGTTATTGCACAAAGTGTACGAGTTTATGTTACTATCGGTAAATAAACTGCTTCCATTATTTTCCGTTAAAGTGTTTTAAGGGGAGAGGTTACAAGAGTAAAGAGAATAGGACTGAACGTGTTTGTTTATATAATTATGTGTTAGTATGTTTGTGGATTTTCTGTGACTGGAAGCGTGGTCAGAAAAGTGGGTTGAAAGTGGTTGTTACGTCGTTATGCAGGAATCTTTGAATCGCTTGTCACACTTTTAAATTTTCCCTCCTGCTAATGTCTACATTGATATAATAAACGTAGTTTTGAACCATATTCATTATCATCTTACGGTTTTTGTTGAACGACCTTGCTGTAGTATACAAGTTGTGCAGCTTTTGTTTATTTTTTTCATTTTGGTTTTGTTTGTTTGGTTTTGTGCTTTTTTGTTTGTGTGATTTAAAGTTCTTCTTTGATTTCGTTTGTTTATTTTGTTTAGAGTAAGAAATAAAAAATGAAAAAAAAAAGTAGCTGACTTGAGTTCCGTAGATAAAGAAAATTTCCCTCAACAACAAATTCATAAACAGCTCTCTCTCTCTCTCTCTCTCTCTCTCTCTCTCTCTCTCTCTCTCTCTCTCTCTCTCTCTCTCTCTCTCTCTCTCTTCTCTCTCTCTCTCTCTCTCTCACCAGAGATGGGGCAATAGCTCAGTGCCCGTTGACGCGAAGTTGATTTTATGATCCCCCATTCCTTTGACCTATCATAACCCTATTGTGGACGATCGTTTGATCGTTTTCATGGTCACACTGTCGTCTGTAAACGGAGGGTAGCGGAGCTACTGGCATATAGAGAAGAGGAGTGGCGAGGAAGAAAGGCTAGACACAAGACGTGACATTACTTTCTTATAAACATTAACAGTTTTTTTTCTCTCATCAAGCTGGTGTGGCATAGCTTCTGTATTACAAGTGTTTATTTTGAAATGGTGGGTGCGGTTACTTGGGAAACACAAAATGTCCGTCAAACAAACAAAAAAAAATAAACTGATGGGAGTTTGTGTCTGGTATTATTGATGTGTAGGATTGTTGGTGTGTGGGTTGTACAAAAAAGTGTATTTTCAATTTTGCCAACATGTTTATCCTTTTTTTTTTTTAATAAAAAAGGAAACATTTTTGTCTTCTTTGTAATAACAGGGTGTGGAAGGTCTCGAAATCTTCCCCAAACATATCGTAGGTAAAACAGCAATAACTTTTTAACGAGACATTGTCCTAACTTTTTTTTAAAAGGGTGGTGCTGCTCTTGTGGCGACGCGCTCTCCCCGGGCCGGGGAGAGCAGCCCGAATTTCACGCAGAGAAATCTGCCATGACTTAAAATGGTGTTAAAAAAATCAAATATAACTGTAAAATTCAGATACTAGAAAATAAAAACAATATGCAAAAACTTGAGAACTATACCTCTTCCTCACTGTTAAGCAAACTGATGGTTAGTTTGGGCATAGTATAGTAAACGTAAAAAAAATGGAGGAAAAAACCCCAACAAACTAGCCTATAAATGAATTTCAAACGACAAAAAAAAAAAAATTCCCCCAAACCAACAACAACATGGGGTGGTCTTTCTCCTTAGCTATAGGCTACTAGCAAAAAAAACAACAACAACCCAAAGTGACTGACAGACGAGTGAGGTGACTTTGACCAACTGGCAGGTAGCCACAAAAGGCAGAACGAAAACGGACAGTGGTACATTCCATAAAAATGCAGTCTGGTGCCTATGGGTCAAAGCCCCCGACGGACCGGCCAGCCAGCCGGCCGTTATCTGGCCTGTTTGTTGTAAGGGTTGAGGTCCCACAGTGACGTGCAGGCAGGCCCCGATATTCCAGGTATTTGTAGGTAGGGAGTGCTGGTCAGAGAACGAAGAAGGAGAGAAAGAATAAAGGAAGTAGAAAAACAGAAAGAAAGAAAGAAAAGAAAAGGAAGGAGAGAAAGAAGAAAGAAAGAAAAGAAAGAAAGAAAGAAAGAAAGAAAGAAAGAAAGAAAAGAAAAGGAGAGAAAAGAAAGAAAGACAGAAAGAAGGAGAAGGAAGGAAATATAGACAGAAAGGAAGAAAGAAGGAAGAGAAAGGAAGAAAGAAAGAAAGGAAAGAAGAAAGAAAGAAAGAAAAGAAAGAAAGAAAGAAAGAAAGAAGAAGAAAGAAAGGAAAAAAAAAGAAAGAAGAAGGAAAAGGAAAGGAGAAAAAGAGAAAGAAAGAAAGAAAGAAAGAAAGGAAAGAAAGAAAGAAAGAAAGAAAAGAAAGAAGAAGAGAAAGAAGAAAGAAAGAAGAAAGAAAAGAGAAAGAAAGGAAAGAAAGAAGAGAGAGAAGAAGAAAAGAAAGAAAAGAAAAAAAAGAAAGAAAAGAAGGAGAATGGAGAGAAAGGAAAGAAAGAAAAAAGAAGAAAAAAGAAAGAAAAGAGGGGATTGGGAGGAAAGAAAGTCATGAATAAGCAAAAAGATAAGAAGAAAGAACGTTATGGAAGGATGGAATCGAAGAATGTCATGAATAATGCAATAATGAATGAAAGTATGTGATATATTTAATGATTATAAATGAGATGAAGAAGAGGAATGGGAACTAGAGAGTAAGAGGAGGAGGAAGAGAGAGAAGGAAGAGGAAGAAGAAGAAGAAGAAGAAGAGAGAGAAGAAGAAGAAGAAGAAGAAGAAGAAGAAGAAGAAGAAAAAAGAAGAACACAACAACAACAACAACAATAACAACAACAACAACAACAACAACAACAACAACAATAGCAACAATAATATACCAACGATAGCAACAACTGTAATGCCCTTTACAATAGAAAACACCATAAAAGATATATCCCTCACGTCTCCCTAAAGAGTGAGAGTTTAGATAAAACAGAAAACAAACAACAACAATGTCATTTTCAACAGAAAACAAACTGTCCTTCACACACATTGCCAACGAGAGAAAAAGAAATCAAGAAATATACAAAACACCACCAAAACCACCACTATCAAACTACCATTCGAAATTCTTATACTGCGTGCGATTCCATCCCATTATTGCAAACAACAACAACAACAACAACAACTGGTGAAGAGATATAAAACCAGAGAGTTGAAATCGGTTCGGTTATACTTGTAGGGATTTTCTCTGTCTCTGTCTCTGTCTCTGTCTGTCTCTGTCTCTGTCTCTCTGTCTCTGTCTCTGTCTCTGTCTCTGTCTGTCTGTCTCTCTCTCTATGATATAAATGAAAAAGGAAAACATGGTGTTCAGTTATTACCTAATATTATTGATATCTTTATTCTACTATTCGCAGATGACGTTGCACTATTTTCAACAACTCCTGGAGGTTTACAACACCAATTAAACATTTTGAAAGACTGCTGTAATGATCTGCAGTTAAGTGTTAATATCAATAAAACTAAAGTGATGGTATTTAGAAGAGGGGGATTTCTTTCAAAGCAGGAACAATGGTATTACAATGGAATCCGATTAGAAGTTGTAAATCAGTATTGTTATTTAGGTTTCAGTTTTACAACAAAGTTGAGCTGTAAGCTGGGTACAGAACATTTAGTCACTAAAGGAAAGAAGGCAGTAGTCCAGTTAAATAAAGTCTTTCATAGGTATAAAGAAATGAACTTTAGAACTTTTTTCAAGATTTTTGACACTAAGATCCAACCAATTTTGTTGTATTCATCAGAAATATGGGGATCAAATAGACTAGAACATATTGAGAAAATTCATTTAATGGCATGCAAAAGATTCTTAGGTGTGCCAGTAAGAACACCTAATAAGATGGTTTATGGCGATTTAGGTAGGTATCCACTTTATGTCAACTCTTGTACAAGCACTATCAAGTATTGGTTCAAGTTATTGCAAATGGATCAAAGTAGAATATCATATAATGCTTACTGCATGCAATTAGAGTTAGATAGAAGTGGTAGATATTGCTGGATTTCAAAAATAAGAGAAATTTTGTGTGAAACAGGCTTTAACATTGTTTGGATGCAACAAAGTGTTGGGGATGTAAAAGTTTTCTTAGGTATATTTAAACAAAGATTAGTGGATATGTTTATACAAGAATGGGATGGGACTGTAAGAGATAAAGAGAGGTATGATATTTATAGATCATTTAAAAGTATTTTTGCAAAAGAGCAGTATTTAAACTCCATGGATATCTACTGCTTTCGTGTGGCTATTGCGCAAGCAAGATTTAATGTTTTAC
>CM060319.1:58318275-58323275 GCA_030674155.1 Stramonita haemastoma | reverse complement strand
CATGACGGACACGCCGGACAACGCCTCTGTGAACGGGGTGGGGGGAGAGGCAGACCGGGTGTCTGTGGACGAGGAGGAGCAGCAGAAGTTCCTCAAGGTGCTGTGCGGCTCCCTCCTGGACCTGCCCTCCCTCTCCTCCAAGATCGTCCGCATCTTCACAGCTCCACCTTCACAGGTAGGGTACTGTACCTCTTACCTAAAGGTGGTGTGGTGGTGGTGGTGGTGGTGGTGGTGGTGGTGGTGGTGGTGGTGGTGGTGTGGTGGTGGTGGTGGTGGTGGTGGCGGTTGTTGTTGTTGTTTTGTTGTTGTTGTTGTTGTTTTCTCTTCCTTTTATTATGTTTTATTCTTTTTATTATATTATTATTATTATATATATATTCATATATATTATATTATATTCATCATCATATTATTATTATTATATCATCATCATCATCATCATCATCATCATCATCATCATCATCATCATCATCATCCATTATATTATTATTATTATTATTATTATTATTATATTATTATATATTATTATTATGTATTATATATATATATTATTATTATTATTTTGTTTATTTTTATTATTTTCTATTTTATCATCATATATATATATAATCATCATATCATCATTATATATTATTGTTATTGTTATTGTTTTTGTTGTTATTGTTATAGCTGTTACTGTTGCTGTAATTGTTGCTGTTGCTGTTGTTTTGTTGCGGGGGGGGGGGGGGGGGGTATTTTAGTTTGTGGATTTAAAAAAAAAATTCTCAAGGAAGATTCACCGGTACTGTGCACAGAATATTCCGTATATGCCACACACCATAAAAACACAAAAACAACAACAACAACAACAACAACAACAAAAACCATGATCAGCAGACATTTCGTTATTCCCAGAACCACTGGGGTGAAGGCCAATAGATGCATGCTGAATATTTTCCTGTAGTCCCAAACCTGCCACTCGTAGCAATGAAATATAGGATATTTGTCACATGTGTGTTAGATCTTTTTCGTGCACATACAGATCATTTTTTTAAATAAAAATTCTTTGTCACTATTACTTTATTACTTTAAAACAGAAAAGGAACAATGAAGAGATGTGATGTCGCTCAATATTGGAGGCGTCAACTGATTTTAGATGTTGAATGGTTATGATTATTTCCACATTTAGCCTACAAAGGTTTGTTGTGCACTGAAGGAAAGATCTGTCGGACTCTGGGACAGAACATGATTTTTTTGTTGTTGCAAATCTGTGTAAAAGAAAAAGAGATATTATCTATCAGACAAAAGTCCAAGTATGTTGGTTGTTTTTATCATTTTCTTTTAACATTCTAATCATCTACCAATCTTGAGCAACAATGTAATTAGTTTTCTCTTGAGTAATAAAAAGAAAAAAAATCTTTATGATAGTTTTGGGCAATGAATGTAAATGTCGTCTTTATTAAAACAAACAAACAAAAAACACACAAAAGAAACAGTTTATGAAAATGACTAAATTGATGGTGATGATAAATGACACGATCGATGATGATGATGATGATGATGATGATGATGATGATGATGATGATGATGATGATGATGATGTGGATGGTGATGGTGGTGGTGGTGGTGGTGTAAATAAAACGTGATTTGAAGCCTTAGTGTGCACACACACGCGCGCGCGCGCGCGTGAGCGCATGCACGCACGTACACACACACACACGCACGCACGCACACACAACCAACCACCATCATCACCACCACAACCACCCCTCCACACATACACACACCACACGCATAGTGATAGACAGTGGGGGGCGGGGGGGGGGGGGTGTTAAGCAAGATTAGAAGTTATGCCACGTTCTGTTCTTGACAGATGAGTTATGAAAAAATCAGCCAGGCATGAACCGAGTGCAGCAGCTGTGTGTGTGTGTGTGTGTGTGTTGTGTGTGTGTGTGTGTGTGTGTGTGTGTGTGTGTGTGTGTGTGTGGTGTGGTGTGTGGTGGTGTTGGGTGTTGGGTGTTGGGTGTGTGTATGTTGTGTGTGTGTTGTGTCGTGTGCGCGCGCTGTGTGTGGTGTGTGTGTGTGTCGCGCGGTGTGTTTGTGTGTGTGTGTGTGTGTGTGGTGTGTGTGTGTGTGTGTGTGTGGTTGTGGTGTTTGTGTGTGTGTTGTGTGTATGTTCGTGTGTGTGTGGTGTGTGTGTGTGTGTGTGTGTAGCGCTGTGGGTTGGTGTGTGTGTAGTGTTGTGGATGTGGTGTGTGTGTTGATAGTGTGTGTGTGTTGTAAACCAATACTAATATCTGAGATCCTAGTTGAAAGAGAGAGAGACAAACAGACAGACACAAGAATAGAAGACAGACAGACAGACAGAAGCAGATAGAAGACAGACACAGACAGACAGACAGACAGACAGAACAGACAGACAGACACGACACACAACACACACACACACACACCACACACACACACACACACACACACCACACACACACACACACACACACACACACACAAAAGACAGACGGATTAACTTTTAAGATGGTGTTTAGGTACATTCTAAGGGCAGGGCTACTATGTTTATCATGCTTATCATGTTTATGCTCGTGGCAGCAGGTGCTTATTGCTGCAGGCGTAGTGTGGGTGCCTTCATTAATTAACCTTGTAATCCTTTCAGTGACCAGGCTGATCAGCTTTGTGGCTCAAGTGGAGAGTAGGGAGGGGTGGGGGTGGTGGTGTGGTAGTGGGTGGGTGGGGGGGGGGTGGGGGTGCGCTGATTCCATTTCCGCGTGTTGTGGTGGTAGAAAGTGTGTGGTGTGTGTGTGTTGTGTGTTGTGTGTGGTGTGTGTGTGTGTGTGTGTGTGTGTGTGTGTGTGTGTGTGTGTGTGTGTGTGTGTGTTGTGTGTGTGTGTGTGTGTGTGTGTGTGTGTGTGTGTGTGTGTGTGTGTGTGTGTGTGTGTGTGGTTGTGTGTGTGTGTGTGTGTGTGTGTGGTGTGTGTGTGTGTGTTGTGTGTGTGTTTGTGTGTTGTGTGTGGTGTATGTGTGTGTGTGTGGTGTGTGTTGTGTTGTGTGTGTGTGTGTTTTGTGTGTATGTGTGTGTGTTGTTGTGTGTGTGAGTTGTTGTGTGTGTGTGTTCTGTGTTGTCTGTGTGTTGTGTGTCTGTTGTCTGTATGTCTGTGTGCGCGAGCGCTCGTTACTGTTTTCATTTTTCGTTCTTAAAGACTTGTATACAAAGTACTCCATGGGGATACTGGAGGCCTGTCTAAATTGATAGTATCCCCAACCTTCCAGACATTCTGGGCGAGGCATTTCCTCTTTTCTATCCCTCTCTTTGTTTCACATTATGCCTTTTTAATATTATCATTACTTTACCTATCACCTCCTCTTCTTGTCTTATTTCTGCTTCTATTCCACTGCCTTTTTGAAGGCAGATTTTTAAAAAAATGTAACCATTATCTCCCAGAAGTCGAATGCCGCCGGTCCTAACTTGTCAGGCGCTTAACGGCAACGCAACCATTTCGCTGAAATGACAGACGACAATAGTTGCTGTCATGAGCGTTCGACGACAACGACGACGAAGTAGAAGAAGAAGTATACACAGAATGGAATTAATCCATGTCTTATAAATGATGGGACGGACGGTGAGAGAGGATTGTCTGATGCTGGGCGATGTTACCAGTTATTGCTGAAGTTATTCACGTTCCACAATGGACGGATTACTGGGAATCTTCCCTACAGCCCTCTGTGCATACGTCACTCTGCAGTGATTGATAATTTCATTAAGGAAGTCTGCCTGTTTAAATGACCTAATAGTAAATAGACATTAAACCACGGAGAAAAGGGCACACATATTTAAAAAAAAACAACAACAAACCCTCGCAAGCCTTTTAGATGATCCCAAAGATCTAACAAGGTCGTTTACTGCTGAACTTGATTTGACAGATACGTAGGGAAATGGAGGAAAGGGGGGGGGTGAGAGGGGATGTATTAGTGGCAACAATATCAAGCTTTTACATGTAATTGTACAGTCAATCAGTTGCAAGATTTTGCGGTGTGTGTGTGTGTGTGTTTTTGTGTATGTGTGTGTGTGTGTGTGTGTGTGTTGTGTGTTGTGTGTGTGTGTGTTTGTGTGTGTGTGTTGTGTGTGTGTGTGTGTGTTTGTGTGTGTGTGTGTGTGTGTTGTGGTGTGTGTGTGTGTTTGTGTGTGTGTGTGTGTGTGCACGCACTCGAACACGCGGATAATTATGTAAAAGCAAATAAAGCTGTAAAGAATAAGTGTACTCAATTTCAACCTTTTTGTCATACGATCAAGAACAATATCTACATGGAGTGTGTGTATGTAGATGTATATATGTAGTATGTATGTATGTATGTATGTATGTATGTATGTATGTATGTATGTATGTATGTAGTATGTATGTATGTATGTATGTACTTATGTATGTATTATGTATGATGATGCATGTATGTATGTATGTATGTATGTATGTATGTATGTATGTATGTATGTATATGTATGTATGTATGTATGTATGTATGTATGTATGTATGTATGTATGTATGTATTATCTATCTATCTATCTATTATCTATCTATCTATCTATCTATCTATCTATCTATCTATCTATCTATCTATCTATCTATCTATCTGTTTATCTCTATCTCTCTATCTCTCTTTTCTCTCTTCTCTATCTATCTATATCTCTCTATCTACAATCAATCTTCATTCATTCATCCATAAAAAATATACACAACACATACCTAACCAACAATCAACTTACAACAACAACCCCCTTCTCCCCCCCCTCCCTCCCCCCCCCCACACCCAACACCCCCCCACCCCCCCCCCCCAACAACACCACCTGTTAGTTATATACATAGCCACCACGACAAAGTCAGTCAGCCTCCAGGGACTAAAAATACTCAGGCCTACGTCCTAATCTGTCCTAACCCTAACCTGCTTTATCGAACCAATCTGTTGGGGTCCCCTGCGACGAAGCGATATCAGCAGAGAAAGCAAAGGTTCG
>CM060319.1:58310775-58313275 GCA_030674155.1 Stramonita haemastoma | reverse complement strand
CAAGGCAAGGCAAATTCTTTTATTTCGAGGATAATGAATAAGCACTCGTGTGCTTTTTTTTTTGTTTTGCATCCAGTCCTCTCAGGGAGGTAAGGGAGAGAATGAAATACCATGGGTCAGTAGCTGATGTCCCTTTGCTTTTGCCCGTTAGGTTTAGTGCTTTAACTACAGGAAAAATAACCCGCCTGTTTGAAGAGAATACATAATATCAGAAAAGAGTGGGCTATTCGGACAGTTCTTGTTTGGTGACAGAAAAATGGTACCAGTATGCAACCCCACTCATGAACACACACACACACACACACACGCGCGCGCGTGCGCACGTACACCAGCAACAATAATAGCAAGCACCATAAACTAACCAGCCAAACAAACGGAAGCAGCGGAGGCAAAAGAAACTATACCATCACTATCAACATTTATTTTGTTCCCCATTCTTGTTATAAGTTAGTGGGTTTTTACGACTATATTATAGTGTATTGTAGTGTGTATGTTGTTGTTGTTGTTGTTGTTGCCAGGCGTTCCACAAACTTAACATCGGGGGGATGGGGAGAGGGGTGGGGGGTGGTCAGAGGGAGGGGTCATCCAACATGTGCACTTCGACTCGCTCACCCCACCTGGGAATCACTATGAAATCGTATGTACACACTGGGAGAGAAATTTGCGTGTATGACTGTTTTTAAGTACCTCGCCATAATGTGCAGTTATATCAACCGACGTCAGAGGATTTTTTTTCTCTCTCGCCTTAAAAGGAGAGTAGGCCTACAGTTTTGTTATGCTAAGAGCTTGCTCATAGCTGAAGACATTCTCAACGTAACATTTTAAAGCATAATCCCACTCCAATGTAGGCCTGGACATTTCTTTTCTTACATCAATGACTTGCAAGCACTTTGGTCTGTGCCAAGCTGTCATCACACATGGAGAAAAGCCTGCAGTCCTGAGTGCGAAAAAAAACAAAAAAACAACACAAAGCATACAGTTTATCAGTCATAGCTCATTCTTTACTCTTTGTGTTGGTAAAAACCAAAAATAGAATAGTAACACTCATCAACTGTGTAAAAGGAAAGTTGCAAACATTAAAACACAAACCATTCTGGCTGATGGCCAGTCCTCAAATTTGACCATCTGGGGAAGCCGTGACGTCTTGAGTGAGATCCTACCCCGAATTCAGTTTTTTTTTTTAGTGAGGTAACACTCCACAAAGAAAGAGCTTCTCAGGCACTGTGTACAGTATAGATCTCCCCGGTGCAATTTTTTGTTCTTGCCCGGGGTCGACTGAAGATCAGCTGCTTACCTAAAGGGCCGTGTTTTTATTGGTACAAGGTATTGGCCGACACACTTAAGCATGCCTGTTGCACTCAGGTGCCTAGGTGGCCATTGGCCTGTGGGAGCGGTCATGGTCAGATGAGCGGAACTGCAAACATCGCCATGGGTAACCGCTCACACCATGCTACAGTGAACACAGCCCTAACTCATGATAATGTTCGTGGTACCAACAACTTACCCCTCCTCCCTTCAACCCCCCCCCTCACCCCCCCCACACACACCACACACCACCTTCTCGGCCTAGTTAACAGGCGTTTGTTTAGCTTATAGCACACCTGCCTTGTAAGATCGGTAGATCGTGATCATTGATTATATTGAGAAATGCAATATATGATTAAAGTAGATGTTCAAGATAAACAAAGAATGAATTTATTTTGATGCTTGTAGGATGGGGATAGTGATGATTTGATATGCTGTTGATGCTGATGGTGACGACAGCTATTGATAGCAGCTAGACGAGTACTTGATGAACAAAAAGCACCCCTTTTTGGACAAGGTTTTGATTTGGCAGTCGGATAATATGTTATTGGACCTCCCCTCTTTCTTCTATGTAATGGCGTCATCCACTAACTCTCATTAGAAAAAGTGCCAGCCCTAGTTAATGATCTCATTATCACTGACCGACTTAAGTGAACAGAATGAGTCTCTCTCTCTCTCTCTCTCTCTCTCTCTCTCTCTCTCTCTCTCTCCTCTCTCTCTCTCTCTCTCTCTCTCTCTCTCTCTTCTGTCGTCTGTCTGTCTGTCTGTCTTCTGTCTTCTGTCTCTGTCTCTGTTGTCTGTCTGTCTCTCTCTCTCTCTCTCTCCTCTCTCTCTCTCTGTCTCTGTACGTCTGTGTGTCTCTATGTCTTTCTGTCTCTCTGTGTGTCTCTCTCTGTGTCTCTGTGTCTCTCTCTGTGTCTCTGTCTCTCTGTCTCTCTCTCGTCCCTAATCAGGGCAAGGGCTGGATGACAAAAAGTATGTGAATGCTTATATGTAGCCCTTGATAAAATAAAGATGATGCAATCATTCATTACTTATTCAATCTCTCTCTCTCTCTCTCTCTCTCTCTCTCTCTCTCTCTCTCCTCTCTCTCTGTGTCTCTGTCTCTGTCTGTCTGTCTGTCTGTCTGTCTGTCTGTCTGTCTGTCTGTCTGTCTGTCTCTCTCTCTCTCTCTCTCTCTCTCTCTCTCTCTCTC
>CM060319.1:58305775-58308275 GCA_030674155.1 Stramonita haemastoma | reverse complement strand
CAGAACCAAACTAATTCATAATAATTTATATTAACATTCCATCAATGTCACAAAACAGAACAGGAAAATTGTGCAAGTGTAACAAGTTGGGTGTGTGTTGTGTGTTCTAATATTAAGAGTCCAATGGCGTTTTGGGGTGGGTTTTTTTTTTGTTCCTGGTCGAAATCTCCAAACTTAACCAATGGTGAGATTTTGTGATACATGCAACCGTTTCCCTACCATTAAGGTAGCCGTATTGCGACTCCAGGGATGATGTCTAGATGCAGCACCAATATGCATACAGTTTTTCAGTTTTCTCTTTTTCTATCCGTATGTAGTTGTCTACTCATCCGAAAGGCTGAACGGTTGTGTTTTTTTTTTAACGTGTACGCAAGATGTTCTGTTTGTCTTTGTATATGGGGCCACGGTTTATACTCCCATCCTAAGGAAATTTGGGGAGTGGAGTATTATATGAATTCTTTTATACCGACAAAAATGGAATAAGCACTCGTGTGCTTTTTTACATCCAGTCCCCGAGTGTGTGCAGTTTTGTAAATCTTGTCATCTGTTCCCACTGGCACACAATGGTCTACTCTTCCGACAAGCGATACAGGATTTAACGTGTGCGCTAGATGTTCTGTGTGCGTTTGCCCACGGGGCCTCGGTTTATATAGTCTCATCTGAAGGACTTTTGGGGAGAGTGGAGTCTGCACTGATGTTAACTCCGGGAGAAAAATACCCTCGAACGGGAATCGAACCCGGGTCGTCAAATGGCGAGCGCAATGTTCTGACCACTAGGCTATCCCGTGGAGTCGGTATTGGTGTTCAATCCTGGGAACAAATCCCCTCAAACAGCCGTCTCTGTGGTCTTCCAACTAGCGCCGTCAGATCGCGAGCTGAAGGCTTTAACTACCACGCTACCCCCTCCCCTACATATAGCATGAAATGACATTCTCTCGGAAGTCGGAATGCAGCTACCTTTAAGGTGAGAAAACAGGTCGCATACGCAAAATCCTACCATTGCTTAAATTTGGAAGCTCCAGCCCCGGAACGAACAAAAAGAATGACATTAAAAATACTGCTACCAAAAAAAAACCCCCCAAACATTATTATTAGTCCTACTGCATTTCATAACAGGATGTGAATACTTGGGATAAGTCATGAAATTTATTCATCTCCTATTTCCGCCATTTGGACAGAAACTAGGGTTTATTTTCGTTCCTCTGTTGGTACAGCATGTTGGCCTGTTGGTCTGTTTGGTCTGTCTCATTGAACGAAAAGGGAGTCACGATTCTCTTTGATAGAAGGCGTCACGTAGAGAGGTACGCGATAATGTATCGGTGAGTACTAAGAGTACAAGGAAGGTTGTAAGGTGACCCTCCCTCCCTCCCTCCCTCCACCCCCACTAAGAAGAAGGAGGATTAAGGAGATAACTAGCTGTCCTCTGCTGGAATGTCCTCATCAGGCTGGTCCAGTTTTCCTTACCCCTCTTTTCCCCCTGCACGCGTCTTAGTACGGACCTACATGGATTTGGTAGTAGGCTTTGGGCTGATAATATCACGACACTGACACAGATGATCACCCCCCCCCCCCTTTGATTGTGTATTGACCTGTTGTCATGGTGGTGATCTATGGCCTTGTACAGGGTTACTTTAGTGCATGGGTTCCCGAAAGGAATCCGGATCCTTATTTTTTTTCTCTCTCCAAGGAAGAAAAAAAAAGGAGGTTTTGTTTCTGATGACATTTTGAGGACAGAGTAAGATTGATGAAGCGAGTTGCTTTGACAGTTGTACATGCCCCCGTCTCTCTTCCCATGTTCTCTCTGTCCAGCCCCGTACCTGAGTTTTTTCACTGTCAGTTGCCTCTTTGTACTTGACTGACACTAAGTATGATGCGAACAATTCCTATATCACTGTCTATTTCTTTCTTCCTGTCATGAATACATTGACAATGCATCAATCACCAGTTAAGTCGGGTCGTTCCTAGAATGCTGGACTGGGTTTTGCTAGCAGAATCCTAGACTGTTTCAGTTTGCAGAATGTTAGAATTTGAGAGCCTCCTACTGCATAGTCGGTCAATATCAGTGGTCTACCTGTGAATCGTGGACCCTGACTGCTGATTCGGAGAGAAGAGTACAGGCGGTAGAGTTGAGATGCTTTCGGAGACTCCTTGGCATCTTCTACAGAGACCACGTAAGCATCGAAGAAGTGCATAACAGAATCCAGCAAACCATTGGTCCCTACGAAAATCTTCTATCAATAGTAAAGATGCGTAAACATAAATGATACGGGCATGTTACAAGATCAAATGGACTTGCAAAAACAATACTGCAAGACACTGTCCAAGAAGGAAGAAAAAGAGGCAGACCAAGGAAGAGATGGGAGGATAATATCAGCGAATGGACAGGCCTAGAACCCAACAAAATTTGAGAAAGGCAGAACAGAGAGAGAGGATGGAGGGAACTGGTTGTCAAGTCTTCAGGGGTGCCTTATGGTCGCCAGACTAAGAGATAGATAGATAG
>CM060319.1:58290769-58300675 GCA_030674155.1 Stramonita haemastoma | reverse complement strand
TTTCCTCTCCACCCCCTCACTGCAGGGGATTTGTTGTTGATGTCAGCTGTCAGCACTAACCTTTCATGGCCGTTAAGGAGCTGATCAACAATCATCGTTTGAAGCGATAGGGAGGGAGAACACGATGGAGGGGAAAAAAAAAAAACAACAACGGTTGATTTTGTTTTCTTTTTCAAGGTGGATTATGGCCCCTTTTTGTGATCAAGGCAGAATGTCTGGCATGCCTGTTTACCCGCTATTTCCTGTCATGTCAGCCTGCATGTTTGAAGCCATCAATGATGTTGTCCATCACCTTGTTCATGGAGTGATTTCTAGCCGTAAACAATCTCCATTACGGTCAAGTGACAGAGTGGATACATCCAAAAAAAACCCACTGTTTACCCTGGGATAACAAATGCACTATTTTTTTGTTTTTTACTCGTGTGCTTTGTTAACGTCCAGCCCCTGTGTAACCTACACGCGGTATTGTAAATTATTTAATCCGTTCCCACCGGCACACTATGGCCTACTCTTCCAAATGGGGGAAGAGGTTTTAACGTGTGCGCAAGATGTTCTGCGTATGTTCGCACACTAGATCTCGGTTTATAGTCTCATCTGAAGTCAATTTCAGTCATTGACTATGATATCTAAATTCTACAAAATCTTATGTTATGAATGGTTTTGATAATTTTTTTTTTTTTTTTTTTTAAAGGAGTAATATTTTATTAGAAGCAAAGAGAAAAATCAAGGATAAAATATACAGGTGAACATGCGACCACGACAGGCAATAAGTTTTGTCTGTCAACATGGCAAATGGAAAAAAACCATTTGACAAACAGACATAGAAAATAGATCATTATGATCAGCGACTTTGGTTGACATTTCCACCTTTCACCATGGTAGATGGAAGTCATGATAAGTACAAGCACAAGGTGTTTCTGTCTTTCTTCGGGGAAGATTGCCGTTTACGAGTCAGCTCCATCTGCAATGGCTGCCATTAGGGCCTGAAGGAAGGTAATGGAAGAAGGAAAAAGCAGTATAACGCAAACCATTATCTCCCTTACTCCTGGAGAGGTCGTGGCTTTCTGAGCAGACAGGGAGACAAACCTGTGGTTGTCTGTCTACCTCTTTATGACCAGTGTCGAAGCTGTCCATTTGCCCGTGGGAGAGATCTGTACTAAGTGGAACTTTTTTTTTTCTTCTTAGGGACTGCCTGCGTCAGCTGTGTACGTCAGCAAAGACACCCACAGTTAGTGACCACCATCCACTGTACATTCCGCAATGAACATTTAGTAATCATGACTACAATTTCTTACTCCCAAGGGAAAAACACAAGTACAAACAAACAAACAAAACAAACAAACACGAAAACAACACAGAAAAGCATGGACCCACTGGAGTAAAAACGTTGACAATACAGACCTACAGTCACTAAGGTATAATTATTTCAAGACACCTTTTAGGATCTTGTTCTTTACGATGGTTCATACTGGTCAACAGAATGACTAACCAGAATTCAAAAACGCCATTGGACCATATGAAAAGCTCCTGACGTCTGTTTAAAAAAAAGCAAAATAAAGTGGTACAGGTATGCTATAGGAACATCGGGAGACAAAGAGGCAGAGAAAACTATAGGAAAACATGAGAGAGTGGACTGGCCTAGAGAGGAACAATTTGCTACGAAAGGAGAGGATCACAGGGAGTGAAGGAAGCGGGTTGCAAAATCTTCATTGGTGCCCCCACGGTCCACAGGACTACGGGATATGTCAAGGTGAAGGAATACTGGTTATTTTCACACTTTTCTCAGCCAGAAAAAAAAACACATTGATGACTTGATTTATGCGTATCTAGTCTGATGTATTTATACAAAGATAACAAGAATTCCAGTGATAGCAGGCATGCGTTTTCCTTGATACAAAAGAACTTAAAAACCCACTAAATTCAGCCGAACATTATTTTGTTTTGTTTCTCAGCTAGAGCTCCGAGGTTCACCAATGGTGAGATTTTGCGAATACGACCGTTTGTGCCCACCATTAAGGCAGCAGCATTCCAACTTCTGGGACAGCCGAGAGCGTTAATTTTTGTAAGTACTGATGAGAATCAAGCGTTGCCTGTCATTCATACTGTATACAACCCTACCCCTTAACGTACCAATTCACAGAGATTTAAACACTCTGTCGTACAATTCTGTCTGTAATACTGTCTTTCGTCTAGAAAAATAATGTCTGCTCCATATCCTCCCCCCTCCCCCCCCCCCCCCCTCCCCCCCCCAAACATCATCCAATCCCATTTTTATTACCTGGGACCACTGTCCTCACGAGATTCATTTTTCATGTCAGCTGTCAATCACAAAGCATACTTGAAAGGAAGGGGGAGCAGACATGGATCCATCTTCTTTTTCTTCTTCAGGGTGGATTATGGCCTCCCTTTCCGATCCCAGCTAGAGCATGTAACATGCCTGACACCCACCCACTATTGCCTGTGATGTCAGCCTGCTTGGCTGAAGCCATCAATGTCGTTGATTATTACTAGTATGACGCGGTGATTTCTGAGCTCTGACAGCTCACAGACACCATGGCTGTATGGGACAGAGAGGGTGGGCATTTCTCTCAGTAATCATAGTTCTCATTGAAGATGTCATTCTGTCCTAGGCCCTATGCATTGTCGGTTATTGACGTACGCAAAGTGTCAGAGCTTATATCGACATGTTGTTATGTTTGAAAGTAATGTTGAGATTGTGATTGTCTTCAGCCATGACAAGCATTTAGTATAATAACCTTCAAGTCTCAAAAGAGGGCTGGAAGCACAGGAATGGAGATCATATAAATTTTCTCTATGTGTGTGGATCATTGCCATCATTCCTGATCACAGGAGAGTGTGAAACACGCCTGACACCCACTAGTGTCATTTGTTTGTTATTGTACATGGCGATGAATATAGTTTTTATAAAATATATATATATACATATATATATATATATGTATATATATATATATATATATATATATATATATATATATAGATATACTAGAAATAAAAGGAAAAGAGGGACCACCCGGTGACACTGATACACCACTAATGTTTTCTAAAACTAGTAATTGTCATTGATTGCTTGTGCGTTGTGTATGTCGAATGCAAGCGCTTTGATTTGTTTTTAGCAAGATATAGCCCTATATAAATTCCATGTACAATTATTATTATTATTATTATTATTATTATTATTATTATTATTATTATTATTATTATTATTATTATTATTATTATCTGTCAGCTTGCTTGTCTTAGGCCATCAATAACGTTGTCCATCGTCTGTGTGACGTAGTAGTTTTGGACTCTGACAATTCACAGACACCATGGCTGTGTGTGACAGAGTGCACAGATTTCAATCAATGCTATTGCTATGTGAAATGCCATACTATATAATTGTTAGTTATGTCTAATGGAAAATAATCACTCTATGAATTTAAAAGTAAGCCCATGTTATAGTATATGGCAGTTTGGGTTGTTTATTGTGCATGAGAAAATGAAAACAAAGGAAAAAAGAAAAAGGAAGGCTCACTGATGTGAACTATATGAAACAAAAATTCACACACACACACACACACACACACACACACACACACACACACACACACACACACACACACACACACACACACACACACACACAAGAAAGAGGGAGAGAGAGAGAGAGAGAGAGTGAGAGAGAGGAAGAGAGAGAGAGAGAGGAGGAGAGAGAGAGAGAGAGAGAAGAGAGAGAGAGAGAGAGAGAGAGAGAGAGAGAGAGAGAATGGAACTAGACATGCATTGACACGACTGATTTCAAGAAAGTTCAACTCTAAACCTTCAAGACGCTGTTGAGGCACAAAACCATGCATGGATTAAAAAAACAAGGGTCACAATGTTTCAATCCAAGCAGACAGAGAGGGCCATATTAGACTTGGGCACAATGCCCTCTTCTTCTTCTTCTTCTTCTTCTTCTTCTTCTTCTTCTTCTTCTTCTTCTTCTTCTTCTTTCTTGTTCTTCTTCTTCTTCTTCTTGTTCTTCTTCTTCTCTCTCTCTCTCTCTCTCTCTCTCTCTCTCTCTCTCTCTCTCTCTCTCTCTTCTCTCTCTCTCTCTCTCTCTCTCTCTCTCTCTCTCTCTCTCTCTCTCTCTCTCTCTCTCTTGAGATAAGATTTTCAGATCCTCCTGTCATCAACTACGATGTGACCTTCTGCAGAATACTTTTTTCTCTGTTCCAGACAACTGAACTCCGCTGTCTCCCGCGCCGCTGTCGTCGGTAGGAGCTCCACACAATGCTACCAAAATTCGCCATTTTTTTCTGTCTCTCCTGAGTTCTACCCTCTCCTGTAGCCATACAAAGCAATGGCTTCACCATACCCATCCTCAAAATCATCCATCTTCGTTGTATCTTCCTTTTCTATCAATGCGAGTTGGATTTTTTGTTTCAGGCAAGATGGCAGAACACTTTGTATGGCTGCAAGAGAAGATGATTAAATATCGTGTTTTAAATGACTGGAGGGGATGGTGGTGTAGATCAATACTGCCTTTCCTTTGCCAGGGTGGATTTTAATATCTATAATTTTCTGATCTCAGCAGCAGAATGTGAAACATGTCTGTGACACCCAGTGTTGCCTGTCAGGTTTTTGCTGGTATAGGTGGTGACCATTAATTGTCTCCTGTATTGATTTTTGGAGTCACACTGCCCCCCCCCCCGGCATATTTCAGGCAGTAACGTTGTTATGGAGAGTGTGACAAGAATTCTTTGTTTTGTGTGTGATAGAGGTTATAATTGTGAAGATAAGACAGTCATCCAATATTAAAGAAAAACGGAGAGAGACAAAAATAAAGACAAAATGAAGTATACATGGGCAAGTACAGATGGACATTCAGACCTGCACTTGTTCTGTTTTCAAGCAGGACAAAATAAGACAAACCAAAAGATAAAACAGATGAAAAAAATCCAGACTGTTTAACATTTTCGATGATAATGATTTTATGTCTTTTAGCATGGTAGATGGAGGTCATGGTAGGCACAAGCAATAATTGTTTTGCTTTCTCTGTTGGATAGATTGTCCTTAGCCAATCAAAGCCATTTGTGAGGACCACCACAGGATCTGATGGAAAGGTAATGGAAAGAAAAAGCAGTGTTACAAAAAGAGCATTATTTCTTTCTTGTGGGCAGAATGCGGCTTTCGTGTTCCTTTGTGTACAGGGAGTGTAACAGACCCATTATTGTCTGTCTGCTGTCCCTTGACTGCCGTGGGGCTGTCCATTGTCTGTGTAATAGGCCGGCATTGATTCGCTCCTCTGTCTTGGGTGCTGCCTGTATTGACTGTGTGTGTCAGTAAGGACACTGCCCATCAGTAACCACCTTACACAGTTCTGTGTGTACACACACACACACACACACACACACACACACACACACACACACACACACACACACACTCACACACACACACACACACACACACAACACACACACACACACACACACCACACACACACACACACACACACACACACACACATTCACGGGTGGGAACAGATGACATTTACAAAACTGCATACACACGGGGACCGGACGTAAAAAATCATAAGGGTGCTTAGTCCATTATCCTCGATATAAAGAACTAAGTGTGCTGGACACGTCTGTGCGGTATGGAACTGTTGTTTTCTATCATGTTTGTTCAGAAAGAACGAAAGAAACGAATGTCACATACAAATTGATGTTAAGAGCAGCAACAAGCAATACAGCGTGCCCTTACGATTAAAACATTAAACTTTATAGTATTTTTGGCTGCTAGCAGTTATGTGTTGATGTGTGATAAGATGTTTTCCAATTCAGTTCCAAGTATGACACCTTTCCTATTTTGCTGCAACCTCATTTTTGGAGGGATAGCTATTACTGGATTAAGAATTCTGGAAACAAACACATCGCAATAAAAGTGAGCAAAACAATGTACACTTGCAAGAAACTAGACCAAGATGAATACTTAAAAGAAAAGAACGAACTTTTTAAATGGTACATGATAATCATTTGAAAGATCAGTGAAGACTTTTGGCAAAACATGAACTGTCTCTGCACTGGAGCAAGAGTCTCCATAGCGGTATCAACCAAAAAGCCCAAGCATACATTAAACCTGGAAGCATTATGTCAACATTTGTAGTTCAAAACATTCATTTCTGTTTGAAAACAAAGGGAATTAACCATAGATTTATGCACAGTTTGAAACACTAAACAAGGAACTGTTCTGATTAAACGAACTATAAACAAATATAAAATTAAAAGAAAGTATTGGAATATACAGACAATTGCAGTGTTGGTTAGGTAATAATGAACAATCCTCCCCAGGTTGCTTAAGTAAAGTGGATAAAGCTTGACTCAGAGGTCTCAGTCTTCCCAATGAGCTCAGAGCAAATTCTCGCTGGGTAGAGTCTGACCCGTGTCCGAAAAACCCTGACTATTGGGATTCAAACCTGCCACCTTTCAGCCAGAACCCCAACGTAATGATCACTGCCTTATAGGGGCTGGTGTTTTGTATTTGTCCCTGATTCATGCCCTCCCTGTTGGGTTTTGTAGCATATCTTCTTGTATCTTCTACCTCACTCTCTTTGATTTGTTTTTCTTGTAAACTGTCAATCATAACCGGGATGGCTGAGACTTCAAAGTTTTTCAAGGCATTTTAAACAGAAAAAAGGGGAGGGAAACAGTGATGCAAATCAATATTTCTGTCTTTTTCAAGGGGGTTTATGACCACCCTTTTCGTGATCACAGCAGAGTATGAAGCATGCCTGACATCCACCATTGCCTGTCATGTCAGCCTGAGGCCATCAATGACGTTGTTTATTACCAGTGTGATGTGGTGATTTTTGCATTGGGGTCTGACAATTCACAGACACCATGGCCGCGAGTGACAGAGCGGGCACATTTCCTTCAAAGTCTATAATGTCTAGAAATCATCCCAAACACTTTTTTTCAGACCCATGCCAAAAGCTTCGTCAGTTATTGAAGGAAAACAAAATGCCAAAGCTTATGTCTAAGAATATATGCTGTTATTCTAAGACATTACGCCAAGTTTGTTTTCATCTATAACTAGCTCCTAGCATAACCACTTGCACTCCCACTTTAAAGTGGAAAAAAAAGAATATCCTGTATATTATGCTCATGTACTTCAACACGGTGAAACACGCAAACTTCTCATCCAGTGCGAGCTTACCAGTCTCACAGTGATTTCCATGTGGGATGAGGGAGACAGAGTGTAACGATAGTTTGGGTGATCCCTGGGGTGCTTAGCTTAGAAACGCACAAGAACAACCTGAACAACAGCACAGGCTTTTTGTTATACAGAACGAAGGTTATTTTGAAGATTAGTCTATGCAACTGAAGTTCAAAGATTAAAACTGGAATTTTTTTAATTTGTTGTTTTTTATTTTATACCACTTAATGTCACAGAAGATTTCTCTGCGTGAAGTTCGGGCTGCTCTCCTGGGAAGAGCATATCACCACAAGTGCAGCGCCTACCAATTATTATTTTTCTTTTTCCTGTAAGCAACTGTATTTGTTTCCCTATCCGAGAGGCTTTTTTCTACAGAATTTTGCCAGGGACAACTCTCTTGTTTCCGTGGGTTCTTTCACGTGCGCTAAATAATGCTGTGTAACACATGGGACCTCAGTTTATCGTTTCATCCAAAAACCTAGCACCCAAACCACCACTCATGGTCTAATGGATAGGAGGAAACGTTTTGAGGTCCAAACGGGATACAGAGAAAGATTAAAAAATACATATATATCGACATGGTATGTGCGGTGGTTTATAGATTGACAACCAGACAGACAGTGTTTCTGTCTCTGAACAGGCAGGGTAAACAGTCAAACAGGTGGACAGATGGACAAACAGCGACTTTGATCAATGCATTGCTGACTCCCTGTGTGCGCTATTATTTGCCCCCACAGAGAAAACAGACCACAGGATCTATGGCTACATGTCAAATTGTCTGTTTGAGAGACCGATGGAGGCTAATACTTGAGATTTACCCCTCATCAGTTCAGCTACAGCAGATGCATCTTTTTTCTCTCTCTACTCTACTCTCTGTCTGTCTGTGTGTTTGTCTGTCTGCCTGTCTGTCTATCTGTCTGTCTATCTGTCTGTCTGTCTGTCTGTCTGTCTGTCTGAGTATCTGTCTGCCTGTCTTTCTGCCTGCCTGTCTTTCTGTCTATTTATCTGCCAAGCTGTTTGCCTTCTGGCTTGTATTTTTTGGTGTACATCGGCGGTGTACACTCCTGATCTATCTATCTATCTATCTATCTATCTATCTATCTATCTATCTATCTATCTATCTATCTATCTATCTATCTGTCTGTCTGTCTGTCTGTCTGTCTGTCTGTCTGTCTGTCTGTCTGTCTGTCTATCTATCTATCTATCTATCTATCTGTTCATCTGTCTGTCCAGTTGTATTACTTTCTCTATTCTTTTATTTTCTCCCTCAGTTTTTTTTTTCTGCTTCTCTGCTTATCCAACAGACAGACAGACAGACAGACAGACAGACAGACAGACACACACACACACACACACACACACACACAACACACACACACACACACACACACACACACACACACACACACACACACACACCGTGCTGACTCCATTCTCCCCCAAAGTCCTTCGGATGAGACTTAAAACCGAAGCCCCGTGTGCGAACGCACGGAGCATCTTGAGCACACGTTAAATCATGTTCCGCTTTTCGTAAGAGTAGGCCATCGTGTGCCGGTGGGCAATACAATACAACACAACACAACACAAAACAACACTATTCAATACTTTACAACCGTATACAGCACAAGACAAAACCATTTAATGCAATACAGTTATCTGTTCCTTTGGCACTTAACATTTATCATGACTATGGCGTAACTCGTAAGACCTGTAATGTATACAACAGGCTCCTACACCTTTGTGTGCGAATGACATGACGTTTGAGAACCTCACTGGCATGCACACACGTCTGTCATAATTATAGATGGCATGATTATGCACACACGCATGCAATATCAGTCTAATACCACCTACAGTGAACAGACTTTAAATGAAAAACAAACACGCATGCAACTGATCAGTTTCTATAACCCCCCCCCCCCCCAAAAAAAAAAAAAAAAAAAAAAAAAAAAAAAAAACCAACAAAACCAACCAAACAAAAACAAAAATGTGACCACACCAGGAGAACCTGTCAACTAGGAGCTGATGCTTCTGTTGTGGTGTGTGTGTGTGTGCCAAAGCAAAACACCAGCAAAAGCATGGTCTGTTTGTCTTCAAAATTGAAGGGGGGCGGGGGGCAGGGGTGGTAGAGGGGGGGGGGAATAATAGCTATCTTTTCCCCTCCAAGGGGAGCGTGAAACATGCAGCGATCTCCATCTCTAATTGCCTGTCCACCCACCTGTTAGTTTGAGGCCAGCACTAAAGCTGTGTATTATGTCTGAATTGTAGGGATTTGAAGAGAAGTGGGGGGGGGGGGGGGAGAGAGTAGGGGGTAGGGGGGGGTGTTGGATAAAATCACAGACTTGATTGTGTGTGTGTGTGTGTGTGTGTGTGTGTGTGTGTGTGTGTGTGTGTGTGTTAGTGTTTGTGTGTGCGTGAGTTCGCGCACGCTCGCACACACACACACACACACACACACACACACACACACACACACACACACACACACACACACACACACACACACACACACACCCACTGCGCCCACGCACCACGCAGAGACATACTTATCTGAAATATAACACTTCATGTGTGGTAGCATGTGGTTTCATCACATCATTGTAATAGCAACCGTTACCTTTACATCTTAATCACGAAACACCTTCAGTTCAACATAAAGATGACAGGCATTATATTCAGACATATGTAATGTCCAAAACATTA
>CM060319.1:58278269-58283269 GCA_030674155.1 Stramonita haemastoma | reverse complement strand
TCTCTCTCTCTCTCTCTCTCTCTCTCTCTCTCTCTCTCTCTCTCTCTCTCCTCTCTCTCTCTCTCTCTCCTCTCTTTCTGATGGAATGCACCTTGTTTTCTTACGCAAGTTTTATTTCATTTTCTCTTTATTGCCTTTCGGAAGAGTAGGCCATTTTATGCCAGTAGGAACGGATGACAACATTTATAAAGCTCATGCACACAGGGGGACTGGATATAAAAAAATAAAAAAAAAGCACACGAATGCTTATCTTATTATCCTCGATATCAACAAAACGAATAAGGATTCTTAATTGACGTCATTAATTTACTTTAATGTCTTTTTTTTTTACTTCTTCCTAATGGCTGGATAAATTAAAGAAAAAAAATACATTGTGTATTCATGCTTGATAATTTCCATTTATAATAATAAAAAATCTGTTTCGATTTTTCTGTGTGTGTATGTGGTGTGATCAACCTAATGACATTTCAAAGCACTTGTGGGGAGCAGTCTTTTTATTTTTATTTTTACTTTAATTATTCATTTTATTCTTTTATATCGAGGATAATGGGATAAGCACTCATGTGCTTTTTTCATCCAGTCCCCGTGTGTATGCAGCTGTGTAAACATTGTCATCTGGTCCCACCGGCAGACAATGGCCTACTCTTACGAAAAGCGGAACAGGATTTAGCGTCTGCGCAAGATTTTCTGCGTGCGTTTGCACACGGGGCCTTGGTTTACAGTCTCATCCGAAAGACTTTTGGGGAGAGTGGAGTCAGCACTGAGGTTAACTCCAGGGGAAAATCCCCTCGACCGGAATCGAACACGGGTCGTCAAATTGCGAGCGCAATGTTCTCGACCACTAGGCTGTCCCGTCTTATTTATTTATTTATTCTTTTATATCGAGGATAATGGAATAAGCACTCTTGTGCTTTTTTTTTACATCCAGTCCCCGTGTTTATGCAGTTTGTAAATGTCAACTGTCTTTGCATCATGTACACGTGGGAATCGGATACACAGTCTCTCTGAGCATCTTCTGTGACTCTCTGGTACTGCTGACCGTTGCAGAGACGGCTGATGACGTTACTGATGCCAGAGTGTTTTAATACCGTCTGTGATGGGTTTCCATGGAAATGGAATGTCGTCAAGGACAAGCAAGTCTGATCTCACTCGTGTGTGTGTGTGTGTGTGTGTGTGTGTGTGTGTGTGTGTGTGGTGTGTGTGTGTGTGTGTGTGTGTGTGTTTTGTGTGTGTGTGTGTGTGTGTGTGTGTTTGTGCATTAAGTGTGTGTGTGTGTGTGTGTGTGTGTGTGTGTGTGTGTGTGTGTGTGGTGTGTGTGTGTGTGTGTGTGTGTGTGTTGTGTGTGTGTGATGTGTGTTGTGTGTGGTGTGTGTGTGTGTGTGTGTTTGTGTGTGTGTGTGTGTGTGCGTGTGCAGGCATGTATGTGTGTGTGTGTGATGTCTTGTTGAATATAAAAAATCAAGGAAGCATATATAACGCATATTACTTTTTTAAAAAGACAAAAAAAAATAAAATGTTTGGTCACTCACACACAAGCACACACAATCCCCTTCCCTACCCTTACAAACGAACACAGTCATAAATGCACACACATACACTCACGAAATGTACACACACACACATATTCACAAACAAACACGCACATACATGTACGCATGCACGCACACAGATACGTACGCACACATGCACTCAACACACACACAAATACGCACCCACACATGCACTCACACACACACACACACACACACACACACACACACACACACACACACACACACACACACACACACACACACACACACACACACACACAACACACACACACACTTCGAAATAAGTAGTTCTAACCCACATATAGATGAACGAGACAAGAAAGAAAATCCAAACTTTTATTCTCAAAAGCAAGCTTGTTATTAATTTCTTTTACTCTCCCACCACTTGAAAAATAAACATGTAACACTATCCACATCCACTAAAATAACTCGGTAATACAGATGCAAGACACTCGTCGAGAAACAACAAGTTGCGGGTCTGATCCAATTTGTCTCCCTTTCACGAAACCTTGAGTAGTTTTTCTGGATGCTAGTCTTTCAGATGATACGATAAACTGACGCCGTCTCATGTGCGATACATGTTCAGTGTATGTTTAAGAACCCACGCTAGCAAAAGAGTTGTCACTGGCATTCGTTTGCTGGAAAAATAGCCATTCTCATATGGAAGCAAATACATGCATAATTATAACCGGATTTTTTTAGTAGCGGTACTCTTCTGGCAACGTGTTTTCACCAGGGAGAGCATTTTGGATTTCACGCAGAGAAATCTGTCATGACTGAGAGAGATACACAATAAACTATACAATGAAATACAATCCCAACACAACACAATACAATAGAATTAGATACAATACAATGCAACAAAAACAATAAAATTTAGAATACAATAGGATGCAATACAATACAATATAATAGAAAATAACACAATACAGTACAATACAACACAATACGATGCGATGCGGTTCTATGCAATGCAATGCAACAGAGTACCATACCATACCATACCATACCATACCATACCATACCATACCATACCATGCCATGCCATACCATACCATACCGTACCATACCGTACCATACCATACCATACCGTACCATACCGTACCATATTATACCATACCATACCATACCATGCCATGCCATGCCATGCCTTACCATACCATACCATACCATACCATACCATACCATACAAACAACAGAACACCAAATACCATACCATACCATACCATACCATACCAATACCAAACCATACCATACCATACCATACAATACAACAGGACACCATACCATACCATACCATACCATACCATACCATGCAACAGGACAGATTTTCTATACCATACCATACCATACCATACCATACCATACCATAACCATACCATACCATACACATTGACCAATGAATAAAGTCCACAAAAAGTGACCTTGGTTTTGTTATCCTGGAAGTAAAAATATTTTTTTTTAAAGCACACGATTGCTTTTTCCCATTATCCTCGGTAGCAAAGAATAAATAGATAAATAAATAAATAAATAAATAAATACATAAATAAATAATAAATAAATAAAATAATATACTGAAAAATAGCTGGAGATGAGGATCGGAAGGAAGCGTCTTTTGTCACGTGTCCAGCAATCCTATTGTGTTATTTTAAAATACATGTCACGTGGATGTCACGTGCCCAGTTCTCAAGAGTTTATAGAGCTGTTAAAAGGCTGACTTACGTGCCATATCTGTCATGACTCTGTCTTGGTCTCATAAAATATACTAATGGTTTTTAAGTATCTATCACGTGTGAGTCACGTTGTCTGCCTGAAGGATGGAAGAACACACTCTCCCTCCTTAAGTCACGGCAAAGCATTATAAAGGCTGACCGTTACGGAGACAAGGCAAGGAGATGGAAAAACACGAAAAGAGTTATGAAGACAAAGGAAACCAACCAGTAGATAAAGGCCAATCGATTCTTATATTATATTCCCTGCTGCAAAAGGTACAAGAGGAAGAGAGCTATAGAAAAACAACAAGGGCAGAGAGAAAATGAATGTAAGAGAGGTACGAATGGAAAGAGAGAGGGAGATGAGAGAGAGAGAGAGAGAGGGAGATGAGAGAGAGAGAGAGAGAGGGAGATGAGAGAGAGAGAGAAAGAGAGAGAGAGAGAGAGAGAGAGAGAGAGAGAGAGAGAGAGAGAGAGAGAGAGAGAGAGGGGAGATGAGAGAGAGAGAGAGAGAGAGGAAGAGAGAGAGAGAGAGAGAGAGAGAGAGAGAGAAGAGAGAGAGAGAGAGAGAGAGAGAGAGAGAGAGAGAGAGAGAGAGAGAGAGAGATTTATTCTTTATATCGAGGATAACAGAATAAGCAATCATGTGCTTTTTTTTCATCCGGTCCCCGTGTGTATGCAGTTTTGTAAATATTGTCATCTGTTCCCACCGGGACACGATGGCCTACTCTAACGAAAAGCGGAACAGGGTTTAACGTGTGCGAAAGATGTTCTGCGTACGTTCGCACACGGGGCCTCGGTTTAAAGTCTCATCCGAAGGACTTTTGGGGAGAGTGGAGTCAGCACTGATGTTAACTCCAGGAAGAAAATTTCCTCGACCGGACTCGAACCCGGGTCTTCAAATTGCCAGCGAGAGAGAGAGAGAGAGAGAGAGAGAGAGAGAAGAGAGAGAGAGAGAGAGAGAGAGAGAGAGAGAGAGAGAGAGAGAGAGAGAGAGAGAGAGAGAGAGAGAGAGAGAAGAGAGAGAGAGAGAGAGAGAGAGAGAGAGAGAGAGAGAGAGAGAGAGAGAGAGAGAGGAGAGAGAGAGAGAGAGAGAGAGAGAGAGAGAGAGAGAGAGAGAGAGAGAGAGAGAAGAGAGAGAGAGAGAGGGGAGAGAGAGAGAGAGAGAGAGAGAGAATGTTTTCATTTGAATCACATCACTTAATGCTTCTTTTCATTGAGTACTTTGGGTTTTTCTCCCAATAAACACTAAAACCAGAATGAACACTAAGCATCAATAATGTCAGTTCATCATCAAAGACTCAGAAACATGACTGAAATATTCTATAATTACCAACTGTTGTAATAAAATCTAAGTTTCGTCATAGTTTCGACTGCATAAACATCCTCTCTTAATTGTTATTGCGCTTTTAAATCTATTTCTTTGAACAATATTGTACTTTTCTTTGATGCATCACAAACTATAGTGCAGTGTTTCAGTTTGTTGCATTGAAAATTGTCCGATTTCGTTTTATGTTTTCCTATAAAAAAAAAAACCCCAGAAAAACAACAAGTTTTTTTAATACAGGAGTATTACCACAAAGCAGAAAATCAAGAGGATATTTTATTGAGGTTTTTTTTTTTTTTTTTTTTTCGTTTCTTGCCTATAAGTCAAGCTAACCAATGTCAGTGTGGTTTCCAGTTGGATGGGTGACCGTTTGCACGCCTTGGCTTCAGTACAGTCCCCCCATTCACC
>CM060319.1:58269343-58271843 GCA_030674155.1 Stramonita haemastoma | reverse complement strand
TCTGCTAGCCTCTAGCCTAACTAACCACAGTCAGCAGCATTCAGGCACGTACTTCAGCATCACGTTGAGACAGGCTAGCGGCAAGTAGCTGTGTCAGCTAGCTACCTGCTTCAGTCCTGATTGGGTTAAACGCTGGAATGAGAAGTAGTTCTGCTGTTAGTTAAGGTATCCTAATTAGGAGTTACGAGTTCAGGTTTGTTTTTACTGTACGTGGAGGAAGTGTTTGATGTGAAGTTTGCTCATTATCAGCTTTCTTGGTATGTCATCAGAATGAAGCCATGGTTTTTAGAAAGAAAAAAAAGGGGGGTTATTCACCGGAATATTTTAGCAGAGTTAACAGGATGTAACAGAGAGAGAAACCCTTAATTACCTGGGCCTTGCTATACCTTAGTACCCTTAATGAAGACTACCCCATCGATGTGTGTGTGTGGTTATGTTTAGTGTGCCCACAAAGGCCAACAGCCAAAACAAACAGAATGGGTGGCATTATGAATTTGCACAAATTAATTGATAGTCCCTGCCAGAGTTCTAACGAGCAGAGCAGACAAATGGGAAATATAATGTCAATACTTCAGTTGGCTTTCTTAGCTTTAGGTAACTAGGGTTATAACCTTCTTCTGTCTCCTCTTCCTCCCTAAGTTCCCCTCCACCCCACCCTTTCTCTTTCTCCTTCCTTTCCCCCATCCTTCTCCTATTATTCCCCTTCTTTTTCTGTCTACTTTTTGTGTTCTTCATACCTCTTCTCTCTCTCTCTCTCTCTCTCTCTCTCCTCTCTCTCTCCTCTCTCTCTCTTCTCTCTCTCTCTCTCTCTCTCTCTCTCTCTCTCTCTTGCAACCATATTACAACAAAGCTGTAATGATCTTGTCAAATGGACAGATCTGAACCACATGTCTATTCACCCCCAAAAAACAAAATGCATGCTTATCACCACCAGACAAAAGCGACAACATTTACCTCATAATCAGTTTCCAATACATATAAAAAAGGAAGCAATCGAACAAACCTCTCATCACAAAGTTCTAGGAGTGACAATTGATGAAAATCTCAGCTGGATCTACCACATATCTCACCTATGCAAATACTTGTCCCAAAGAGTATACCAGTTGACTAAAATTAAACACTTCCTTGAATACCATTCAAGGAAATTATTCTTTCAAGCTTATATACAATCCTCAATAGACTATGCCTCAACCCTATGGGATTCTGCCAGTGCAAACACTATGAAACCCTTATCAAGTCTGTATAAACGTGCTCTCAAACTTATCCTCCTGAAGAAAACAACATTACTTGACGTGGATTATACTCAGTTAAGTATTCTCCCCCTACAACAAAGACTAAAATATAACAAGGGCATCCTGATGTTTAAGATAATGGCAGGAGCTGTCCCCACATCCTTAAGAGATAAGTTCCCAATGAATCGTTCCAGAAATACTGAAAAGCCAAGTATCCCAATCCCAAGAATAGACTTGTTCAAGTCCAGTTTACTATACTCAGGCCCTGTACGGTGGAACTCCCTTCCCGATTCAATTAAACAGCACCAATCATTGTCGACCTTCAAAAATCACCTAATGCACTTGATGCATCAAAACTAATGAACCAGTACTCATCCTGTTGGCTATATATAATTCTCCCCCTTTCTCTCTCTTCTTCTGTGTGTGTGTGTGTGTGTGTGTGTGTGTGTGTGTGTGTGTGTGTGTGTGTGTGTGTGTGTGTGTGTGTGTGTGTGTGTGTGTGTGTGTGTGTGTGTGTGTTTAAATGTATCTTATATGTATCTTATCTTTGTGAACTTGTAACTGATTTCAAAGAGTAAATTTTTAATATTTTATTTTCATGTCACATTTATCATATAGTATATTCTTTATATATGCATAAGTAAAAGATAGGGAGTGTTAAGTGATGATATTATTGGTCAGTTGAAAATTGTGCGCAATACTACCTGGCTAAAAATGTACTGTGTACTCTCTCTCTCTCTCTCTCCTCTCTCTCTCTCTCTCTCTCTCTCTCTCTCTCTCATCTCTCTCTCTCTCTCTCTCTCTCTCTCTCTCTCTCTCTCTCTCTCTCTCTCTCTTTGCCTAAACATGTTATCATCCATATTGAGAAATACTTTATTCACTTTTTGTACTATTTAATAATCACGTGTTGAATGCAGTTGATTTTGTATAATTTTTAATTCTCAAGTAAGCTGAATAATTATGTTCATTATGATTAAAAAATGGTTATGAACGCGATTTCTATGACCATAAATACATAATCATAAGATTCAGGTATTAGAATATGTATGTTTTAATATATATGCCTTACAGCGGATGGATTCTTTTTGTGTTCCGTTACATAACTTGATTAAAATTAGGCATATATTTCTTTTAAAATGAAGTTTATTGATGACATGAGCGCGAAATTTGTGTGTGTGTGTGTGTGGTGTGTGTGTGTGTGGTGTGTGTGTGTGTGTGTGTGTGTGTGTGTGTGTGTGTGTGTGTGTGTGTGTGTGGTGAGTGTGTTT
>CM060319.1:58241429-58253929 GCA_030674155.1 Stramonita haemastoma | reverse complement strand
TTTGTTGTTGTTGTGGTGGTGGTGGTGGTGGTGGTGGTGGTGGTGGTGGTGGTGGTGGTGTGTGTGTGTGTGTGTGTGTGTGTGTGTGTGTGTGTGTGGTTGGTGGATTGGGGTTGGTATTGTGGGTGGGGAGGGAGGTTAGGGTGGGGTGGGAGTAGGGCTGGGGGTGGGAATGTGGGTTGGGGGGATGCACACGGGATGTGTTTGAGGTTGAGGGTGGGGAGATGGGAAGTGTGTGTGTGTGTGTGTCTGTGTGTCTGTGTGTGTGTGTGTGTCTGTCTGTCTGTCTGTCTGTCTGTCTGTGTCTGTGTCTGCTAGCCGTCTGACTGTCTGAATGACTGACAGGGATCTTCTGGGAGATGGTTGAGATTTTACCGAGTTGGTGGCTGTCTAACTCACTGACTCTCTCACTCACTAACTAAACTTACTCCCCCCCCCTCTCTCTCTCTCTCCGTGTTTTTTCCTACTCCCCTATCCCCAATAACACATCTTCACTTAACCTTCTTCTCTCACTGACCACTACCACCACCCCCACCACCCACAATCACCACCACCATCACATCACCACACCCACCCACCACCACCCACTCTCTGTTCCAGGTCCTGCCCTTAGGAGAAAACCTGAGTTCTACCATCATCCAAGCTTGGCTGAAGAACGCCCAACGGGCGGTAACGGAGGAGCAGTGGGCCATTGTCAACGAGGCCATCGCTAAGTGCAGCTTCCCGCTCTTCGTCAAGCTGGTGTTCGATGAGATCTGTCGCTGGAAGTCCTTCACCAAGCCTGCCCACACTGTGCTGGCTTTCACCATCCACGACACCATCCTCAGGCTGTACGATCGGGTGGAGACACAGCATGGTAAGTGGGTGGTGTTATTTTTGTTTTCTTGTTTGGTTTGGTTGGTTTTGGTGGTTTGTATGAGGTAATGGTAGAGGTGATCTATTTATTTATTTATTTATTTATTTATTTATTTATTATTCATTTATTTATTTATTTATAGCACCTTATGCTACAGCAGATTTCTCTGCGTGAAATTCGGGCTGCTCTGCTCTCCCCTGGGAGGGAGAGCGCGTCGCCACAAGTGCAGCATCTACCCATTAAAAAAATCTTATTATTACAGTCCCAAGCCAGCCGCCCTAGGGACTCCAACTCCCCGATTTTTCCCTCCGGGATGGTGTCTAAACATGACACCTGTGTGCATGCTGGGGGGGTTTTGTGTAGGATTTTGTCATCCGCTCCTACCGGCACACAATGGCCTGCTCTTCCGAAAGGCGGAACGGGGTTTTAACGTGTGGGCAAGATGTTCTGCGTGCGTTCGCACACGGGGCCTCGGTTTATAGTCTCATCCGAATGACTGCTACTACTAAAGGTAAAGGTGTCCCATAACCTAGGCAGTCACAGGGGAGCGAGGCATCAGAGACCTCAGCTTCTCTATGGGCCAACTAATATTGAGGGTGGCGCCCATCTCCTCTCCCTCGCTGCTTTTACCTTCCCTGACCCTAAAGAGGGCAGGTACCCATTGACAGCTGGGTGAACTGCGGGGGGCACAATCGGTTGGTCACCCATCCAACTGGTAACCACGCTCGACGCTGCATAACTTGACTTGGGGGAAAGGAGCGCTCTGACATGAGGGGGGGGGGGGGGGGGGGGATGCTTTTTTTTTCGTTCCTCGGCTAGAGCTCTGAGATTCACCAATAGCGAGATTTATACGTATGTGACCGTGTTTCCTCCACCCAGCCACCCACCCTGCCTTTAGGTAGCCGCATGCTGACTTGCCCACTTGGATAGACATGCTGCTTGTGTTTGAGCACCATACGTGTGCGTGCAGGCGCGTAGTTGTGTACATGTGTGTGTTTGTGTGTGTTTGTGTGTGTGTGTGTGTGTGTGTGTGTGTGTGTGTGTGTGTGTGTGTGTGTGTGTGTGTGTGTGTGGTGTGGTGTGGTGTTGGTGTGGCATGCGTGAAATAATCGATGATTCTATTCTTGTTCTTTGATTATCCCCCTTTGTCTAAGGGGTGTGTAATGCTATAGACAATAAAATATTGTCATTGTCATTGTCATTCTCTCTCTCTCTCTCTCTCCTCTCTCCTCTCTCTCCTCTCTCCCTCTCTCTCTCCTCTCTCTCTCTCTCTCTCTCTCTCTCTCTCTCTTTCTCTCCCCTCTCTCTCCCTCCCCCTCTCCTCCCCCCCCCCTCTCTTCCCCCCCTCCCCCTCCCCCCACCATCCCCCCTACCCACCCCTCCCCCCACCCCACACCCACCCCCCACACACACCCACCCCACCACCCACTCTCTCCCCCCCCCCCCTCCACAACACACACAAAAAATGTCTCCCTCCAAAAAAAAAAAAAAACTCTTAGGCAAAACGCTAGTGTCCCACGCTCTGGGCTACATCACGGCTTCCAAGGACGGCGTCTCGGAGCCTGAGCTGGAGGACCTGCTGTCGCTGGACGACAAGGTCCTGAACGACGTCTACCAGTACCACCTGCCCCCTGTCCGCCGCATCCCCCCTCTGCTGTGGACCCGCATCCGTACCGACCTGCCCAAATACCTCAGTGAGAGGGAGGCTGGTGGGGTTAACGTTATCGGATGGTGAGTTTTTGTTTTCGGGGTGGGTGGGGTGGGGGGTGGGGTGGGGTGGGGGGTGGGGGTGTGGTGAGGGTGGGATGGTGATGAGGGTGGTGGTGGTGGTGGTGGTGATGGTGGTGAGTGGGGGTGAGGGGTGGATGGGGGGTGGGGGGGTGAGGGTGGTGGGAGTGGTGTGGGGGGGTGTGGGGGTGGTGGTTGGTGGTTGGGTTGGGGAGTGGTGGGGGGGGGTGGTGGGGGGTGGTGGTGGGGTGGTGGATGGTGGGGTGGGTGGTGGTGAGGGTGGGTGGGTGGTGGGGGTGGGGTGGGGTGGGTTGTGTGGTGGTGGTGTGTGGGTGGTGGTGAGGGGTGTGGAGTGGTGTGGTGGTGTGGTGTGAGGGTGGTGTTGGTGGTTGTGTGGTGGTGGTGGTGTAGTGTTGTGGTGGTGGGGTGGTGGTGGTGGTGGTGGTGGTGGTGGTGGTGGTGTGTGAGTGGTGGTGGGGTGGTTGTGGGTAGGAGGTGGGTGATGTTTTTAAATGTTGTTGCTGTTAAATATTTTGCAAGTAATATATTTTTTGAGGAGTATATCATTGTTGCACAAACGATGCACAATTTTCTAGTTGTTGTTTGGATTTTTGGGACGGGTATATATTTTTTGGTAAAATTTCTTTAGTAATAATGTCACTATGTAAAAAAACAATTCTGACTGTGAAAAATAAGAATGACAGATTATGATGGGTTCAGTTGAGGTTTTTGCTGCTGCTTTTTTTGTGAACGGGTTGTTTTTGTTAAGGAGGTGGTTGAAAGTGTGGGTGGTTTTCGTTGGTGATGGTGTTTTGTTGTTGTTGTCTTTTAGGGGGGGGGGTTGTTGTTTTTGTGGTCTTTTATTTTTGTGTTGCTTCCTTTGATTTTTGGTTTGGGTCGTTTAACGTTATCTACTTTCATGATGTGTCGATTGTCTGTTATTTGTTATACCTCCTCTTCTCTCGCAGTACCCCTGTTCTATGTTCTCTGTCTCTCTGTCTCTCTGTCTCTATCTCTATCTCTTTATCTATCTATCTATCTATCTATCTACCTATCTATTTTGCGATCTATTTATCTATCTGTCTGTCTATCATCTATTTATCTATCTATCTATCTATCTATCGATCGATCGATCTATCTATCGATCTATCTGTTACATCTATCTGGGGCGGGATAGCTCAGTGGTCAGAGCACTCGCTTTCTCCAAGCTAAGGTAGCAGCATCGAGCGTGGTTACCAATTGGATGGGTGACCGTTTTGCGCGCCTTAGCTTCAGTACAGTTCCTCCAGTTCACCCAGCTGTAATGGGTACCTGCCTCTTTAGGGTCAGGAAGGTAAAGCGCTAGGGAGAGGAGATGGGCGCCGCCCTCAATATGCTTGCCCTAGAGAAGCTGTGGTCTCTGATGCCTCGCTCCCCTACGACCGCCTAGGTTATGGGACCATTGCCTTTTACCTACATCTATCTCCTGTGACATCCCCCCCCCCCCCCTATCCCTGTCTGTCTTTCACCTCCATCTATCTCTCCTCACTTTCCTTCCTACGCTTCTCGACACTTGACATCTCACAATATAATTCCATTTCTTTTTCCTTCTCAGGTATCATCGTCAATTCATCGACGCGGCACGAGAAAGGTACTTCCGGAATCTGAACTTTGCCAGTTTCATCCATTCCAACATGGCGGAGTATTTTCTGGGTCTGTGGGGAGGGGGTAACCCCAAACCTTTCGAATACTCTGACCTTCAGCGTCAGCGTTTTAGCCTGACTGGTACCAAGGGAGAAGCAGACAGAAAGGTGTGTTGTTGTTGTTATTGTGTTGCTTCGATGTTACGTCTGTTCACTCAAAGTGATATTAGATGATGGGAAGTGAAGGGGAGGGGTCTATTATGTTGATGGATGTGTGCAGTAATTGGGGTGTCTGTTGTTTTTTTTTAATAATGTATACAGTACACAGAATAGGGGCTAAACAATGAAAACAACAAGTAAATACATAATAATTGTTAGTATGACTTAAAACTATAACAAATGTGCTCAAGGACTATTCATTGAAGATTTTTCTAAACGAAACGCTAATTTAAGATTTTAAAACATCTTATCCAAGGATTTTTCTGAGAAAGATGGTAAGAATGGTTTTAGACTCTTACATTCAAAAATTATATCACTGCTTGTAATTTTCTCACCAGACAAACATTTTACATGTGAAAGGGTGTGTGTATGTGTGTGTGTGTGTGTGTGTGTGTGTGTGTGTGTGTGTGTGTGTGTGTGTGTGTGTGTGTGTGTGTGTGTGTGTGTGTGTGTGTGTGTGTGTGTGTGTGGTGTGTGTGTGTGAGTGTAGTGTAGTGTGTATTTATGCGAATGTATGTGTGTGAATGTGTGTGTGTATGTGTGGGTGTATGTGTGTGGGTAAGTCAAAGTCACAGTCAAATTTTTATTTCCAGATGGTATATTGAATAAGCATTGAGTTGCTTTTTTTTCATCAAGCCATCTGTCTAGGGAAAAAATCATTTCATCAATATCATTTAACTAACATTATTACGGCAACTTTAAAACTAAAATATTCCTGCCTCTGTTTGTATGTGTGTGTGTGTGTGTGTGTGTGTGTGTGTGTGTGTGTGTGTGTGTGTGTGTGTGTGTGTGTGTGTGTGTGTGTGTGTGTGTGTGCGCGCGCATGTGTGTAGTGTGTGTGTGTGTGTGTGGTGGTGTGTGGTGTGTTGTGTGTATGTGTAGTGTGTGTGTGTGGGGGGGGGGGGTGAGTGGGTGAGTGGGTAAGTGTTTACTGTTAACTAGACAGGTTGTATTTTCATCAAGGTTGTCGTCATGTCAGTTTCACCAGACTCAACCGAAAAATTGTGTTTATATTTTTTTTAGTAACTTTCTATCGAACAAAACTCGAACAGAGGGCCTGTCAGACTAAGCTGTAAGTTACTAACCAGATTCAAGTTAGAACTTTTCTTTTTTTTTGTTTTGGAATCCCATTAAATCATCCACATAGAAAAAGCACACTAAACCCCATGGAAACAATCAGAAAAAGGACATTAAGCTAGAAGCCCCATGAATCAACCCAGACACACTAAACCCCATGGAAACAATCAAAAAAGGCACATTAAGCTAGAAGCCCATGGAATCACCCAGACACACTAAACCCATGGAAACAATCAAAAAGGCACATTAGCTAGAAGCCTCATGGAATCAACCCAGACACACTAAACCCCATGGAACAATCAGAAAAAGGCACATTAAGCTAGAAGCCTCATGGAATCAACCAGACACACTAAACCCCATGGAAACAATCAGAAAAAGGCACATTAAGCTAGAAGCCCCATGGAATCAACCAAGACACACTACACCCCATGGAAACAATCAGAAAAGGCACATTAAGCTAGAAGCCCCATGGAATCAACCAAGACACACTACACCCCATGGAAACAATCAGAAAAGGCACATTAAGCTAGAAGCCCCATGGAATCAACCAAGACACACTACACCCATGGAATCCATCAGCCAATCTCCAGATCCCCAGCAGTCTCTCCATACCTCTGTTGGCGGGCAGGTGCCGCCTCAGCCCCATGAGTTCCTGGACTCGGAGGGTCGCGTGATCCGCTACAACCTGAGGAAGCTGAGCGAGATGCCCTACCACCTCATCCGCTCCCACCGCTATGATGACCTCTATGAGAAGGTGGGCGCCTTTGTCTCTTTTCTGTCTGTCTGGTGTCTTTGTCTCTTTTTTTGTCTGTCTGTCTGTCTGTCTGTCTGTCTGTCTGTCTGTCTGTCTGTCTGTCTGTCTGTCTGCGTCTTTGTCTCTATTCTGTCTGTCTGTCTGTCTGTCTGGCGTCTTTGTCTCTTTTCTGTCTGTCTGTCTGTCTGTCTGTCTGTCTGTCTGGCGTCTTTGTCTCTTTTCTGTCTGTCTGTCTGTCTGTCTGTCTGTCTGTCTGGCGTCTTTGTCTCTTTTCTGTCTGTCTGTCTGGCGTCTTTGTCTCTTTTCTGTCTGTCTGTCTGTCTGTCTGTCTGGCGTCTTTGTCTCTCTTCTGTCTGTCTGTCTGTCTGTCTGGCGTCTTTGTCTCTTTTCTGTGTCTGTCTGTCTGTCTGTCTGTCTGTCTGGCGTCTTTGTCTCTTTTCTGTCTATCTGTCTGTCTGTCTGGCGTCTTTGTCTCTTTTCTGTCTGTCTGTCTGTCTGTCTGTCTGGCGTCTTTGTCTCTTTTCTGTCTGTCTGTCTGGCGTCTTTGTGTCTTTTCTGTCTGTCTGTCTGTCTGTCTGGCGTCTTTGTCTCTTTTCTGTCTGTCTGTCTGTCTGTCTGTCTGTCTGGCGTCTTTGTCTCTTTTCTGTCTGTCTGTCTGGCGTCTTTGTCTCTTTTCTGTCTGTCTGTCTGTCTGTCTGTCTGGCGTCTTTGTCTCTTTTCTGTCTGTCTGTCTGTCTGTCTGTCTGGCGTCTTTGTCTCTTTTCTGTCTGTCTGTCTGGCGTCTTTGTCTCTTTTCTGTCCGTCTGTCTGGCGTCTTTGTCTCTTTTCTGTCTGTCTGTCTGTCTGTCTGTCTGTCTGTCTGGCGTCTTTGTCTCTTTTCTGTCTGTCTGTCTGTCTGTCTGTCTGTCTGTCTGTCTGGCGTCTTTGTCTCTTTTCTGTCTGTCTGTCTGTCTGGCTGGCTGGCTGGCGTCTTTGTCTCTATTCTGTCTGTCTGTCTGGCGTCTTTGCCTCTTTTCTGTCTGTCTGTCTGGCTGGCTGGCGTCTTTGCCTCTTTTCAGTCTGTCTGTCTGTCTGTCTGGCGTCTTTGCCTCTTTTCTGTCTGTCTGGCTGGCTGGCTGGCGTCTTTGCCTCTTTTCTGTCTGGCTGGCTGGCTGGCGTCTTTGCCTCTTTTCTGTCTGTCTGTCTGGTGGCTGGCGTCTTTGCCTCTTTTCTGTCTGTCTGTCTGCTGGCGTCTTTGTCTCTTTTCTGTCTGTCTGTCTGGTGCTGGCGTCTTTGTCTCTTTTCTGTCTGTCTGTCTGGCTGGCGTCCTTTTGTCTCTTTTCAATCCGTCTGGCTGGCATCTTTGTCTCTTTTCAATCTGTCGGGCTGGCGTCTTTGCTCTTTTCAATCTGTCTGACTGAGCGTCTTTGATCTCTTTTCATCTGTCTGACTGTGCGTCTTTGTCTCTTTTCAATCTGGCTGGCTGGCGTCTTTGCTCTTTTCAATCTGTCTGACTGGCGTCTTGTCTCTTTTTCTTTCCTGTCTGGCTGGCTGGCGTCTTTGCCTCTTTTCAATCTACTGACTGGCGTCTTTGTCTCTTTTCAATCTGTCTGGCTGGCGTCTTTGCCTCTTTTCGTCTGTCTGTCTGGCTGGCGTCTTTGCCTCTTTTCAATCTGATCTGATGGCGTCTTTGTCTCTTTTCAATCTGTCTGGCTGGCGTCTTTGCCTCTTTTCGTCTGTCTGCTGCTGGCGTCTTTGCCTCTTTTCAATCTGTCTGACTGGCTTTTTCTTGTGCCTCTTTTTCATCTGTCTGGCTGGCGTCTTTGCTCTTTTCAATCTGTCTGACTGGCGTCTTTGTCTCTTTTCAATCTGTCTGACTGGCGTCTTTGTCTCTTTCATCTGTCTGACTGGCGTCTTTGTCTCTTTTCATCTGTTGGACTTGCGTTTTGTCTCGTTCATCTGTCACGCTCTTTGTCTCTGTTTCTCTGTTGACTGCGTCTTATTTCTTCATGTCCCCTCTGTGTCTGTTTGTCTGTGTCGTCTTCTTGTTTGTCTCTGTCTTCTTTGTCTGTTTGTCTCTGTCCTCCTTTTTGTTTGTTCTGTCCCCTTTTCTGTCTATTTGTTTCTGTCGTCCTTTTCTGTTGTCTCTGTCGTCTTTGTCTGTTTGTTTCTGTCTCCTTTTGTCTGTTTCGTTTCTGTCCTCCTTTTGTCTGTTTGTTTTGTCCTTTTGTCTGTTTGTTCTCTGTCGTCCTTTTGTTTGTTTCTGTCCCCTTTTGTCTGTTGTTTCTGTCGTCTTTCTGTTTGTTCTGTCCTCTTTTGTCTGTTTGTTTCTGTCCATCTTTTGTCTGTTTGTTTCTGTCCCCTTTTGTCTGTTTGTTTCTGTCGTCTTTGTCTGTTTGTTTCTGTCGTTCCTTTTCTGTTTGTTTCTGTCTCCTTTGTTTGTCTCTGTCATCCTTTTGTCTGTTTGTTTCTGTCGTCCTTTGTTTGTCTCTGTGCTCATTTGTCTGTTTATGTTGGTACCCCACTGTGTATTTGTGTTGGTGTTTCTGATTATCTGTCTGCCTCGGTTCCCCGTTGTCTATTAAATTTGTCTTGGTCTCTCTGGCTCTCCTCGTATCTATGTCTTAGCACCTATGTGTTGCCCACCTATGTATCTATGTTTAATTGCAATTTGTAGCTTTTCCGGCGATATTGATTGCAGAACATAGGGAAGCAGGTGATTTTCCTGTTGTTTCTTTTTTTTGTCTTTTTTAGCATCAGAAAATGTATAATGACCAGACTAACATTTTTACAGACTGTTAGAAAACTGCGTTAAAGCTGTATGTTGACGTTATCTTCAAAAAATGGTATAACTAGACTTTTATAGTCTTTAACTTGCTTTCTTTAAGAGCGCGGTGAGCCCATGTTTTGGGGAATTCGCGTTAATAAGCTCCATTTTATTATCATTATTATTATTTTATTTATATTTATTATATTATTATTTTTTGTTGTTGTGTGTGTTTTGTGTGTTTTGTTTGTTGTTGTTGTTTCCTTCGCTTATCTCTTCTTTTATTTCTTCTTCTTTTTTCTTCTTCTTCTTCTTATTATTCTTATTTTTTTTATATCATCATCATATCATTATTATTATTATTATTATTATTATTATTATTATTATTATTATTATTATTGATTATATATTATATATGTGATTATTATTATTATATTATCATTATTATTTATATATTGCTGCGGCGACTTTCACTTTCCTCTAGGATTGACACACACCCTCAGCAATGATCGTGATTGATTGCATGCCTCTAGGTGATCTTCAACTACGAATGGCTGCACGCCAAGCTGGCCTCCATGCCTCTGCAGTCCGTGTTGGGGGACTTCGAGGACTTGCTGGAACACGTCTTTGACAAGGACGTGCGAATCATCGCGGACGCCATCCGCCTGTCAGGCTCCATCCTCTCCCACTACCCTGACATGCTGGGGCCTCAGATCACAGGCAGGCTGCTGCCTTACTACAGCCAGAACCCCAAGATTCGCAGCCTCATCCAGCAGTGTGACTCGGACGGTCTGAAGCACTGCGCTTTCGTGTCGGCCTACCACTGTCTGCATACCCCTAGCGGGCCTCTGCAGTACTCGCTGGAGGGTCACCAGTTTGCTCCTTTCGGGATCGCCACAACCCGGGACGGGAAGAATCTGGTGTCGGTGTCCAACAAGGTGATCGTGTACGACCTGGCCACAGGGGAGGTGTCCAGGACCATCACTCCAGGTATCGAGGCCATCATGCAGAACCTCAACATCTCTCCCAGTGATAAGTATGCTGTCAGCTACACCAACAACAACCAGGTAAGGATTTTATGTGCAGGCATGGATGGAGGTAGTAGGTTTTGTGTCTTGTTGAATAAGGGGGGAAATTTTTTTTAAAAGGTGAAGTTAAAGGTGTTTTATAGTCTATGTGGTTGTTCTTCTATTCTTCATATATCGAGGATGGATGGAATAAGCACTCTTGTGCTTTTTTCGTCAGTCCCCGTGTGCATGCATTTTGTAAATGTCATCTGTTCCAATGTTGTTGTTGCGGAGTGAGGTAGGTGTCAGAAATCTCGGTTTGTCTAGGGGGGTAGTATTTTGTGGGCGGTGCCCATCCTTCTCGTCTGTCTGTCTGTCTGTCTGTCTGTCTGTCTGTCTGTCTGTCTGTATCTCTATCTATCTATCTATCTATCTATCTATCTATCTATCTATCTATCTATCTATCTATCTATCTATCTATCTATCTATCTAATCTATCTATCTATCTATCTATCTATCTATCTATCTATCTATTTAACTTTCTATCTCTATCCATCTTACTATCTATCTATCTATTTATCTATCTATTTTTATTTTATATATATATATATATATATATATATATATAATATATATAATATATATATATATATATATATATATAAATATATATATATCCATCTCTTTCGCTCGTTTGCTCTCATCCACAGACTGTTTTAATGTTTCTTGCTGTTTTTACTTAGGGAATCTTGATTCCAATAGAGTGTTTTATTCATTCCAGTTTAAATGTTTTACTTCTGAAATCTAAGTTCTGAAGCCTAAGTATACATAAGTACTTAAGTATACACACACTGACGCACGCACGCACGCACGCACGCACGCGCACACACACACACACACACCTACACACACACACACACACACACACACACACACACACACACACTGGCTGTCAAGGAGTGTATTTATTTTACGTTTTTTTGTTTTGTTTTGCTGTTAGTTTTGTTGTTAACTTTGCTTTTTTTTTAAGGAGGAAGAGTATAATCACACAAAAACTCATAACTAAAACAACAGTTTAGGGACAACCCCACCCCCTTCAAACTAAACATAAAAAAACCCATCTCGCTATAATATCGCTATCTCTCCCTCTCTCTCAGGTGGTGGTAGCCCAGCTGAGAACAGGCGAATCCATCGTCATCGCCCCCAAACTGGACAAAGGAGACTCCATCAAAGGCACCAGCGTCTCAGACTCTCACATCGCCCTCTGGACCTCCAAATCCTGGCAGCTCTACACCACAGAAGGCCAGTTCGTCGCCAAGCAGCAGTCCGAGCTCAAGATGCCTCTCATCGACGTCACTTTAGACGAAGAGGAAAGCAAACACTACCTCATCGTCAAAACCAACACGGAAGACGACAACGATATGGCGTTGGAGGTACAAGACAAGTCTATCGAAGCTTTCGAGTTCCACAGCGCTATTGCTATCAACCAGAACCGAAAAGTGCTGTACACGTGTATCGAAATCAGCGACAACAACGTAGCAGTGTATAAGAGGACGGACACCGTGTGGAAGTATGACCGGACTTTAGGGGAAAACGTGGATGCTGTGTTCGCTCTGACGTTGTCGGATGATGAGCATTACTTGGTGGCCACCATCGCTCTGGGGTACAAGTTGTGGGATCTCCACACGGACACTCTCCGGGAGCTCAAGTTGCCGGCAGGGATCCGCAACATCCCTGTGAAAAACCAGCTCACCTCCCCGCTCGAGTTCACTAAGGTTAGTTAGTAGTGGTGGAGTTTTGTGTGTGGTTGTGGTTGCGTGTGTTTGTGGGGGGTGGGGGTGGGGGGGGTTGGGTTGTTTGGGGGTGTTTTTGTGTTTGTTTTGGGGGGGCGTTGCTTGTGTGTGTGTGTGTGTTTGTGTGTGTGGATGGGTGGGTGGGTTGTGTGTGTGTGTGGATGGGTGGGAAGGTTGTGTGTGTGTGTCTGTCTGTCTGTCTGTGTGTGCGTGTGTGTGTGTGTGTGTTTGTGTGTGTGTAGTGTGTATGTGTGTGTTTGTTTGTTTGTGTGTGGGTGTGGGTGGGTGGGTGTGAATATGAGTGTGTCTGGGTGTCTGGGTGTGTCTGTTTCTTGTCTCTGTATCTGTTTCTGTCTGTTTCTCTCTCTCTCTCTCTCTCTCTCTCTCTCTCTCTCTCTCTCTCTCTCTCTCTCTCTCTCTCTCTCTCTCTCTCTCTCTCTCTCTCTCTCTCTCTCTCTCTCTCCACAGGCACGTGCACAGCTGACTGACAGGCTGGCCCGCTGTCACTGTCACTGTCACACATCTCTGTCGTCTCGCACCAAATTGTCCCCTTTTGGATTGATTTTGGAACAAGTCCCACATACTCAGATGACATAAATTTGTCCATGTTCCACCGAAGACAGTTGATCAGAGAAACGACCACAGCACAACACACATAGACGGTAACAACATCAGCCGATGTGGCAGCGGCCGCGCAG